>BSBM01001815.1:0-406924 GCA_027924585.1 Larix kaempferi
TGGGATTCAAAGAAATACCATACTTCCGGCAACGATCAAAGATGTGCCTCAAGTGAACAACATGATCTTCCCTTTTCTTCGAAAAGACTGTCACATCATCCAAGTAGACAACAACGCATTGCCCACCCAATCCTCGGAAGGCAATATCCATCGCCCTTTGGAATGTAGCTCCAGCATTTATCAGACCAAATGGCATTCTCCTGTAAGCGAAAGTTCCCCACTTAGTCCTGAAGGTAGTCTTGAGACGATCTTCTTCGGCTACTAACACTTGATTATAGCCAGAGAAACCATCGAGGAGAGAGAAAACAATTCAGATCCAGACACCATTTGTAGGATTTGCTCCATTGAAGGCACGGGGGTAGTTATCTTTATCCGAAGCTTTGTTTAAATTTCTGAAATCTACACATAGCCTAATCTCTCCTGACTTCTTCCTCACGGGAACCAAGTTTGCAACCCATTCGGAATGCCGAACTTTGAAGATTATCTTAGCGTCCAGGAGCTTCTTTAATCCTTTTGGATCAGCGGTTCAAGAGTGGGATGCATCCTTCTTAACTGCTGTTGAAATGGCTTGACACCCGCTTTCATTGGTATCACATGCTGAATGATGCGGACGTCATATGTTTTCAGATCTTCATAGGTCCATGCAAAAACATCCTTGTATTGTTTTAAACAACTTAATGAACCTGTCTCTTTCTCTTGGTGAACAACATTTGCCAAGGTTGACAAATTTTGGTTCTGCCTCGGTACCCAAATTAACCAACTCATGTTGCATTGATGAGCTGCTAGTTTTGGTATTAGTTGGTCTTTTGAATTTATTTTGAAGATCGAAAAGCATTTCGAGGGACCTTACCCCCTTTTGGCATGAAATTTCCTTTCTCTTCTTCCTTCTTCATCAAATCAGCATCATGCTCTTCCTCATCTATTGCAGCTCCTTGAAAGCTGTCTTCGTTTGTCAGGAAGCTGATGATTTGTTCATCATCATCAAAGACCCTGAAATTCGTGATGTTATCGGGAATGGAAGGCCTGAAAATCAATTCAATCGAGCATTTATTATTTGACGGCACCAATCTAGAAGCAGAGGTTGCTAACAAATCAGCAGCAGAATTTTGCAATCTGGGAATTGATTTTATATTGAAGGCGTCAAAATACATGATTAAATCCCATACCTCAGCCTGGTAACCTTTCAAGTGCGGTGAGAGACAATGAATGGTGTCCCCTTACCTGTCTGACAACTATCTCGGAGTCACCAAAAACCTTCAGGTACTTAAACATTTAAGCCAATGGCCTTCTTTAAACCATGTACCAAAGCTTCATATTCAGCGGTATTATTAGTACAATCGAATTCTAATCTACAAGACAAAAAAATACTTGTTCTTCTTTGGATCCATTAGAACACAACCGGCTCCGGATCCTTCCAGAGTTTTTAGAGCCATCAAAGTATAATGTCCAAAAGGTATCTTTAGATTCAACTAAGTTAGTTTCTTTGTGGTCTACGTTAGCAACTAAATTGACTATGTTACAATCAACTTCATCAGTCCGAGAGAAATGAAGGAGATCGGACTGTTTGTCTGATTTATGGCAAAAAGTTTCAGATTGATAGTTACCCGGATCCATTTCTAAGAAGTAATTTCCCAGGACCCGAGGAAGAGAAAGCTACAGCCTCATTCTTTTCTTCTAGCTGGGTTACGTTTTGTTTCATATGAGGTTCCCTAAGAATTTTTAATCTGATTCTGCCTGTTCTGATAAGGCAGCCATAGATGAGACCAATCGGAAGCAAAGTAGCCACTCAACTTGGTAGACCAATCCCTACTCAAAATCATCCCATAAGCTTCAGGGATATCGACCACCATTATGTCAATAAATTGACAGACTCTAGGGTCGGCTGACAGTCTAATTAGAACATCTTTCATCTCCCCTATAACCTTGACAGTAGTCCTGTCTAATTGTATGATTTGAGCTGGAGATGGTACGGGCTGCCCATTAATTTTCTTACAAATTGAAAGTGGCATAACGTTTGAAGAAGCTCCGGAGTCTACCAGACAGTTATGAACATTGTGATTAAAAATTTCGAATGTTAGCAGAAATGGCAATGTTTGGGATTTGGATTTCCCACCGATGCTAGCCTCGTTAATTTCAGGATTGTCTTGAGAATTTGTTAATGTAGCGCTGGGTTTTGGTTGTAAAACATGCAGTACTTTGTCTCGTTGATGGGGCAAGCTACACATGTCAAATATTGATATGTTCGCTTTAACTTTCTTGATATCTTCGATAATATCATACCCTATATCAGATTCATTCCCAATTCGAATGGACTGATCTGTTTTGTTCATGGTTTCTTTAGGTGGCTGAACTGTGTTGTCAGCGCTTGGCTGTTTGGCAGCTGTTTGGTTTACTTTGGGCTGTGGTGGGATGATTGGTATATGCCTCCTAGGCGGATCTTTCGAAATTTTAGGCTTATGGGGAATGATGACTGGTACAGGATCCGCAATTGGGCCCTTGCTGCGAGTGGCAACATTTATGGTAGAGGGAGAGCTATCTACGTGATCTTCTTCTACTAATTCAGTCATAGGTACCCAATCCCACAACACCATAGTAGTGTCCGGGGTTGGTTCCTGTAACTCAGGGCTTGACTCTTCTGGAGGATCATCCTGGTCTGGGATCTGAGAATCTAACATTTGGTTCATGACCAAGCTCATGGAATTGATCCATTGAGGGCAGCTCTTCTCCGAGTGTGGTTCTTGGTGAAAGGTGCAGAAATTTTCCATCCCAATCTCATTCAAGTTTAAAACAGGGGCAGTGTTCATTGGTGGGTGAGACTGTTCCCCGTCTTCCCTTCTTTTATAGAATGGCTTGAAAGGTTTCCTAGATGTACTAGCAGCCTTGTCTTTCTCAAGATCTACGATTTTGTTAGATAACTTCTGCATCATCTTAACTACATTTTCCATATCCGTAGATGGCTCTTCTTTGCCTCTCGTGAGGAGCAAAGGTTTCTTGCTAGCTGCTGGTTTTGTTTCCATATCTAAGGCATGTTTAGCTATGCTATCGGCCTCTTCCTCTACCTTTCGAGCTTCCTCAAAATTCTCTATCAGGGTCGTTTTCTTGGATCGTTTTACAAACATTGCGATTGGACCTTCAAGAGCTGTTGTGTAGTATTCAATCAAAGACTCTTCTGTGGGTTTGTTAGTTTCACTAAAGTTATTTAACAGCGTTGTGAATCTTTGATTAAAGTCTTGAACCTTTTCCTTCTTCTCCATTCTCATGGATAGGAGTTCTTTCATAAGCGTGGCGACAGTCTTTTGGTTCCCATACTTCTTAAGGAAACACTTTTCGAAATCATCCCAACTAGAGATTGAGCTGGGTTGAAGGCTAAAGTACCAAGATGATACCTTAGGCTCGAATGTGTACGGAAACAACCTGCAGACTACGTCTTCATGTTGTACATTCAAAAGGTTCAGAGCTAAGTAAAAACTCTTGAGGTGATCCTCCGCCGAAATGGCTTTCCCTGGATCGTACTTAGGCAAGACCTTTTCTGGGTTTTTAGGGAGATTATGGAATGGTCCAGCTAGATTCAGCGCTCCCCTTGCTCTCCAAGCAGGTACAGCCATGTTTGGGTTTGGACGTGGAGACCCTGGTGGAGAATTGCAGGGTGAATCTTGTGGGGTACTTTTTGGGAGTGGTAACTTCTTCAAGATTTTCTTGGTCTGCCTTGTTAAGAGTGCCGGAGATTTCTTCCAACGTCGGATTTACCAGTTATTCAAAACTTTGAACGAGGATTGAATCACGGGTGTATTGCGGCTCCTTCCTAGGTGTAGTCTTCTTAGGGAGGAAGTTGACAGCGTTTTAAACCACCTAGCTGTCTAACGTAGGATCTAGTATGTCTTCTCAAGTCCTCTATCTCTGCAAAAGGAACAGCGTACAAATCTTCCCTGAGGCTCAGGGTCAGAAATGAGGCGTTCTTGGTCTGTTAATCCAAGATCTGGGTTGTTTGAAAAGTTTTCTTCAAGCGGGTTTTCAGTGTTATCTATGACCGTGCAAGATTTTCCTCTATCAGCCATGCACTTCAGGCCCTCCTTCTAGCGCCAAAAAACTGTTGATGCCTCGGATATCGTAGCATCAATCAGAAAGGGATTCTCCCCGAGAGACGGTCCCAATTAGACTATCTCCCGTTTGGTGTAGGGGAATCCGTCCGGTTAGCGGTTCCGGCAACCGTGGTTTTGGACTTTAAATCCGATTCTACCGGTTATGGCCCGATCCACCTTTCTTTTGGGTTTTATGTGTTTTATATGAGATGCACATGCCTAAATTATACTTAATCTAAATGCAATTGAAACAAATCTAAATCTAGAAACGGGAACACGTCTATCTATCCCTGCAGGGAACACGCTTAAGGGAGGAGCAATCAGCTGTAACAATTATCGCAATCAAGGAACAGATAGCTATTATTTCTCACAATGAAAGCTACAGCAACATGAAGATCTTGAGAAGGTAGCTTCTCATTCAGCATGGAATGCACCTATTGCTCAGACAACAGAGGAAAACGAAGGAATAAAGAACACATTTATTACTCATAAACGGAAGAAAGCAAAATTATTTAATCTATGTAACAAAGTAAAGAAACAGATCTAGATGCAACGAAACTGGAATTAAACTAAAAGATCCCTGCAAGGAGCAATTTAAAGTCATGAACAATGAGCCACCTGGATTACCCGGAAGAAAGAACAGTTAGCTATTCGATCTAGACAAAGAAATCTACAGCAATATATTTCATTGTTCACAAAATAGAGAGAACGCATGCATAGAGGAGAGCAAAATCACTAACGCAAAGAAATAATCCAGAAGTCAAGAATGATCTCACATTGCAGAATTCCATTCATTAGAATAGTCCAATATAAAGCAATCCAACATTCCAAGCAAAACGTCCGTTCTCCCGTGGCTTCTATTAGAAAATTCAATTTACAGAGCCGATACAAGATAGCTCATATCATTTGCCCAAAATTTTCATTCCCTGCCAAAAGTCCCTTCCCTTCTTTCCTAGCTTCTATTTATAGTTACAGATTTTCCCTCTGGGCTGACACCTAGCATTCCCCACCTGTCATTTACAGGGATTTCTAATATAATCGATCACCAAAAATGGCCACTTCATTTACAAAAATATTTTGACAAAAAATAGGGACAGCTGTCCCATGGCTTGCGCCTTACATATTCAAAATATACGTAACAGAAAATTTGTTAACATCAAAGCTTCCCCTGCTGGGCACGTGTGAGCTGCAGAGAGTGGCTCATTGAATTCAGCCTCTTCATTCCTGTGCGCGAGCTTCTGCTGGCACAGGGTTGCCCCAAGTTGATGGTCACTGATGCTGCCTGGGAAGAGGCCCTCGAATCCCCTGCTGATGCTGCTCCTGTTGTTGCTGCAGCTTTCCTGACCTCTCTTCTATGTAGCTGTGCCACACACCTGTGTCCCTTATGATTATGTTTGCTGCAGCAGGAAACAGGATTTTCTGAGAAGTTACATTCTTCCCGAGCTCTATTTTAATGCTTTGTACCTCTGCTTCAGCAACTTGATATGTTTCCTTCAACAGATGATTGTGAAGTGTTGATGAACCGATGTAATGTTGGAGATCATCCATGGCCAGGACATCAATGCTTTTCACATACTCCATCTGGACGCCTAGCTCTTCTTTCAGTTGAGACAATCGTTGCTCCTTTTCCGGGAAGTCTTCTAGGGTCTGAGGGAAACTCAATGTGCAGTTGTCATGGACTCCTTTGAGCTTTTGGTATAGGTTGTTGATTCTATCTGTTGTCCTCTGCACACTGGGCCATTAGCTTATTGGCACAGTTCCTACCCAAACTCCAACAAGGCTATATCTTCATTAAAATCTTCCACGGCCTTAAAAGGAAGATGCGGGGGGAAACCTCCTTTCCCTTCCCTCCATGCCATCTGACTTATGACATTTGCCTTGACACGGGTATTCTTAGCTTTGAGCCTGTGGGCTTCCGTATTGACCTCTTTTAGCCTACCCATCATGGCCTTGAGTTTGCATACCTCGTCAGTGATTAGCTCTTGAGAGCCATACACTTGCTGCAGGATATTGCATGACAGCTCGTGGAAGGGGGGACATGTCCAAGGTTCTGCTCTCCGCTTGCTCTAAACGCTCAGCTAATGTCTGCTTGTCTGCTTCTAACTGGGAAGCTTTTTCTTCTGCTCCATTCTTCTCCGCTTCTGCAATCATTATCTGGAGTGCTAGCTGGTCCTTTTCCTCCTCCAGCTGGTTGTACTTGTTTGACAGCTCCTTATGTTCGGCATACAAGCAGCTATACTTGTTTACTATCAGATCTCTTTGGGCTTGTTCATTAGCTATATTTCGTGTGCAGCGTGCGTGCTCTTTTCTTTGTCAATATATTTTCTTTGACTATAACCCCTACATTGGCAAATGATGCCTGTGATGTTGCTATAACTGCGGATGCCATGGCGATGGGATCTGCATCTGTGTTCTGCATGACAGCGACCTCTCGGTGAGTAACTATGTCATCATGGAAGGGACTTTTAATCCTCTCTTCTGATTGGAGGACCATTGTTTTCCTTTTCTTGTCATAGACAAACTCATTCCATTTGGATACCGTACGCTTCCCAGATGGAGTGTATGGGACAATTGGTCGGTTTATGATGTCTATGTCTTCTTCCATAGGTGGGGGTTCGGACATCCTGAGCGGGGTCTGCTCCTTCCTTTTGGGTACCAGAGCCACCTGCTTGAGAGGTGTCTATCTCCATGTCTTGTACACCGGACCCACCTGCCTTGGTATCTTCCCTTGCCTTCAATTCTTCCTCCGCCTTCTTCCTTGCTTCAGCTTGCTCAGTCTCTGCTTCTTTCTGCTTTTGGGCTTCTTCAGCCTCCTTCCGCAGTCTTTCATTTTCAGCGTCTTGTTGCTTTCTTGCTTCCTCGGCTTCCTTTTGTAACCTTGCCTCTTCTCTTAATCTGAGCTCTTCCTGAGCTCGGGCATCCTTGGCTTCTTTCTCCTTTTGCTGGATGGTCTTCTGGGCTTTGGTTGAACTAGAGCTCGCTCCAGTACTTTGGCGACAGATCCGTAGCTCGGTCATGTTGCTGATGCCTCTGAATGCTTCCTCCTCTGCATCGGGGTAGTGGGAGTATTCGAAGTTAGCATAGTTCCCCCTTGCAATGCTCGGCCACTTTACCCTTTCTGTCGTTCCTGTGGAAGATGACCTCACCGAAGTGGAAGGCCTTCAACTCTTGAACAAATTCGTCGGCAGAGGCCACCCCCTAAAACTTGTAAGCACCTATGCAGAAAGGTAGGGGGGGAAAGGAAGCCTTGTGTAGCTTGTGGAGGAATGCTCCAATCCCATCCAAGAAGAGTTGTCTTACTGCTTCCTTGAGCACCACATAGTCTGTGGGCATACTGCGGCAATATGTATGGGGGCTTAGTCCCTCCGAACATTCTCAGGTAGGTACCTTGTTCTGAAAAGTAAAAGTCCTCATAATCCCCAAGGACTTCCAAAGCATTTTGTGACAGGCAGTTTGGTTCTTCCTTGAACATTTTCTCGTATAGGGGCATGATGAACCCCCTCACAGATGAGTTTGTAGCTGGGCTTGTAATTCTGAGCCCACAACATCTTGAATGCGATGTAGACCGGGGCGGTGGCCCCTATCCCATGTACACCCCAATTTGGGGAACTCTATCTTGGCCAAGATACAATCTATCAGGTATGAAGACATGAAGAATTCAGCCTTCTTCACGGCCAGTCCTGGCTTAGCAGCAGCTATCATCGAGGCCAGACTATCCGACAGGATAGTGGCCCAGTCAAACACAGTCCCCTGAAATGCCACATAGTGAATGATAGGGACCCACTGAATCTTGTATACTGTGCCATCGGGCATGCCGAAGATTCTGCACAGCATTAAAGCGATCAATCTGAAAGGGGCCCTCAGGTTCTGCACGTCATATTCATCATTTCCCTTCTTTCTCAAATGCTTCCCTCCCCTCAATAGCTTCTTGGCCATCTCGATGTTATCCATTTGGCCCAACCATTCGTTAGTCAGAGCTTGTTGGACACGGGGGAAATCTGTAGGCCGCCGCAACATACGCGGGTTGAAACGAAGCAATAGCCACTTTCCCCGCTGTCATTTATCACTCTCCCTTCAGCATCTGCATGTTGGAGTATCCACCCGATCACTTCAGCACAGGGGAATAGCTCAGGGCGGGGTAGCGGCTCTAGTTATGCTTGAGGCTCTGATATTTTGATAGATTGGTGCCTCCCTCCAGCAACATATCTGGGATCTCTTGGTCTCTGATCATTCTGTATATGTCATCCCATCTGATTTCTGGAGGGACACCAGTGGTGCACTTGGTGTCCTGGAGCGAGGTTTCAATCCTGGGAGGGGCGGGCTTCTTTTCTGTCATCTTCGCCTTCTTCTTACCGGTTTTCGGCATCTTGATTTATTCCTGATAACATCCATATCAAAGTCATCATTTGAGCAACAGGCTGGAAGGTTTTAGTAGAGAGCAACATCGTTTTAATATCAATGAGATAAGTTAATGAAGCAAAATATTTAGGAAGCAAAACATTATTTCAACACAAGACACAAATTGAACATTTGAAGCTCTTTAAAAGACGAGTCTGAAATGCTCCTAAGGGGATAAGCTATGTTGCGGAAGCCATGGGTTTTCGGACCGATAGACGGTTTGCGGGAGCAATTGGCTTCCGGTTCCACCTCGCGGAAGGAAATGTTTTCGTTATAGCTGCGGTTGGAGAGGTCGATGGCGGGGAGACGCGGGTTGACTCGGTGAGGGCTTTGAATGCTATCGTCACGCGCGGGCCACTCGCCGAGTCACTACGGGATACTCTAGTCCAAGCGAAGGTGACGGCGCCGGGGATATGCTGATGGGGAGTGCTAGGGCGGCCATGGCTTCAGGTTTCGGCTCGCGTGGCTTAAACGTTCACGGGTTTCGGCTCGCGTGTTGGAGCTGGGGCTTATGGAAGGGCCCAGGGTTTTAAGTCCGGGTTTACGGCCGGGGACATGGAAAGCCCATGGTGCTTCGACAAAATCTTCAAGACGAGGGGCGCGGCCCGGGGTTTAAAAAATGGGGCATGGTTAACCGCCCGCACCCACCACCATTGAAATAAAATATTAACGTTTTAACGAAGGTCTATGATGATTCTGTATAGCGAAAACTCCGTTCACTGTATCTGACGGGCGAAACATAGCCCTTGACGGGTGTTTTGCCCGTCAAAACCCCACTAAAACCATTGTTTTCCCCAAAAAGACAACTCAGTAGTGAAAATCAAGGTCAAGATCCTACCTGGCACCGTGGGGATTGCTTGAGCGAGGTGGCTGCGAGCACGGATGAGCGAGGTGAGCTGGAGCGATTTGCACGGTATCGCACGTCGTTGGCCGATTCAAAAAAAACAATGGTGTATTGGTCTAGCCCCTACCGTATTTTATAAAGAATGGGCACGTGTGAGCCTTTAATTCGGTAGGTGGCGCGGTTTAAAACGAGGTTTAAATTCGCCGCGCGTAGCGGTCACGTCAAACGGTCTCGGTTTTCGTGCAACCGTCATTCGCGGGGCCAGTTCGCGAATTGTATCCGCCGTTGCGGAAGGATTCAATGAAAGCTTCCGACGTTTCGGGGCTTACTGCGGAAAGGAAGCTCGAAGCCTTCCGCGAGAGACCGCCGTGTAGCGGACGGGTAACGCCAAAGCTTCTGCCCTTTCGGAACGATATAGCGAATGCTCCCGGTATTTTCGGAAGACTTTTGCGAAAGCTTCCGCGATCCAAAATTTCAAAGTCCCGTTGATTTTTCGGGAAGGTTTGGCGGAGGTTCCCGCTAGTTTCGGAAAGCTTTTGGGAATGGCTTCCGCCGTTTCGGAAGCAAAACTTATACTTTTTCGCATATTCACCCGGGATCGTTTCGGAGTCCTTTGCCGAGCGGTTTAAGCGATTGGCTTCCGCCGTTTCGGAAGAGTAGCCCGAAGGCTTCCGCGGTTTCGGGAGCAAAAGGTTGAAGGCTTTCGCCGAAGCTCTCCAAAAAAAATTCTAAGTTCTTTCATACTTCGGAAGGAAATCGTGAATCCCTCCGCGGGACTTATCCGAATGGCTTCCGCCGTTTCGGGACGTTTTATTGAATTCCCCCGCCGTTTCGGGAAGGGAACTCCAATTTCTCCGCGGACGGTTGTAAAATGTTCTAAGTGTTTTCCGGGAGACTAAGGCGAATGTGTCCCGCCATTTCGGGAGGAAAGCCGGAACCTTTCCGCGGTTGCGGAAGGCTTGAGTGAAAGGCTCCGCCATTTCGGGAGCTAAGCCGTTTCGGAGCTTGATCGAAAAATTTCCAAGTCTTTTTACTTCGGAAGAAGTTGATGAATTCCTTCGTGTTATTTCGGCAAGTTTAACCGAATGGCTTCCGCCGTTTCGGGAGACAGAGTTGAATCGTTCCGCCGTTTCGGCAAGGTTTCGCCAACGGTTTCCGCAGCTTATGGCCATAATCAGAGTCTCTTTTCGGATAGGTAAAACACGGTGGCTTCTGCCGTTTCGGGTGGCTTTGTTAAACCCCTCGCCGTTTCGGGAGAACAACTCGAACCTTTCCGTGGTTGC
This sequence comes from Larix kaempferi, assembly GCA_027924585.1. Taxonomy (NCBI): domain Eukaryota; kingdom Viridiplantae; phylum Streptophyta; class Pinopsida; order Pinales; family Pinaceae; genus Larix; species Larix kaempferi. Next base: position 10,605 of record BSBM01001815.1, read on the forward strand.
GGAAGGCTTGAGCGAAAGCTTCCGCCGTTTCGGGTGGTTTCGCCCAATGGCTTCCGCGGATTTTGACAAAGAAAACCTAAGTCTTCCTTTCGGAAAGGTTGGACGTTTGACTCCCGCCGTTTCGGGACAATGTCCGAATTATTCCAAAACGTTTGGGAAAAAACTAAGTTATCTTTTGGCTCATTGGGGAAAACATGGAAGGATTGACGGCAAGCTGCTCAGCAGGGAAGTAAAATTTTATGTTGAAAACAGAGCTGACGGCTGGGATAGCTTCTCAAGCAAACTTTCTACAAAAAATACAGGAGGGGCCCCAACATGTACAAAATTTTGGGGAGGGGTGTTGCTGCAACAACAGTATGAGAATCCAATAATAATCAATTGTGACAACACTAGTGCTATAAACATGTTAAAAAATCCTATTATGCACTCTAAAACAAAGCACATTCCAATAAAATATCATTTTCTAAGAGATCAAGTGTCACAAAAGGTTGTCAAATTGGAATATGTAGATACAAAAGAATAGATAGCTGACATTTTCACTAAGCCACTACCCAAAGAAGCATTTGAGCATCTTAGACAAGAGATGGGAGTAATTTCTTTGCAATGAATAAAAAGGAGAAAAAAGGCATCATGTCAAGGGGAGATATGTTGACAGGGGGAATTGTCAAAAGGAAGCCTTTGTCATTAATGTCAAAGGGGGAGTAAATCAAGGAATGGTTGCCATCAATGCCAAAGGGGGAGAATGTTGGATATGGTTGTCATTGATGTCAAAGGAGTTCACTAATGACAAAGGAATAACCAAAGACATGATGGCAAGGTGAACTCAGTGAAAGACAAAGGAAGTGATGACAAGGCATGTATGATGATGTGGCATGTAAAAGACACATGGTAGCGTTTTAGTGCTATTATGAAGCGACCCTGTATGTATCAGGTTCCTGTGTGAATAAAGAAAGCTAATCAAGTTGTCTATGTGTGTACGCATGGATCTATGTCTGAAGTGTTAACAATTGAATATTTGTGTATCTCTGTATCAATGAATCAATTGACAGTTTGGGATATCTGTGTAAATGCTTGATTAATCACTCCATGTATGCGTAGCCGGAAGTAAGGGATTTTGAGGATTGAATGTTGCAGCGGATGTATGAATGATCTCTCTGTGTGTAAAACCACGAAGTCGATGTGCAGATCCAGCAAGGGAATCAAGTCCGGTGATGATAGATTGAGTGACTGATTGATTCTCTGATCAATCAATGTAGAATTGTAGAAGTTGCAAAGATTGAAGTTTGCAAAGATTTGGACGATCCAGATTAAAGGAGAAAATATGGATCAACGATAGGAAAGAGATCACAAGGTGAACGTGAACGGAAGATAAGAAATCCGCAATATTAAGTGAAGTTCCACCGGATACAACAGATCGACGGACGAGATCAAAGCCGCAAGAGATATGACGCCCCAGAGAAATTCCACAAGAGAAAGGTGTAAGGAAGATAACGGATCCGCAAAGATAAGGTGAGATTTGCATCTGATCTCAGATCGACGGTCAAGAAAGAACCCGTAAGAAATCAACGATTGTAAAGAGTTTCGGAAAAGGAATTGCTGAAGCCCATTTCGAGAAGGCACGTCCGCAATCCGCAATCAGCAACCCGATTGCGGAAAGAGAATTGCGGAAAGATAAATTGCGGAAGACAATTTGTAAAAGTCGAAATACAGTTCCGCAATCTGCATGCTGCGGAAAGAGAATCCACCGTTGATCAAGATCCGACGGTCCACGATCACTGTGGAAAGACCCTTGTGGAAGAAGTCTTGCGGGAGACAAATTACGGAAGCTAGTTTGTAAAAATCGAAATATAGTTCCACAATCCGCAATCCGCAAGCTGCGGAAAGAGAATCCACCATTGATCAAGATTAGAGGGTCCATGATCACTGCAGAAAGGATATTGCGGAAAGGAAATTGCGGAAAAACCACTGTGGAAAGGAGATTGCAGAAAGATCGTTGCGGAAAGGCAATTGCGGAATGATTTTTGTTACGGAAAGCAAATTGCGGAAAAAGGAAAATTCGGAAGGAATTCTGGTGCAGAATTATCATTGCAGAGAGGCAATTTTGGAAAGATTTTTGTTGCGGAAAGTCATGACTGATAAACCTAAATAAAGTTAAAGAATTATTAAAATGAAGAATTGTGTTTTCATGAAGAGGTATGATCTAAGAATGAAAAGGTGTAACTGTGAGAAGATGCATTCGTAGAAAATGCATTAGAAGGTATTTATAGACAGAGTGTTGAGTGAAAGAAGTTGTCTCTGTGATCCAGATCTATGTAGCAACAGCTGGAAATAGAGACCAAAGAAGGAAAACCAATGTTAGATTTGAAAACATAAAGAAGATCTGGATGTTTGATGAAATCAAATTAGGGTGGCAGGGTGGTGCTAGGGCAGGCAGGAAGCCTGTTGGGGGTCGTAGCCTCCATCCAGTAGAAGCTGGAGAACATGGTGTCGTTGCATCCTTTCTTGTAGCAGCAGGTAGAAGATCTAGGGTGTTGTAGCATCCTCGTCTGTAGCAGCAGGCAAAATATGGGATGTAGTTGCATCCTTTCTTTAGTAGCAGATAAACAATTTTGTAAAATTCGTCTTATTAATGAGTATGAGTTGGTGGTTTGCTCTTTGAGGTTTCCACGATAAAATCTTGTGTCCTAACTTGTTTGATTATTTGTGTGTCTTGTACTAATTGTTTTGATAAAAGGAAAAAGAAGACAATACTGATTCACCGCCCCCTCTCAGTATTGCTGGATATTCCAACAAGTGGAACATAACACTGGATCAATGTTAACCTTGGAGCACATCACTCAAGCTTGTCTGAGACACAACACTCAACCTGAGAAGCAAAGCTCTCTTAGAAAAAATACAAACTAACCAAAAAATGTGAATAGTGTGCTTTCACTCCTTATAGACCCTGTAGCTACTTAGACAAGTCATGAGGTTCATTGTATGTGGTCACTAGCTCCTCAATGCGCCTTCCTTAATTAATTTAGCAACTACTTGTTTTGTGCAAACTCCTTGATTTTCTAACTTTCCTTGCTTTGTCTCACTTTCTTGTATTTTTATTTCCTTCCTGCTTTTCTCTAACTTTTATGTATTTTTGCTCGTTTCCTGATTTTCTTGCTTTTCCTGCCTTTCTTTGATAGTTTCATTTTTTTTCTTGACACATTTATTTGTGCCTACTTTCTTCCAGATTCTATCTTTTCTTTTAAGCAAGTGAGGTCCACCTTATCCTCATGCACTCTCATGAGCCTAATTTATTCATAAATAAATATTATTTTTATAATTTAGGCCAATATTAATAAAATTAACTTGTGTAAAATATTATTGGCCAATTAATCCCAAATTATTAATAATTATCTTAGGAAAATCAAATTAGGAGTCTTATACTTCATGTAGCCCACCTTAGTCTAATTATTCTTCAATTAATCTCCTGACTTAGGCCCACCTTAGTCCAATAATTATAATCCTAGGTGACTTGGGCCAAAATTATGTCTTGGACCATAGAAAATTTTGGAAACATGACACACCCTTAGGCCTCACAAGGATGACAAACACTTGCCTTGGTACAAAAATTTAACAAAAGTGTGTTCATGTGCATAGATACCATGCATAAAGGTTTCCTATGATGATGAGAACCCATTTGGTGTAATAGGCACTAGCTCTTCATCAATCTTCATACAGATAGCAAAGAGTTGGTCAATAACCTCGAGGATCTTCATCAGATAGTTAGATGTAGTGTCTATATTGCTCATATGCATATGAGCGAGTTTATTCTTCAAGAGCATCTTCTAAGACATGTTGACACTTTGAAATGCATGATACATCTCCTTTATTGAATTCCTCGCAATGTGAGGAATAAAATGGCCCTTCACATAATCCAAATGTTTTTTTCACCTTGGCTACTACTATCTTCTCATACTGGATCAGCTCATAGGGATCAATGGGTACTTCCACTTTCCCTTCAACTATGCTCCATGGTTCCAACTACAACAACATCTACAATCTACCCTTCCATAGAATAAAATTGGAACCTTCCTCTAGCTAGTCAGTTTCCAAAACTTGACACGGAATCCATTCCAACGACTCCTTAAACACAGTTTAGACAAAACAGGTCAACCAAAAAACAATCAACCAACCACTACTAGTTTAAACTCCCCCGCATGGACATCAATTGTTAATTTACCTAATCCCAACCCCAAATAAATAATTTCCTAGTGATTTCCTTGTTGTAAAAGTAAAGTACAACTCACTGAATAATTTATACTGCTGGAATTATTAACCGAATTTAATAGTAGAAGCAAAATGGAAATAGATCTTCTCAATAACACATTTACAGGAAAAAAAATTGCCCTTCAAATATGTTTTTCATTAAAATAATATCCAAGCATACAAGGGCTCCCTTAATGGGAAAATGGCCCAGTGAAGAAAAATGCAATCTACAACTAACCTAGCAAATATGCCCTCTTCAAAAAATCTATGAATGCAATCTACCCTAGAAAACCCCTCTGCACTTGTTGTTGCGCTTGTACAACCTCTATACGGCATGTACGATCTGTACGACCTGCAGGAAACTGATTGCAACATGTTGTACGACATGTGACCTATTGTACAACTAACATGTGTGGCTTATACAATGTTGTACGGCTGTTGTACAACCCTTTTGGGTTGTATGGTCTATTGTACGATCTTTGTTGCAGCTAGTTGAGCCTCTACCTGCTAGTATGGCCCTCTTGCAAAAGTTTCTTGATTGCTATCATCTTCTTTTTGCCAAATCCAGAAAGTAAAAGTCCTCTCTTAAATGAGTCACTTACTCAATGCTTGTGTGTTGGTGTATCTTCACCTATCACTTTGGCTGCCTTTTATAATCTTGAGATGAGCCAAAACCCTAACCTCCTAAGTGATCAATGGTTGAGATTAGATCTCCCCCTCACTTGAGATCAATGGTTGAGATGCATTTAATTAACTTAAATCACAAATGCCAAAAACTTCGACATTTTATTAAATTAACCTCAATTAATTCTAAAATCGCATTCACTTTAATAATTAAATTATTAAAGTGAATTTCCAAAGTTCTGAGAAGTATTAATGATGATTTCCACAAGTTAGACACAAACTCATGTGGAAAAACCTATCTAAGCTACAAACTTCAACACTCCCTCTTAGCGAGGAAGGTATTCTACACCACTCCAAGCTTATCTTTGAAAAATACAAACTTCCCTTTCACCAAGGGTTTGGTCAAAATGTTTGCAACCTACTCATTTGTGGAGATATACTGGAGCTTGACTGCTACCTTATGGATCATGTCTAAGATGAAGTGATATATGATCTCAATATGCTTGGACCTATCATGGAATATTGGATTCTCAGAGAGTTTAATACAACTCATTTTGTCACAATATATCATCGTGGGCTCCAACTCTTGATCAAATAATCACAGTAAGTAGTTTGTGCAGCCGAATAGCTTCACAACTAGCCATACTCGCTGACATATACTTTGCCTCTATTGATCTGAGTACTACGGAAGTCTACTTCCTGTTGAAGCATGAAATCACAGCCAGCATTGCTATCATCGTTGATAAATCACCCATGTGCCGAGAAAACACGTGATTTTCTTGGCACTAATTTTTTGTCGAGAAATCATCCAGAAATTCTCGAGAAATTCAGAAAAAATAAATAAATAAATAAATAAAATTAAAATTAAAAATTAAAAAATTAAAATTAAAAAAATTAAAAATTAAAAAAATTAAAATTAAAAATTAAAATAAAAAATTAAAATAAAAATTAAAATAAAAAAATAAAATAAATAAAAATAAAAATAAAAATAAAAAAAATTTAAAAAAATAAAATTTAAAAAATCGACTAGTCATAAATGACGGATTTTAAAAATCTGATTTTGAGTTCTTTAAATGTGATTGATCCTAAAAATGCATGTCTTGTTTTGCATTTTCATGGGTTTCCTTCTCTTGCCAAGCACAACAAAAGATCCTTGGGGTACACAGACATTTGGGTATTCATCAGGACCATCACAACAACACAATGTCTAAAGATCCATCGCACGACCAGACACTGTGTTAAAGAAATGTAACTACGGAAGATATTCTAAATGTATTTCTCTATTGTATTATTGTATTCCTCCTTCGGGAGATGTCATTGATGTAATTGATAATGTAAGAGCCATTAAAAGAGTCAATGTAAAACCCTAATTGATTAGGTCGTCTTGGAAAAATCTAGAAATAATATTTTATTCTTAGGAGTACAGGTCGGCACAGTTAGGTGAGTTAGAGGCGACCTAATTAGTAAAAGGTCAAGTCAATTGTAAAGTATAAATAGGGGATTGAGTTGCTCATTTGCAACACTCACCTCACTCACTCAAGGTCGCATAGGAGAGAGAGGAGTTCGCACAAGTGAAGGAGAGAAGTTGTTTTGTCTTGGGGTTTTATCTTGTACTTGGTGAATTCTATATTGAGGAAGTTTTGTTGGGGTTTTCTCCCTTGTGGTTTCCCTGAGAGAAATTTTGTGTTCTTTGTGTTGATGTGCTTGTATTTCTTTCAATGATCATATTGTTTAATGTTATTATGCTAAACAAGTGAAAAACTAACATGGTATCAAAGCAGGCTTGAAAGAAAACATTGTGCAGTTGTTGCCTAGGGTTTCCATTTCCTAAAACTAGTCATCTTGGCATTTTCGCTATAAATCACTTTTGGCGAAGGTTCAAGATCTGAAACTTGGACAGGCCGAAGATGAAATAATCATGTACCTTGTGTGCGAGTTTCAGCCTCAGATTCACTGTACTTTAGGAGATATGATCCATTAAAATTAGGGTTCCAGCCTCCTCCATAATTCAGTTCTAAAAAGGCGACCTAGGGAGAAATGTTATATCTCGGGCTACGAAGATCCAAATCAAATTTCGTAAGATGTTCCAGAAAGTGCACAGACTGTAGTTTCTCTGGTGTGAGTTTCAGAACCAAAAGATGAAATAGTGACATGTGGCAATTCGTACAAGTTCACTATACTGAAATAGTCCATAAACAAGTTATCTTGGGAAAGTTGAATAAGTTCCACTTGGTGAATCCAATCCTGCTCTAACCTGTGGGGTTGGATAGAGGACAGATCAGACTATCACAGGACGAAGTTTCAGACCTTGAGGAGCAGAAATTTCGGAGATACATCAGAATTAAGACTCGACAAATCTGCAGTAGAAATTGAAGAAACTAGGACTTCTTATTCCAGTAGCTCTCTCCACAGATCAGCTGAAAAAGAGGGTGCATCTAACTTGCCTCACCAGGGCGCATCTATCTGTTGAAGCAGATTTCAATTCCAAGAATTTTCAGTTTTGGGTCCACCACTGCAACCCAAAGAACTAGGGCATCATGTTTTTGAAAGATCTGCTCACAAAATAAAAAAAAAATGAGTACTTTGCTCAACTCGCCTTGAGGAGGCACATCTTTTCATCCAATTAGTTTTCCAAAATTCTTAAGTTGGAAAATTAGGGTTTCTTTGTCAAACCCTAGATCAAGGTAGAAGTAGTTTCAGAATGACAACTTTGCTGGTAAGTCCTACATCTATTATATTTCCATTTGAGGTTCTCATTTTATCAAAATGACAAACAATACCAAGCTTAATGAGAAGAAGGAGCTGAGAACTTCAAGGCATGGAAATATAGAGTCATGCTTATTCTTGAAGAAAGTGACCTAGAAGGCTTTATAAAAGAGGGACTTACAGAACCAGAAGGAGATGAGGCCAAAGCAATACACAAGAAGAATATGGTCAAAGCTAAGAGGATCATAGTTGATTCTATCAAAGATCATTGGATTCCTCAAGTATCCTCAAAGAAGACTCCAAAAGAAATGTTCGATGCCTTGACCAACCTGTTTGAAGGAAAGAATATTAACAGGAAGATGACCTTGAGAAATCAACTCAAGGGTGTGAAGATCCAGAAGTCTGAGACTATGCACACATACTTCTCCAGAGTGTCCTAGATCAAAGAACAGTTAGAAGCTATTGAAGATATGGTGGAAGATGCCGAAGTTGTAGTGACCACACTGAATGGTCTTCCTAGAGATTGGGAACCTTTTGTTCGTGGCATATGCGCTAGGAAGAAATTAATCCAGTTCATACAACTATGGGAAGAGTGTGTGCAAGAAGAAGAAAGGGTAGCAGTAAGAGAAGAGAAGTTAAATGATGACGAATATCAAGCTTTGGAAACCCATGCCAAAGGAAGGAACAAAAGGAAGAATCATGAACATTCTCATGACCACTCTCCTAGAAGATCTCAAAGATTTCAAAGGAACAAAAGGATCAAGAAATACTTGTCCTCAATTGAATGTTACTCTTGCCAGAAGGCGTGACACATTGCAAGAAAACGTCCATTCAAATCTGGACAACCGAAGAAGCAAAAGAAAAGATTTCATGCCCATGTAGCTGAAGAAGCTGAACGTGATGATGAAAGGAAAGACAAAGAAGATTCCCCCAATGATGAGGAATATGTACTTTAATCCAAACCATGAAGATAGAAGAACCTCTTATCTATCTCAGCATTAGATAAGAAGGGATGCAGTTGTGATTAAAATTGAAGAAGGGGTACTCTACAAAATTGAAGGGACATGCAGACTCACCCCTAATAGCGAGGACCATGAGTCCTTATGATTTGTAGCATAGAAGCCTTGTTCAGCATTGTCGGTCATAAGAAAGAAAGGAACAAGTCCTCAGAATCAGAAAATGGAGTGGAACACACTGTTAGAGATTCTTGCAAGGAGACTAGGATCAAGAGAGATCCTACCAAACAAACAAAGATAAGTATTTAATTGTTATTTTTTGTATTGTCCAGTTGTGTACATATTTATGTTCCTAGATTTAGGATGTGTATTATGCATGTTAGAGAGTTTGCATTGATGAACATAATACTAATAATATGCATGTGATGGGTAAGTGGCCTATGGTTGTTAAATTTCATACATTCATAGCATAAAACATAAATGCATTACCAAGATCACTAGAAGTAAGACAAAGCACAAAACAACAACACAGAGTTTACCCTGGGAAACCCAAATGGGCGAAAACCCAGCAACCTTCGCAGAGAGATGATAATTCTGAGATCAAAGTACAAATAAAGAAAGAGAAAGAATGTGAAAGTATCTTTTACAAGTAGATGCCCCAAATAAGCTTCCTCCTTCAAGTGATGCGAAATTTGCCTCCTCCAAGTCATGCGCACTTCCTAAGTGAGTGAATGAGCTAATGAGGTGCACAAGCCTCTTATTTATACAAGTGCAAACTGGAAAATTCCCTTATGGGGCCGACTTCACCTAGGGGCAATAAAAAATTTAAATTTAATCTTTTTATTTGTTTCTTTTGCACCCCAAGGCTTACATTGATTCTTTCATGTGTTTACATAAAGTTCTTCTCCCTTAGGAGGTATAAACAAGTACAAGAAATGTACAATAAAATATAATAAATAATATCTTCCGAAGTTGTACAAAATCCAACACTCCCTCTCCACGAGGAAGGTATTCTTCGGTCTTCATCTGCATCATGATCATCTGGGTTTCATCTTGTACATCCATTCTATCTCCATCATCTTTCTGCATACTGAAGGTTGTCCACACAGTCTCTGTGCATCATCATCACCAGTCCTTCGGTGAGTCCAGGAGAATCACTCAATCCTAGATATCTGAGATTATCAGCTGTACCATCTCTGCTATACAATTTGCTACCTTTCTGTCTCATCTGCCAATGGGGTCCTCCCATACCTGGCTGAGATCTCAGACGAGCAAAAGGGCACGGCCATCTACTAACTATCTGACTCTTTTTCCTATAAGATTTCTCCCATATCTGGATGAGTACCTAGACTGTAGAGGCACCTGTGCAACCACACGGCCAACTGTTGATTGTCCTACTCATCTGCCTATGGGATTTCTCCCATATTTGGCTAAGTAACCGGACTGTAGAGGCACCAGTGTGAACCCGACCGACTGTTGACTGTCCTACTCATCTACCTATGGGATTTCTCCCATATCTGGCTGAGTAACTAGATTGCAGAAGGTACCTGGGTGAGCTCGGCCAATTTTTGATTGTCCTACTCATCTGCCTATGGGATCTCTCCCATATCTGGTTGAGTAAATGGACTGCAGAGGCACCTGGGCAAGGCAGGGCAAGCATCTCAATGTCATATTTCCCTCTCAAGGAGGGATACATTCTCTTCAACTCCAAGTCTTCCGCGAAAGTATTCGAACTTCACCCTGGGAAGAGCCTTGGAGAGAACATCTGCAGTCTGGTCATCTGTTGGCACGTACTGTAACTCGACCGCACCTTTCTACACCATATCAAGAATGAGGTGATATTGAATCTCGATATGCTTCGACCTATCGTGAAATACAGGATTCACTGACATCTGCACACAGCTCTGGTTATCACAGTGAATCACGGTCGGCTCTGGAATCCGGCCGAACAATCCTGCCAGGAGTTTACGAAGCCAAACTGCTTCTCGAGCTGTTGTGTTAGCATCCATGTACTCGGCCTCTGCAGTACTGAGTGCTACCGAGTTCTGCTTCCTGCTGCACCAGGAAATAACTGCAGAACCCAAACTGAAGCAACATCCAGAAGTACTCTTCCGATCTGCAACACATCCGGCCCAATCTGAGTCTGTAAACCCCTGCAATATCAAGTCACCATCTGAATCATACTTCAATCCATATCCCACAGTGCCACGTAACTATCTGAGCACATGTTTTGCAGCAATCCATTGAATCTGCCTCGGTTCGCACATAAACTGACTGAGGGCATTCACAGCAAAACATATATATGGTCTGGTGTTGGTCAGATACAACAATGACCCAATCAAATGGCGATAAATGGTGGGATCAAACAAATCAGAATCTGAAGTAGAATCTCTCAACTTCTTGTAATTCGCATCCATCGGAGTAGCCATAGACTTGCAGTCCAACATTCCGAATCTCTTCAATATATCAATGGTGTATTTTCCTTGTCCTAGGAAAATCTCTTTCTACCTCTACAATACTTCTAATCCCAAGAAGTAGTGCATCAATCCAAGATCTTTCATTTCAAACTCAGAGGCGGGATTCTTCTTACACCATACAATGAGTTGCTCATTTCTTGTGAGAAACAAGTCATCAACATATAATACCAAAATCAATGGCTCATCATCTACAACCTTGTAGTAAAGGTTGGGGTCTGCATCACTCTTGGAAAATCCCAAGCTCACCAGGAATCCGTCTATTCGTCCGTCCGTATCAAGCACGAGGTGCTTGCTTGAGGCCATACAATGCCTTTTTTCAGTCTACATACATGAGACTCATTTCCTTGGACAATAAACCCATCTAGTTGTTCGATGTAAACTTCTTCCTCAATAACACCATTAAGAAAGGTTGTCTTCACATCCATCTGATGCAACTTCCATCCCATAGCTGAAGCAATTGCGATAATGGCGATAATGGATCTGATGGAAGTATATCGAGACACAGGAGCAAATGTATCATCATAATCAACTCCCTCTTTCTAAGAGAATCTTCTGGCAACAAATCTGGCCTTGTATTTCTCATATGCTCCATGCTAAGTCTGTTGTGCCCATCTCAGTCTTTTCCGACCTACTGCAACATTTCTGGGGATATCAACTGGATCAATGGAATCGATAGGTTCATTCTTTTATGCTAACTCCCTCTTGAACTAGAGGGGGAGATGATCTCATCTCCTTTGGTTCTATCATTTCATCATCGATCTCCATGTCTAATCCTCTGCCTTTCCTGACAGTTAATTCTTCTTCAAAGGTCACATCCCTACTGACTTCAATCTGTCTGGACCCTGGGATGTAGATTTTGTAAGTCTTTGAAGATTCACTGTATCCCACAGAGGTTCCCTTCTTGCCTAAAGGTTCCAACTTGGGCACATGTATAAAGATTGGACAGCCAAATATCTGAAGGTGGCTTACTTCTAGTTTCACTTCTATGAAAGCTTCCTGCGAGGTCATCCTTCTAAGCTGAGAGTCATATTCCAGGAAGCTTCTTGCTGAGCATCAACGGGATTCATATGTCCATTGGAACAAGTTTTCTCGTGTAGGCCAAATCACATGGTCTTTTCCCTACAAGTCAAATCCCGACTGATGATCAGTGACATTTTATAATCAAATGGAAAAACAAATAGTTTACATAGGCATCTTAGCTAATACTTTATCACAACAATCATGAACATGTCCAACAAACACTTCTGGGAAGTATCTAGATGTCTGTTATCTCCACTAGACCATGCCATCAAGAGTGTGCACTACCCTACGCATGTAGGAGGGAGATATCATCTAGACTTAACTTCATGAAATGTTGTGTAGCTCATATGCATAATATAACAGGGTAAACTATATCAACTGCTCAAAACATTAGATCTGCATATAAAAGGCATATAAGACAAAAAAACAAATCTATGTAAGCAAGAAAGCAAAATACTTATCTCTTATTGTTTTGGTGTGTGGACCCCCACTGTCTTCTTTTAGGAACCATAAGAGATCTATGTTCTTGCATTCTAAATCTTCTAGAAGAGGAACTCCGAACGATCATCATCCCTTTGCTTCTTGCGATGATGATCCTCTTCTACATCAGCAGTTGAGGCTTCATGCTTCCTTTTACTTGAACTTCGACATCTATTTGCATAGTGTCCATATTTTTTGCACCTATAGCATTGAACTTGAGATATGTCCTTCTTCTCCTTTTCATCTGGGCGAGGACTTGGTCACCTATCTTGGTGCTTGTGTTTATGGAACTTCCTACCTTTTCCCTTACCCTTCGTGGCATGAGAAACAAAAGCTTGGTTCTCTTCAGGTTGAGTGCCATGGCAATGGAGTCTTTGACGTGCTGGAATCCTGGTCTCTTCCTGAGTGCAATCTGCCCAAAGCTTATCAAACTTGGGTAGTTTGGTTCTACCATTTATGCTTTGGATAAAGGACTCCCATGATGGTGGAAGACCATTTAAATTGTGGAGGACAAGCTCCTTATCGCCAATAGGATCTTCACTAGTGTTGAGCTTGTCTATGAGTTCTGCGATCCTCATAAAGTAAGAGGCAATGGATTCTGACTTTTCTATGTTCATATTTGAGAGCTGGTTTCTCAAAGTCATGGATACATTTAGGCTAGTGTGTTCAAACAGCTTCATAATGGTCTTGAACATTTTCCTAGCATTCTTCTTTCCTGAGATTTGAGGAACCAAATGGTCTCTCACTGAATCCACAAGAATCCTTCTTGCTTTAGCATCATTCTTCCTCCATCGGGATTTATCCTCTCCGGCTTCTGCTTTGGAGACCTTCTCATTTACATATAGTAAGAGATCATTTTCTTCTAGGAGTAGAAGAACCCTAGACTTCCAGGAGATAAAGTTGGAGGTTCCTTCCAACCGATCTTCAACCTTCATCCCAATCATCTTGATTGTGGATCTGGATCAAAAACCCTAGCAAGAACTAGGTCAAAAATCAAAGTTCTCAGAATTGAATTATGTCTTCATCAATGGATTAGTCTTGCCAAAAACGAAATTCCTATGGCTCTTTTTCTCCAAAATGGTGGGTGAAGACTTCACAAGATGAAACCCTAATTCCGGCAGGGTTCTGACAATGGCTTCTTCTAGAATGGCTCTGATACCATGTTAAATTTCATACATTCATAACATAAAACATAAATGCATTACCAAGATCACTAGAAGTAAGACAAAGCACAAAACAACAACACAGAGTTTTTCTTGGGAAACCCAAATGGGAGAAAACCCAACAACCTTCGCAGAGAGATGATAATTCTGAGATCAAAGTACAAATAAAGAAAGAGAAAGAATGTGAAAGTATCTTTCACAAGTAGATGCCCCAAATAAGCTTCCTCCTTCAAGTGATGTGAAATTTGCCTCCTCCAAGTGATGCTCACTTCCTAAGTGAATGAATGAGCTAATGAGGTGCACGAGCCTCTTATTTATACAAGTGCAAACTGGAAAATTCCCTTATGGGGCCAACTTCACCTGGGGGCAATAAATAATTTAAATTTAATCTTTTTATTTGTTTCTTTTGCACCCCAAGGCTTACATTGATTCTTTCATGTGTTTACATAATTGTTTACATAAATTTCTTCTCCCTTAGGAGGTATAAACAAGTACAATGAATGTACAATAAAATATAATGAATAATATCTTCTGAAGTTGTACAAAATCCAACAATGGTGTTATACAACATTACATTGCTACTTATCTAGAATGAAACCTCTTTGCTGACATATTGGGAGTAGTGCACGCTCTTAATAATGTTATGGTAGAGATGGAAGGCATCTAGAAAGTTACTGTATGAATACGAGATATGGATGAATGTTGTGTTGAAGTATTGGCTAAGATAGTTGCATGACTGTGTGACCTATGCATAAGAATTTATCATTATTAATATGTTTTGGAAACTATGAAATGTTTCTAACCATGCAACTAAATTTGACTTGTAGGAAATATCTTGTACGATCACCTACAAATGAAGAATGATGAGACTTGTTTCGATTTATGAAATCAAGCATACTACAGAAGCACAAAGCAAGGGTTCTCTCAAAAAGAGGGAGTCAACTATGACGAGATGTTTCTTTAGTGGTCAGACACACTTCCTCAATGGTAAATATTACACTAGATAGATGGTGTAATCAAAGTAGAAGGTGATATCGAGCAACCTCCAGGACTTAGGACTCTCTACAGAGAACCACATGTGTGTAGATTGAAGAAGACTTTGTATGAGCTCAAAAGGCACCCATGGGATAGGATGATCACCTAGAGTGTTGAGATATCAACCTTTGCTACAAGGTTGAAGATGAGGAGCTCATGGATGGGTGCAAGAGAGAACATGCAACAAAGTTCAAGATCTTGGTATCCAGTGACCTATAAAGATGACATAGATGGATACATAGAAGATCACCAAAAGAGAAGGCTACCAGTCACTCCAGTGAAGAATGTCCCAATGTAGGGAGTACAAGATGTAGAGGGAGGATAGTGCTCAGGAAAGCTCCGCTTCAAAGGGAGTGACTGCAACATATTCAGCTTGTAGCGAATAAGTTTGGCTTCACAAGATGTTGGCAGGATTGTTCGATGTGACAATCAAAGTTGTATCAAGATGACAGAGAATCGAGTGTTCCACGATAGATCGAAGCACAACGAGATCAAGTTTCACTATATCTGGGATATGATGTAGAAGGGAGCTGTAAATCTCAAGTATGTTCCTACAGAGGAATAAGTTGTTGATGTGTTGACTAAGCATCTGTCTCGCATAAAGTTTGAATACTTTAGAGACAAGCTTGGTGTGGTCCAAAAGGACCTCCCTCGAAATAGGGAGTGATGATGGTGTTATTCCAGTCCTTAGGTGACTAATGCCAGTCTTGAGGTGACTGAAGATAAGTACTTGCCGACTGATAGAGTTCCAGTCCTTAGGTGACTGATGCCAGTCCTGGGGTGACTGAAGATCGATACTTGTCGACTGATAGAGTTCCAATCCTTAGGTGAATGATGCCAGTCCTGAGGTGACTGAAGATCAGTACTTGCCGACTGATAGAATTCCAGTCCTTAGGTGACTGATGCCAGTCCTAAGGTGACTGAAGATCGGTACTTGCCGACTAATAGAGTTCCAGTCCTTCGGTGACTAATGCCAGTCCTGAGGTGACCAAAGATCAGTACTTTCCGACTTATAGAGTTCTAGTCCTTAGGTGACTGATGCCAGTCTTGAGGTGACTGAAGATCAGTACATTCCTACTGATAGAGTTCCAATCCTTAGGTGGTTGATGCCAGTCCTGAGGTGACTGAAGATCAGTACTTGCCGACTGATAGAGTTCCGGCCCTTAGGTGACTAATGCCAATCTGTGGTGACTGAAGATTGGTACTTGCTGACTGATAGAGATGTCAGTCCTTGATGACTAAAGATCAGTACTTGCTAACTGATAGAGATGTCAGTCCTTGGTGACTGAAGATCAATACTTGCTGACTGATAGAAATGCCAATCCTTGGTGACTGAAGATCAGTACTTGCTGACTGATAGAGATGCCAGTCCTTGGTGACTGAATATCAGTACGTGCTGACTGATAGAGATGCCAGTCCTTGGTGACTAAAGATCAGTACTTGCTGACTGATAGTGTTTTTCCAGTATTTGTCTACTGATGATTGATGTTGTTGTTCCAATATTTATTTACTGATGAATGTTGTTGTTGTCGTTGTTCCAGTATTTACTTACTGATGATTGTTGTTCCAGTACTTGTCGACTGATGATTGATGTTGTTCCAGTGTTCAAACACTAATGATGATGTTGATGGTGATATTCCAGCAGATGATGATGATGATGATGATGGTGATATTCCAGCAGTAGACAATGATGATGTTGATGGTGATATTCTAGCAGACGACGATGATGATGTTGATGGTGATATTCCAGCAGACGGTGATGATGATATTGATGGTGATATTCCAGCAAATGATGATGATGTTGTTGATGGTGATATTCCAGCAAATGATGATGATGTTGTTGATGGTGATATTCCAGCAGACAATGATGATGTTGATGATATTCCAGCAAACAATGATGATGTTGATGATGATGTTCCAGCAGACGATGATGATGCCGATGACATTGATGTTCCAGCAAATTCTTGCTGACAATGATGATGATGTTGATGAAGATGTTCCAGCAGATGATGTTGATGATACCCCAAACATATGATGATCCAAAAACTTCCTACGACATATAGAGATTCACAAGTCAGTTGGACAGTTGTTGATGTTGTTGATGTTGCCCGCAGAATACCTTCCTAGTGAAGAGGGAGTGTTAAAGAAATGTAACTACGGAAGATATTCTAAATGTATTTGTCTATTGTATTATTGTATTATTGTATTCCTCCTTCGGGAGATGTCATTGATGTAATTGATAATGTAAGAGTCATTAAAAGAGTCAATGTAAAACCCGAACTGATTAGGTCGGCCTGGAAAGATCTAGAAAGAATATTTTATTGTTAGGAGTACAGGTCGGCCCAGTTAGGTGAGTTAGAGCCGACCTAATTAGTAAAAGGTCAAGTCAATTGTAAAGTATAAATAGGGTATTGAGTTGCTCATTTGCAACACTCACTCACTCAAGGTCGCATAAGAGAGAGAGAAGTTCGCACAAGTGAAGGAGAGAAGTTATTTTGTCTTGGGGTTTTATCTTGTACTTGGTGAATTCTATATTGAGGAAGTTTTGTTGGGGTTTTCTCCCTTGTGGTTTCCCTAAGAGAAATTTTGTGTTCTTTGTGTTGTTGTGCTTGTATTTCTTTCAGTGATCTTATTGTGTAATTTTATTATGATAAACAAGAGAAAAACTAACACACTGAGAGTAGAGTAAGTGCAACATTGAGTTGTTCAATTATTAGGGTCCAACTATCAACTTCCTAATTTCTTCTAAAAGTTCTCCAAGTGACTTAGAAGGTCTATAAATTGTACTTTTGATAATGAAATTGTACTTTTGATCATGTAAAAGGGTCCTTCTCAACTGTATTGGTTGTTGTAAGTCTTAAGTTATGTTGCTAACATTATGAGACTCCAAGGACCATGCTAAGGTGCAGCCATGAGTTTACATGATGCTTATTGCTCTTATGTATACTATGATTCATGTTAATGTAATGGAGATAGGGTTGAGTTTTACCTACTTTGATGTCTTTTTATGGTCTTATGTGGAATTTGTTCTACTTTTTGCATTATAACTAACCTCTAAGCAAATACAATTTATAGGTTGCTCCCATTGGTATTTGCAACAAAATTGTGTGATGCATTTCCGTTGCTTATTGTTTGTTTAAAATCACTGGCACGCATATTTATATTGATAAGTTATAAGGAGTCAATATAGCTACAGAAAATACACTTGCCCATTAATTAACTTTACCCGTAAAAGGGGTAGAGGGAATTGATAGTTTATTTACTTGATTTCATTGTAGATGACTCACGAGTCATGATGGTGATCATGAGATACATTTATTATATTTTGTATGACTTGGGAGTCGAGATTCGGGACATGATTTAGTTTTTGTGTGATGCATCACTAGACATCTTATATATCTTAAATATCATTTTTCTTTCCATATCCATGTGGCAATGTGTTTATTTGATGGTCTTGTTGCTTTAGATGTTTAAAAAATTGAAAAAAAATTAATATTTTTGCATTTTTTAAGTTTGTCGATATATTACCAATGTTTGTCGATGTGTTCCCCCGATATTCCAAAACGATGTTTCCTGGACCTTGCTAAATTTTTCACCGAGACAATGTTTGCAACATTGACCACAATTGGTCCCAAGTTGAAGCAGCACCTTGAGGTGCTCTTCCAATCTGTTGCACTTCCTGCCCAATCTAAGTCTGAATATCCCTACAGCCTCACTCCATCACCTCCAACATACCTCAATCCATACTCCATTGTGCCTCTCAAATACCTGAGCACATGCTTTGTTGCTACAACGCACCTACCTCAGCTCCACCATGAACTGGCTCAAGGTGTTCACAGCAAAACATATATTCGGCCTGGTGTTGACCAAATACATCAAGGAACTTGTTAGCTATCTATATAACTTGGGATACACCAACTCTGAATCTGAAGTGACAACTTTCTTTAGATTGGTAACCATAGGTGTAGCCATCAATCTACAATCCTACATCATGAATCTCTTCAAGATCTCCACTATGTACTTCCCTTGACCAAGGAAAATCTCACTCGATCTCTGCCACACCTCTAACCCCAAGAAATAGTGCATCAAGCCAATATCCTTCATCTCAAACTCTGTAGCCAAATCTACCTTGCATCATACTATAAGCCGCTCTGCACTTGTGAGAAAAAAATCATCTACGTACAACACCAAGATGAGTGGATCAAACCCAACAAGTATGAAGTACAAGTTAGGATCCACCTCACTCTTGGTGAAGATCGTTCTCTACAAGTATCCATCAATCCTCGAATGCCATGCCCCGAGTGCATGTTTGAGTCCATGCAAGGATTTCTTAAGGCTGCACACATGATACTCCCTCCCATGTACCTCGAAACCCTGAGGTTTCTCTATATCAAGCCAATATCCTTCATCTCAAACTCTATAGCCAAATCTACCTTGCACTATGTTATAAGCCCCTCGGCACCTGTGAGAAACAAATCATCTACGTACAACACCAAGATGAGTGGATCAGACCCAACAAGTATGAAGTGCAAGTTAGGATCCGCATCACTCTTGGTGAAGGCCATGCTCTGCAAGTATCCATCAATCCTGGAATACCATGCCCCAGGTGCTTATTTGAGTCCATACAAAGCTTTCTTAAGCCTACACACATGAGACTCCCTCCCATGTACTTTGAATCCCTGAGGTTGCTCTATATATACTTCCTCCTCATTGATCTCGTTGACGAAGGTTGTCTTCACTCCATCTGGTGAATCCTTCACCTCATGACTAAGGCAATAGATATAACAACTTGAATGGAAGCATATCTGGCAACATGAGCAAATGTCTCCTCGTAATCCAATCCCTCTCTCTGAGAGCACCCTCTCATCACAAACCTCGCCTTGAACTTCTTGATGCTACCATCTATAGCATGCTTGATCTTGAATAGCCACCTAGAAGTTACCACGGACTTCCCTTTCGGTCTAGGCACAATGTCCCAAACATCATTCTTCATGATGGAGGTGTACTCCACCATGGCATCCCTCCAAACATGTTGGTCGAATGCTCCTCAAAACTAGAAGGCTCGAAATCTATGATGCTACTCATCAATGCCATATACTTCAAAAACTTCCCCGGAGGCTTGCTCTTCCTAAATGTGCTCTTGGGGGCCTCAACATGCTCTTGAGCATCCCTCAAGGTCCACGCAAACCATCTAGCTCTCCTGAAAGAATTGGAAGGGGCTAACTCCTCCCCAACTGAAGGCTGACTCCCTAAGTCTGTGAACCATGTTCTCCCTTCGGAGCCAATTGCTCCTCATCCTCTACCATTGATGGTAACTCATGATATTTCCTAGATGCCAAGTTCTCCTCGAACTTAACATCTCGACTCATCATTGTCTTCCGTTGGAATATCTTGTAAGCCTTTGAGGTCTCGTTGTACCCCACAAATATGCCCTTCTCGCCTAAAAGCTCAAGCTTTGTCCTCTTCTCCACAAGCACATGGATGCGTATAGAACAACCAAAGATTCTGAGATGCCTGATGTCTGGTTTCACTCCTGTGAATGCCTCCTCAAGAGTCTTGTCCTTCAACATCCTGTGAGGACTCATGTTCTATAAGTACACTATTATGTTACATGCTTCTTCCCAAAGAAACATAAGCAGATCCTTATCATGAATCATAGCCTTTGTAGTACTGATGATGGACCCGTTCTTTCTCTCTGCAACCCCATTATGCCATGGGTTGTACGAGTTTGTCTTCTTCCTCTTAATCGTTGCCTCCTTGTACAAAACCTTCAATTCATTTGAGGTGTACTCTCCCCCATTATCTGACCTCAAGACCTTAATCTTCTCACCTGTCAAGTTCTCCAGTTGGGCCTCAAACTCTCGAAATCAACCAAATACCTCATGCTTGGTCTTCATAAAGAAGATATAGGTTTTCCTAGAAAAGTCATCAATGAATGTCACACCGTATGATGCTCCCTGCACAGATACTACTGACATCGGTCCACATACATCTAAATGAATAAGATCCAAAATCCCTTTGGACCTACTCTTGCTACTTAGAAAAGCAACCTTGACATTCTTGCCAAGTGCACATCCTCTACACATGCCCTGTTGCTCAACACTGAAATATGGAAGACCGGTGACAATCTCCCTCGAAATCAACAATGCCCTGTAATGTAGGTGTCCCATCCTCCTGTGCCATAGCTCACACTGGATGCAGTCAATGTCATGTACCAAGACCTGAATAGGCTTTCCTTGCGACCTGTATAAGTTGCCCTCTCTAAACACAATCCTCATTGTTGTGTCAGGGCTACCTTCCTCTAGACGTATGAGTACTTGCCCTCTCTGAAAGATAATGGAAAAACCCATGTCCTCCATAAGTAAGATTGATAACAAGTTCTTCTTTAGTCTTGGTACATATAGCACCTCTTGGGCATCAAACGAACCTCCTAACTCAAGCTGGAATGAGACTGTCCCCTCTCCCTTTACTGCGTACTTGGCATCATCACCAAGCTCCGCATGGATCCCAGAGTTTGTCTCCATCAAACTGCTAAATAGCTCATGTGCTTATGTCATATGACAAGATGCACCATCATCCAGTACCATGCACTCCTAGCAAACTAGTGAGAAGTCACTCTCAAACTTTGCAACAAACTCACTCAACTAAGTTTCTGCAAATGTTGCTACTTGTTGCGATTTTCCTTTTCATTTCTTCTTCTTTGGACACTAAGATGCATAGTGCCCATTCTTGTGGCACACAAAGCAATTGATCTTACTCAAGTCCTCCTTCTTCTTCTCGGGCTGTAAAGTCGCCCCCTCACTATTATCCTTCTTGGTGGGACCCTTTCCTTTACCCTTTCTTGTCTTACTAACAAGGGCTAGGTTCTCATCAGTACCTCCTTGATTGCTAGCTCTAGACTCCTCCCGAGTCTCTTCATGTATGCAATCATCCCAAAGCCTCTGCCAATCTAGAAGATTCTTCCAAGCACAAATCCCCTTTACAAGTGGTTCCCAAGGCTTGGTAAACCCATTCAAAGCCACATTGACAAATTCTGCATCATCCACTTTCTCCCCAATCGCTGCAAGTTGATCATGTATTTAGGTGATCCTCATGAGATAGCTGCTAACATTGTCAAATCTGACATCTAGGCAGCTTTGAGTTTGTTTTTCAAAATCATCTTCATGTTCATGTTGTCACTAGACTTTGATGTCCTTCTTCTCATGAGTTGCCTTTAGTGTTGCATCTATCGATATAGCAACAACCTTTTCCATAATCTCTCAAAGGTCATGTTCCTTCAACAACAAGGTTGCACTCTCTTTTCAGGATAGGAAGTTAGATGCCCCATCTAACCAGTCTCTAGACCTGAAACTAGTTGCTTCCATTTCTAGATCTGATAAAAAAATTGTCATGTGCTTATTCCTTCAAGCACCCACAAGGATCTACTATTGTAAACCCTAGCTTTGTACTAGATCTGTCTTTTGGTCACTCAAATCTAATAGATCTGCAATTATAAACTTCATATTTTCCTCCCTCTCAAAGTGAATGCTCCGATACCATGTTAATTTACCTAATCCCAACGCTAGATAAATAATTTCCTAGTGATTTCCTTGCTATAAAATTAAATTACAGCTCACTGAATAATTTATAATTCTGGAATTTAACTGAATTTAATAGCAGAAGCGAAATGGAAACAGATCTTCTCAATAACACCTGCATGGCAAAAATTTATACCCTTCAAATCTGAATTTCATTAAAATAATATCCAAGCATACAAGGGTTCTCTTACTGGGAAAATGGCCCAATGAAGAAAACTACAATCAACAAACTTGGCAAATCTTCCCTCTTCGGAAAAATCTCTTACTGCAATCTACCCCAGAAAACCCCTTTGCACCTACTACTACCCCTGTATGACTTGTACATCCTGTTGAAAACTGACTACAATTTATTGTATGGCCATTACAACCCGTAGCATGTTGTACGGCTAGCACATGTTGCTTGTACGGCCTTGTATGGTTGTTGTATAGCCCTGCTGGGCTGTACAAGCTTTGCTATAGCTGGCTAAGCCTATGCCTACTGGTACAACCCTCCTGCAAAAGTTTCCTGATTGTTGTCCTTTTCTCCCTGTTGGAACATAATCCATCAGGGTTAGTGAACAAACATTGGGAAGTCCAAGAAACAACTTGGGAAGATGAACCCAAGGGTCATTCTCATGTATTAATATGTACATTGATTAATGAGAATTTTGTGCTTTGACACCTATTTTTCTGTCTTTGTTGAGTTTATGCCTATTTGCTATTGGATTTTGTGCAACTGCAAAAGATATTATTATTGTATTTTATTGTACTTGATTGTACCTCCTAAGGGAGTTGAACTTGATGTAATTAATTATGTAAACCCTTGAAAGAATCAATGTAAACCTTGGAATGAAAAGCAAGCAAAAGAAAAATTAAAATTAAATTATTTATTGCTCCCCAAGAGAAGTCGACCCAGTTAGGTAAACAAGCCAATTGGCACTTGTATAAATAGAGGTAAAGTTCAACTCATTATTCACTCATCCACTTCACACAAGTTCGCATCACTTGGAGAGAGAAGTTCGCATCTGCATAAGGAAAAGACTATTTCTAGGGTTTCTACTTGGAAAGTATTTCCAACTTTTCTCTTTCATTATTGTACTCTGATCTTGGAATTATCATCTCTATACGAAGGTTGCTGGGTTTTCTCCCCTTTGGGTTTCCCAGGATAAAACTCTTGTGTTATTGTTTATGTGTTGTCTTTCTTCTAGTGATCCTTTTGAATTCATGCAAGTAAATTTTCTATGCTATGAATGTATGTAAAATCTGACATGGTATCAGATCCAGGTTCTAGAAGAAGCCATTGCCGAAACATTGTCGGAACTAAGGTTTCATCTTTCTAAGTCTTCACTCAACTTTTTGGAAGAAAAAGAGCATTGGGAATTTCGCTCTAAGGAGGGCGCATCTTTTGGTGAAGACAGAATTCAATTCTGAGAATTTTCAATTTTTGACCTAATTCTACAGCGGCAGCAAAAATTAGGGTTTCAATTTTTGACCTATTTTCTCCATAGTTTTTGCTCAGCCCTACCTCTAATCAAATCGCCTTGCTAGGGCGCATCTACCTGTGGAATTAGTTTTCCAAAATTCCAACTTTTATTTTTTACCTAGCTCCTACTAGGGTTTATGAGGGCCAGATCTGAAGTCAAGATGATTGGAATGAAGGTTGAAGATCGTCTGGAAGGGGCCTCCAACTTCATCTCTTGGAAGTCTAGGGTTCTTCCCTTACTAGAAGAAAATGATCTCTTGCATATTGTCAATGAGAAGGTTGTTCGATATGGTTGTCATTGATGTCAAAGGAGTTCAGTAATGACAAAGTAATAACCAAGGACATGATGGCAAGGTGAACTCGGTGAAAGACAAAGGAGGTGATGACATGGCATGTATGATGATATGGCATGTAAAAGACACATGGTGGCGTTTTAGTGCTATTATGAAGCGACCATGTTTATATTAGGTTCCTGTGTGAATAAAGAAAGCTAATTAAGCTGTCTCTGTGTGTACGCATGAATCTATGTCTGAAGTGTTAACAGTTGAATATTTGTGTATCTCGGTATCAATGAATCAATTGACAGTTTGGGATATCTGTGTAAATGCTTGATTAATCACTACGTGTATGCGTACCCTGGAGCAAGGGATTTTGAGGATTGAATGTTGCAGAGGATGTATGAATGATCTCTGTGTGTATAAAACCACGGAGCCGATGTGCAGATCCAGCAAGGGAATCAAGTTCGGTGATGATCGATTGAGTGATTGATTGATTCTCTGATCAATCAATGTAGAATCGAAGAGTTGCAAAGATTGAAGTTTGCAGAGATTTGGACTATCCAGATTAAAGGAGAAAAGATGGATCAACGATGGGAAAGAGATCATGAGGTGAACGTGAACGGAAGATAAGAAATCCGCAAGATTGAGTAAAGTTCCACCGGAGACAGCAGATCGACAGACAAAATCAAAGCCGCAAGAGGTCTGACGCCCCAAAGAAATTCCGCAAGAGAAATGTGTAAGGAAGATTACAGATCTGCAAAGATAAGGTGAGATCCGCATCTAATCTCAGATCGATGGTCAGGAAAGAACCGGCAACAAATCGACGGTTGTAAAGAGTCGCAAAAAAGGAATTGCAGGAGGGAAATTGTGGAAGCCCATTTCGAGAAAAGTTGAAGGCACGTCCGCAATCCGCAATCCACAATCTGTGGAAAGAGAATCCACCGTTGATCAAGATCCGACGGTCCATGATCACTGAGGAAAGAACCTTGCGGAAAGAGACTTGCGGAAGAAGTCTTGTGGGAGACAAATTGCGGAAGCTAGTTTGTAAAAATCGAAATATAGTTCTGCAATCAGCAATCCGCAAGCTGCGGAAAGAGAATCCACCATTGATCAAGACCAGACGGTCCACGATCACTGCTGAAAGGAGATTGCGGAAAAGTCGTTGCGAAAAGGAAAATGCGGAAAAGCCACTGCGGAAAGGAGATTGTGGAAAGGAAATTGCGGAAAAACCACTACGGAAAGGAGGTTGTGGAAAGGCAATTGCGGAATGATTTTTGTTGCGGAAATGTCATTGCGGAAAAAGGAAAATTCGGAAGGAATTCTAGTGCAAAATTATCATTGCGGAGAGGTAATTTTGGAAATATTTTTGTTGCGGAAAGTCATGACTGATAAACCTAAATAGAGTTAAAGAATTATTAAAATGAAGAATTGTGTTTTCATGACGAGGCACGATCTAAGAATGAAAAGGCGCAACTGTGAGAAGATGCATTCGTAGAAAACGTGTTAGAAGGTATTTATAGACAGAGTGTTGATTGAAAGAAGTCGTCTCTGTGATCCAGATCTATGTAGCAGCAGTTGTCGACAGAGACCAAAGAAGGAAAACCCGTGACAGGTTTGAAAACATAAAGAAGATCTGGAAGTCTGATGAAATCAAATTAGGGTGGCAGGGTGGTGTTAGGGAAGGCAGAAAGCCTGCTAGGGATCGTAGCCTTCATCCAGTAGAAGCTGGAGAACAGGGTGTCGTTGCATCATTTCCTGTAGCAGCAGGAAGAAGATCTGGGGTGTTGAAGCATCCTCGTCTATAGCAGCAGGAAAAATCTGGGGTGTAGTTGCATCCTTTCTGTAGTAGCAGATAAACAATTTTGTAAAATTCATCTTATTAATGAGTATGAGTTGGTGGTTTGCTCTTTGAGGTTTCCACGATAAAATCTTGTGTCATAAACTTGTTTCATTATTAGTGTGTCTTATACTAATTTTTTTAATAAAAGGAAAAAGAAGACAATACTGATTCACCTCCCCCTCTCAGTATTGTTGGATATTCCAACAATTGGTATCAGAGCAAGGTTCCTTCATTACAGTTTAACCACTAGAAGGAAGATCCTCATTAAAGACCACAATGGATTAGCAGGAAGGATTAACTACCAACAGACCTCCATTGTTCACAGGAATTAGCTATCCATACTGGAGTGCAAGAATGAAGTGTCACCTAATGTCTCTTGGATGGAAGGTTTGGAGAGTAGTTGAAAATAAGTATAACATAGCAGACAACCTACCTACATGGGATCTTCACTGCCTACGAGATGAGAAAAGGAGAAGATGGTCAATCAAAGAAAGAAGCAGCTTGTAAAGCCTTATCCAAGAATCAATCAGAAAACTCAGATGATGAAGAAGCCTTGTTCATCAAGAAGCTTGAGAAAGGCACTGGCAAGTACAAGGGAAAGCTACCTCTAAAGTGCTTTAATTGTGGAAGAGTTGGACACTTTTCTTCAAAATGTCATCATCCTAAGAAAGATAGAAGTGATGAGAAAGAAGCCTCAAAGAAGTTCAGAAATGACGGAACAAGAAACAAAAAGAAGTTCAATGAAAAGAAGAAGTTCCTTTACAACATAGAATATGGTGAAGATGAAGACACAAGTGAAGATGAGGAGACAAAAATTCTATTCATGGGAATAGAAGACCAAGCTCAAGCTGATGAACCAATGGAAGAAGGAGTAGTAGATCTAAGAGCTTAATTAATCGATGCTCTTGAAGAACTTGAAAAAAGTAGGAAAAAGAACAAACAATCAAACCAAATTCTATTCATGGGAATAGAAGACCAAGCTCAAGCTGATGAACCAATGGAAGAAGGAGTAGTAGATCTAAGAGCTGAATTAATCGGTGCTCTTGAAGAACTTGAAAAAAGCAGGAAAAAGAACAAACAATCAAACCAAATCATTAGTGACTTGAAAGCTCAGCTTAAAGAAGCCAAGAAGATTTTAAGAGACCTAGATTTACAACTCAAAGAGAGAATACAAGAATCAGAGAAGCTTGAAGAACAAATTATGCAGCTTAGGAAAAAGCTCAATAAAGAATCTATTAAATCAAAATATGAAAACAGTTCAAAGACTTTAGATGACATCTTGAGTAGCCAAAGACCATCAACAAATAAATCTGGTTTGGGATATAACAATAAAAAGAAGCCAGAATGTTCCTCCTTCACAAACCAAGGAAAAAGAAGTTATGCTGCTACACTAAAACGTTCATTTAAAAAGGAAAAAAAATAAGAAATCTTCTCCATCTTCTCTTGACAAAAACAGAATTAATGTAATTCCTAGAAGACCAAAGACAAATAGATATCAGCAAATTTTCTTTGGACATTGTTACTCTTGTAACAATTTTGGACATAAGGCCCTAAATTGCAGAGCATATAGAAAGCCTCATGACTACAAGGAAAGAGCATCTAGTAACAAACCAAAAACAAGGGATCATAATTTCTTTACACCTCTTCAAAAATATGACATAGAGTGTTACAAATGCAATAACCATGGGCATATAGCAAGAAACTGTAAACTAATGACTCCTACAAAAAAGAATGATGCAAAAGAATTCCAAGACAAAAAATAGAGAAAGGATTGGAAGAAAAAGAACGAAGAGGAGAAATCCATGATTGCTCTATGTGTGACAAAAAAGTAGAATCTATGGCATATTGACAGTGGGTGTTCAAAACATATGACAGGAGACCCAAGTAAATTCATAAGCCTAAAAAGAGATAATAAAGGTAGGGTCACTTTTGGAGATAATATGTCTTTCAAAATAATTGGCAAAGGTACAGCCACTATCAATAACAAGATCAAAGCTGAAAATGTGTTGCTAGTAGAAGACCTAAAGCCTAATCCCATCAGTGTAAGTCAAACTTGTGACCAAGGATACATCTGCACCTTTGACTCTGAGAAATGTGAAATCAAAAAAAAGGACTCAGGGAGACTTGTTGGGACTGCTGTAAGAAATTCGAGTAATGTGTACATCCTAGAAAATGAAGACCAATGCTACATGAGTATGATTGATGAAAGCTGGTTATGGCACAAAAGGATGGGACATTTAAACTTCGATAATCTTGTCAAGGTAAGTAATAAGGAGGTTGTGAGAGATTTACCAAAAATTGTGAAACCTCTGAATGCAGTTTGTAAACATTGTCAGCATGGGAAGCAAACCAAAGCTAGCTTCAAATCAAAAGAACATATGACCTCACATCTTTTGGAAATCGTTCACACTGACCTTTGTGGACCAACAAGGACTAAAAGCTTGCAAGGATAGTATTATTTTATGTTACTCATCGATGATTACACAAGGATGACTTGGGTAACATTTCTCAAGGAAAAATTAGAAGCCTTTGAAAAATTCAAAACTTTCAAAGCAATGGTGGAAAATGAGACAAACCAAAAAATCAAATGTCTTAGGTTAGATAATGGAGGTGAATTCACTTCAAATGAATTCAATGAGTTTTGTGAAATCCATGGGATCAAAAGACAATTTTCAGCTCCAAAGACACCTCAGCAAAATGGCGTGGTGGAAAGAAAAAACAGGACAGTTCAAGAAGCTGCCATAACCATGCTAAATGAAGCAAAACTTCCTGATATATATTGGAGAGAAGCAGTATACACAGTTGTCTACATACTTAATAGAGGACAACTCAGAGTGAATAATGACAAGACTCCCTATGAACTATGGTATGGAAGGCCTGCATCAATCAAGTATTTCAAAGTGTTTGGCAACAAGTGCTACATAAAGAGGAATGAGGATGATCTTGGCAAGTTTGATTCTAGAACTAATGAAGGAATATTCTAGGGATATTCCTCCACCAAAATGGCTTACAGATGTTACAATCAAAGATTACACAAAACCATAGAGAGTGCATATGTAAGAGTGGATGACATGAAGCCAAGAAGGATAAGAAACAAAGATGAAGATGCAAGGACAAACAATGAAGAAGAAGTTTTGCAAAAGAATGAAGATATGGTTGGGAAAGAAGAAGAAGAAGAGCAAGAAGGAAGAGAAGAATCACAAGAAAATGAAGATGAAGATTTTCCAAGCGCTGATACAAAGGCACCATCAAGAAGAATACAAAAGAACCATCCTGAAACACAAATTATAGGTGACAAAGATGCAGGAGTCAGTACAAGAAAGAGATTATTTACTGAACAAGCTCTATTTTCAGTAGTGGAACCTAAGAACTTTACAAAAGCAAGCAAAAATGATGATCGAATCAAAGCCATGGATGAAGAACTAGATCAAATTAAGAAGAACGAAACTTGAGAACTTGTTCCAAGACCTACAAACAAGAATGTTATAGGGACCAAATGGGTTTTCAAGAATAAGTTCAATGAAGATGGTAAAGTGATTAGAAATAAAGCAAGGCTAGTGTGTAAGGGATATGCTCAAGTGGAAGGAATTGACTTTGAAGAAACCTTTGCAGTTGTAGTAAGACTTGAAGCAATCATAATGTTTTTGGCATTCTCATGTTATAAAAACTTCAAAGTATATCAAATGGATGTCAAGTCTGCATTTCTAAATGGGAAGCTAGAAGAGGAAGTATACATTGAACAACATAAAGGTTTCCTCTTGTCAGAGAATAGGGACTATGTTTGCAAACTAAAAAAGGCACTCTATGGTCTCAAGCAAGCCCCGAGAGCATGGTTTTCAAGTCTAGATAACTACTTGAAACAACAAGGATATAAAAGAGGAGCCACTGATAGCAATCTCTACATAAAGATCGAGGATAAGAATATGATCATTGTTGTTGTCTATGTAGATGATATCATTTTTGGAAGCAATCTACAAATACTAAGTGTAAATTTTTCTTCTGAAATGAAAAAGGAATTTGAAATGTCAATGTTGGGTGAATTAACATTTTTCTTGGGACTACAAGTTTATCAATCAGACAAAGTAATCTTCATTTCTCAAACCAAGTACATCAAGGATATGCTTAAGAAGTTCAAGATGGAAAACTCCAAGCCTGTTAGCACTCCCATGATCACTAGTTGTAAACTAAGCAAGAATGATGAGTCTTTGGAAGTGGATCATACCATGTATAGATCCATGATTGGTAGCCTGTTGTATGTAACAGCTACAAGACCAGATGTGATGCAAGCTGTGGGATTGGTTGCTAGATTTCAATCAGCCCCCAAGGAAACACATGTGGCAGCAGTAAAAAGAACTTTCAGATATTTAAAAGGCACTATGGAGTATGGTTTATGGTACCCAAAATGCCAAGATTTCACCTTAAAAGCATTTACTGATATAGATTGGGCAGGAAGTGTTGATGATCGAAAAAGTACCAATGGAGTAGCATTCTTTTTAGGAAATTGTTTGGTGTCATGGTTTACCAAGAAACAATCATCCATATCACTATGTACAGCAGAGGTTGAATACATTGTCGCTGCATCATGTTGTATCCGAGTCATTTGGATGAAGCAAACTTTGGAAGACTTGCTTGTCAAGTATGAGAATCCAATAATAATCAATTGTGACAACACTAGTGCTATAAACATGTCAAAAAATCCTATTATGCACTCTAAAACAAAGCACATTCCAATAAAATATCATTTTCTAAGAGATCAAGTGTCACAAAAGGTTGTCAGATTGGAATATGTAGACACAAAAAAACAGATAGCTGACATTTTCACTAAGCCACTACCCAAAGAAGCATTTGAGCATCTTAGACAAGAGATGGGAGTAATTTCTTTGCAATGAATAAAAACGAGAAAAATGCATCATGTCAGGGGGAGCTGTCAAAAGGACGCCTTTGTCATTAATGTCAAAGGGGGAGTAAATCAAGGAGTGGTTGCCATCAATGCCAAAGGGGGAGAATGTTGGATATGGTTGTCATTGATGTCAAAGGAGTTCAGTAATGACAAAGTAATAACCAAGGACACGATGGCAAGGTGAACTCAGTGAAAGACAAAGGAGGTGATGACATGGCATGTATGATGATATGGCATGTAAAAGACACATGGTGGCGTTTTAGTGCTATTATGAAGCGACCGTGTTTGTATCAAGTTCCTGTGTGGATAAAGAAAACTAATTAAGTTGTCTCTGTGTGTACGCATGAATCTGTTAATTTTTCAGAATTTACTTCAATCTGATCTAGGATCTTAACTGAGAGAAAAACATGTACAACATATCAATCATGAACACAATAATGCAAGCACACAAGAGACACAGAGTTTACTTGGGGAAAACCATAAAGGTGAAAAACCCAAATAACTTCCTCAGAGATAGATAGAGCAATGATACAACCCAAGCATAAAAGATAGACATCTCCTAGCAGCAACTTCTTCTCCTCCACAAGTGCGCCACTCTCCCGAGAGTGTGAGAGAGAATAAAATGATGAGATAGAGTGCCTCTCGCACTCTATTTATACTTGACTTCACATGCCTAATAACCTTTAATAGGTCGGCCTTAACTTAACCACATAACATAATGCTCACTGGGCCGACACCCAATAGGGTGGTCTAATAACCCTTTGACCCACATGGCCGACCCCCAATAGGGTGGTCTAATAACCCTTCAACCCACATGACTTATACAGGGCCAACCCCAACAAGGTGGTCTAATAACCCATCAAATATAAGTTACAACACTTACAATATAAATGACGACACTTCCGTATAGAGGAATAATAACATCTCTATAGGAATACAAACACTTCCGTATAGTGGAATAATACCATCTCTATAGGAGTACAATATACATATATGAAATACATTCTGAAGTTACATATACATCAACTGAATCTATGTCTGAAGTGTTAACAGTTGAATATTTGTGTATCTCTGTATCAATGAATCAATTGACAGTTTGGGATATCTGTGTAAATGCTTGATTAATCACTGCGTGTATGCGTAGCCTGAAGTAAGGGATTTTGAGGATTGAATGTTGTAACAGATGTATGAATGATCTTTGTGTGTAAAACCACGAAGTCAATGTGCAGATCCAACAAGGGAATCAAGTCTGGTGATGATCGATTGAGTGATTGATTGATTTTTTGATTAATCAATGTAGAATCGAAGAGTTGCAAAGATTGAAGTTTGCAGAGATTTGGACGATCCAAATTAAAGGAGAAAAGATGGATCAACGATGGGAAAGAGATCACGATGTGAACGTGAACGGAAGATAAGAAATCCGCAAGATTAAGTAAAGTTCTTCCGGAGACAGCAAATCGACGGACGAGATCAAAGCCGCAAGAGGTCTGACACCCCAGAGAAATTCCGCAAGAGAAAGGTGTAAGGAAGATAACGGATCCGCAAAGATAAGGTGAGATTCGCATCTGATCTCAGATCGATGGTCAGGAAAGAACCGGCAAGAAATCGATGGTCAGGAAAGAACCGGCAAGAAATCGATGGTTGTAAAGAGTCGCGGAAAAGGAATTGCAGGAGGGAAATTGCGAAAGCCCATTTCAAGAAAAGTTGAAGGCACGTCCGCAATCCGCAAACTGCAAAAAGAGAATCCACCGTTGATCAAGATCTGACAGTCCACGGTCATTGCAGGAAGAACCTTGCGAAAAGAGACTTGCGGAAGAAGTCTTGCAGAAGACAAATTGCGGAAGCTAGTTTGTAAAAATCGAAATATAGTTCCGCAATCCACAATCCGCAAGCTGCAGAAAGAGAGTCCACTGTTGATCAAGATCAGACAGTCCACGATCACTGCGAAAAGGAGATTCCGGAAAAGTCGTTGCGGAAAGGAAATTGTGGAAAAGCCACTGCAGAAAGGAGATTGCGGAAAAGTCCTTGCGGAAAGGAAATTGCGAAAAAACCACTGCGGAAAGGAGATTGCGGAAAGATCGTTGCGAAATGATTTTTGTTGCGGAAAGGAAATTGCAGAATTAAAAAAAATAATAATAAAAATAAAAATAAAAAAATCGGAAGGAATTCTGGTACAGAATTATCATTGCGGAGAGGCAATTTTGGAAAGATTTTTGTTGTGGAAAGTCATGACTGATAAAGCTAAATAGAGTTAAAGAATTATTAAAATGAAGAATTGTGTTTTCATGAAGAGGCACAATCTAAGAATGAAAAGGTGCAACTATGAGAAGATGCATTCTTAGAAAACATGTTAGAAGGTATTTATAGACAGAGTGCTGAGTGAAAGAAGTCGTCTCTGTGATCCAGATCTATGTAGCAACAGTTGTAGACAAAGACCAAAGAAGGAAAACCAGTGACAGGTTTGAAAACATAAAGAAGATCTGGAAGTCTAATGAAATCAAATTAGGGTGGCAGGGTGGTGCTAGGGCAGGCAGGAAGCCTGTTGGGGGTCGTAGCCTTCATCCAGTGGAAGCTAGAGAATAGGGTGTCGTTGCATCCTTGCATGTAGCAGCAGGAAGAATATATGGGGTGTTGTAGCATCCTCGTCTGTAGCAGCAGGCAAAATCTAGGGTGTAGTTGCATCCTTTCTGTAGTAGCAGATAAACAATTTTGTAAAATTCATTTTATTAATGAGTATGAGTTGGTGGTTTGCTCTTTGAGGTTTCCACGATAAAATCTTGTCCTAAACTTGTTTGATTATTTGTGTGTCTTGTACTAATTGTTTTAATAAAAGGAAAAAGAAGACAATACTGATTTACCTTTACCCCCCCCCCTCTCAGTACTGTTGGATATTCCAACAAAGGTCCCAGAACTAGAAGCCGAAGAAGACAAATCTCGCTGGAGGAAGAATGATGCCAGAGCAAGAAAGATTTTGGTGGACTCAGTTAGAGATCACTTGGTTCCTCAAATCTCAGGTAAGAAGACTGCTAGAACGATGTTCAAAACCATAAAGAAGTTGTTTGAACATAGTAGTATCAATGTGACACTCACATTGAGGAACCAGCTATCAAATATGAAGATGTCCAAGTCTGAATCCATTGCCTCATATTTCATGGGGATCACAGAACTAAGGGACAAGCTTAGTACCAGTGGAGATCCCATTGATGATAAGGAGCTTGTCATTACTACTCTAAATGGTCTCCCACCATCTTGGGAGTCTTTCATTCAAAGTATAAGCGGTAGATCCAAGCTACCCAAATTTGATAAGCTATGGCAGCTATCAAATATGAAGATGTCTAAGTCTGAATCCATTGCCTCATATTTCATGGGGATCACAGAACTAAGGGACAAGCTTAGTACCAGTGGAGATCCCATTGATGATAAGGAGCTTGTCATTACTACTCTAAATGGTCTCCCACCATCTTGGGAGTCTTTCATTCAAAGTATAAGCAATAGATCCAAGCTACCCAAATTTGATAAGCTATGGACAGATTGCACTTAGGAAGAGACAAGAATAGAAGCAAGACAGAGACTTCATGGCACTCAACCTGAGGAGAATCAAGCATTCGTATCCCATGCCAAGAAAGGCAAGGGAAGGGGAAGAAAATTTTACAAACACAAGCACCAAGATAGGAGATCTAGTCCTCCTCCAGATCAGAAGAAGGAGAAGAAGGATTTGTCTCATATACAATGCTACATGTGCAAGGCATATGGTCATTATGCCAGTAATTGTCGAAGTTCAATCAAAAGGAAGCATGAAGCCTCAACTGCTGATGTAGAAGAAGACCATCATCACAAGAAGTCAAGGACTGATGATCGTT
Source organism: Larix kaempferi (assembly GCA_027924585.1). NCBI lineage: Eukaryota > Viridiplantae > Streptophyta > Pinopsida > Pinales > Pinaceae > Larix > Larix kaempferi. The sequence goes on from BSBM01001815.1 coordinate 45,225, forward strand.
CGGAGTTCTTCTTCTAGGAGATATGAAGATCCAGAATGCAAGAACAGAGATCTCTCATGGTTCCCACAAGAAGGCAGTGGGAGCCCACACACAAAAACAATAAGAGATAAGTATTTGGTTTTCTTGCTTACATAGATCTGTGTTGTCTTATATGTCTTGATTATATGCAGATCTATCAAGAAGTATGTTGAGCAGTTGATATAGTTTACCTTGGTTTATTTATTTGAGCTACACAACATTTCATGAACACATGTTGGAGCTAGTCTAGATGATATCTCCTTCTTGCATGCTTAGAGTAGTGCACACTCTTGATGGCATGTTCTAATGGAGATAGCAGACATCCAAATAGTTCCCAGATGTGTTTGGAAGACATGTTGTGCTAAAGTATTAGTTGAGATGTCTGTGTAAACTATTGTCATTACATTGATTATGCAATGTCACTAATCATCAGTCGGGATTTGACTTGTAGGGAAAAGACCATGTGATATGGCCTACAAGAAAATGATGATGTGACTTGTTCTGAATGAACAAGTGGTGGATACATGAATTCGTTCAACAGGAAGCTTCTAGGAATATGACTCTCATCCTAGAAGGATGACCTCGGAGGAAGCTTTCACAAAAGTAAAACCAGAAGTGGGCCACCTTCGAATATTTGGTTATCCAATCGATATGCATGTGCACCCAATGAGAAGAGAACAAAGTTAGAACCTTCAGGCAAGAAGGGAACTTTCGTGGGATACAGTGTGTCTTCAAAGGCTTACAGAATCTACATCCCAAGATCCAGACAGATTGAAGTCAGCAGGGATGTGACCTTTGAAGAAGAGATGGTTGTCAGGAAAGGAAGAGGATCAGACATGGAGATCGATGATGAAGAAATGCTAGAACCAAAGGAGCTGAGATCATCTCCCCCTCCAGTTCAAGAGGGAGCTAGCAGAAGAGGATGAACCCATCGATTCCATTGATCCAGTTAAGCCAGTTGATGTTCCCAGAGATTGTGCAGTAGGCCTGAAGAGGCCTAGATGGGCACAATAGACTTTGCATAGAGCAAATGGGAGTGTTAAAAACACAAGGCTAGATCTGTTTCCAGAGGGTTATCTCAGAAAGAGGGAGTCGATTATGATGAGACATTTGCTCCTGTATACTTCCACCAAATCGATCATTGCTAGTATTTCAGCCATGGAGTGTAAGTTGCATCAGAGTGATGCAGACCCCAACCTTTACTACAAGGTTGTGGATGATGAGCCACTAATTTTGGTGTTATATGTTGATGACCTGTTTCTCACCTGAAATGAGAAACTTATCATATGGTGTAAGAAGAAACTCACCTCTGAGTTCGAAATGAAGGATCTTGGATTGATACATTACTTCTTGGGATTAGAAGCATGGCAGAGGCAGAAGGATATTTTCCTAGGTCAAGGAAAATACACCATAGATATTCTGAAGAGATTCGGAATGTTGGACTGCAAGTCCATGGCTACTCCGATGGATAGAAATTTGAAGTTGAGGGATTTTGCTTCAAATTCAGATTTGATTGATAATACTATATATCACCAGCTTATTGGGTCCTTGATGTATCCAACGAACACCAGACTAGATATATGTTTTGCTGTGAATGCTCTCAGTCAGTTTATGTGTGAGCCGAAGCAGATTCACTGGATTGCTGCAAAACATGTGCTCAGATACTTGCGTGGCACTGTGGGATATGGTCGAAGATATGCTTCAGAATGTGACCTGAGATTGCAGGGATTTACAGACTCAAATTGGGTCGGATGTGTTGCAGATAGGAAGAGTACTTTCAGATGTTGCTTCAGTTTGGGTTCTATAGTGATTTCCTGGTGCAGCAGGAAGCAGAACTCAGTAGCACTCGGTACTGCAGAGGCCGAGTATATGGCTGCTAGTACAGCAGCTCGAGAAGTAGTATGGATTTGTAAACTCCTGGTAGGATTGTTTGGCCAGATTCCAAAGCCAACCGTGATTCACTGTGATAACCAAAGTTGTGTGCAGATGTTAGTGAATCATGTATTTCACGACAGGTCGAAGCATATAGAGATTCGATATCACTTCATTCCTGATATGGTGCAGAAAGGTGCGGTCGAGTTACAATATATTCTGACAGATGACCAGACTGCAGATGTTCTCACCAAGCCTCTTTCCAGGATGGAGTTCGAATACTTTCGCGAAAGACTTGGAGTAGAAGAGAACGTGTCCCTCCTTGAGAGGGAGAGATGACATAGAGATGCTTACCCTTCTTTCACCTAGGTGCCTCTACTCGTCCAGGTGCTCAGCCAGGTATGGGAGAAATCCCACCGACAGATGAGTCGGACAGGCAGTAGATGGTCAGGTTCACCCAGGTGCCTCTACTCGTCCAGGTGCTCAGCCAAGTATGGGAGAAATCCCATCGGTAGATGAGTCGGACAGGCAGTAGATGGTCAGGTTCACCCAGGTGCCTCTACTCGTCCAGGTGCTTAGCCAGGTATGGGAGAAATCCCATCGACAAATGAGTCGGATAGGCAGTAGATGGTCGGGTTCACACAGGTGCCTCTGCTCATCCAGGTTCTCAGCTAGGTATGGGAGAAATCCCATCGGCAAATGAGACGGACAGAGTAGATGGCCATGTGATGATTGCATAGGTACCTCTACCCGTTCAGGTTCTCAGCCAGGTATGGGAGTACCCCATCGACGAATGAGACGAACAGGAAGTAGATGGTCGTGCACATTTGCTCGTTCAGGTTCTCAACCAGGTATGGGAGGATCCCATCGACAAATGAGACGGACAGATAGCAGATGGTAAAGCCTATCTCTCAAACATCGAGGTAGGATGGAGAGACTCTCTTGGACTCGCTGAAGGACTGGTGGAGTTGATGCCTGATGACACTTCTCGAAGGACTGAGACTGTGTTGACAACCTTCAGTATGTATAGAGATGATGGAGATAGTATAGATGTATAGATGAAACCCAGATGACCATGATGTTGATGAAGACCGAAGAATACTTTCCTTGTTGAGAGGGAGTGTTGGATTTTGTGCAACTTCGGAAGATATTATTATTGTATTTTATTGTACTTGATTGTACCTCCTAAGGGATTTGAACTTGATGTAATTAATTATGTAAACCCTTGAAAGAATCAATGTAAACCTTGGGATGAAAAGCAAGCAAAAGAAAAATTAAAATTAAATTATTTATTGCTCCCCAAGAGAAGTCGGCCCAGTTAGGTAAACAAGCCAGTTGGCACTTGTATAAATAGAGGTAAAGTTCACCTCATTATTCACTCATCCACTTCACACAAGTTCGCATCACTTGGAGAGAGAAGTTCGCATCTGCAGAAGGAGAAGACTATTTATGGGGTTTCTAATTGGAAAGTATTTCCATCTTTTTCTCTTTCATTATTGTACTCTGATCTTGGAATTATCATCTCTATACGAAGGTTGCTGGGTTTTCTCCCGTTTGGGTTTCCCGGGATAAAACTCTTGTGTTATTGTTTATGTGCTTTGTCTTTCTTCTAGTGATCCTTTTGAATTCATGCAAGTAAATTTTTTATGCTATGGATGTATGTAAAATCTAACATTTGCCCCCATTGGGCACCTAACAGTGGTATCAAAGCCAAGAATAGCTCTAGGCCTGTGTGATTTTGCAGAGATTCCTCCAAACCTGCCAACTCCTTCTACCATAAGCTCTGGAAAACCTGGAAACCCCAATTTGTGAGGGCATTTTTCTGGTGTGATTCCTTTTGTCCTGCCATATTTTTTTCCACTACCCCTTGTCTTCTCAGACCTGTGCATAACTGCTCTTTGCGATTTTGGAAAACTGTAAAACCCTCTCTATTGTGGTTTGCGTTAGCTCCCTCTAGATACTAGCTAACCTTAACTACGGGCCTTATCCTTGCTTGCTTCGCTCGGCCATCCACCGTGACATGTCCATGTTCAATCTTTCCTCCATTCTTCTCTCCATGTCGCAAATCGAACCCGTGACGCCAATTGCGTGAGCTCCCTCTAACATGTTAGCACTCATACCTACAAATTTCATGGTCTCCATTAATAAACTTCAAGCTAACCTAATCTACTTGACCTGCATTCTCTCTCATTTCTTCTATTACTTCCAATTGAGTCAGCATTAGTATTAAAGGTCACAATATTTTTTCAATGTAGCAGGTTCAATACAAGCGATATGCTCAGGCGATTTTTGAGGGTTGGATATTCAACATACCCAAAGCTGCATATTGTCTATGAAGATTGTTGTAGATAAGTCACAAGTGGGTTGCTCCAGTCTATCTCTTGACAGGAACGCATAGCATACAACGCAGTGCCAGCTGAGAAGCAAGTAGGACGAAGTTGGTCGTTGTGATCTGTTTAGGTAAAACAATTGAACAATTAAGAGATCGGGCATGTTGTCATTATCATATGTATACATAGTTGGGTTCAATTAGTTGGTCCGAGTACTCCTCCCATCGGTTTCAATACATCTAAAGGTCCCTGATCACCCATATATATATTCTATTACTCGTCTACGGAGATAGCATCGTTTGGGCATCCATTTCAATCAGTGAATAATATGTGGAGTTTGTCATGGCAAATTTTTTAACCTGTAAAGTAGTACAATATATACTTGCTACCTGTTGTGATAACTCAAATCGGTGTAAAATTCTTCCATTTATCCAGAGACCTCTTGTTGCCTTGGATTTCAAATTAGAAGAGAGACATTTTGGATAGTTAACTTATTTGCGTATTTATGAAGGCACCATTTGAAGAGGAGATTTCATGGTGAATGTATAGAAAATTAAAGTTCCACGCCTTGTACGGATTCATTCTGATGAGATGGAGGATATTCAAGAAGCACATGTTGGACAAATTGTAGTTGTGTTTGGTATAGACTGTGCATTAGGTGGTACCTTCACTGATGGATCCAAACAGTACACTATGACATCTATGAATGTTCCTAAGCCTGTAATGTCTTTGGCAATTGCAACTTCAACCAAAGACATAGGTGGACAATTCTCAAAAGAATTGAATCGATTTCATAGAGAAGACCCAACATTTCTTGTGGGATTAGATAAAGACGGTGGTTGGACAATAATATCTAGCATGGGAGAGCTTCATTTGGACATCTATGTGGAATGCATTCGAAGAGAATATAAAGTTTATGCCATATTCGGGAGCATCTATAGTACCTTTTATTACAGCAGTACAACAACTCTTCGTTGCAATGACTTTTATCATATGAAGGCCTGTGTGTTTTTGTGGCCTTCACATCACAACAGAGCATCAATGAAGGGTTCAGAGGTAAACTATTCATTTTTGAAGATTAATTCAACATCAAATTCCACATAAGTGTGTAACTTGCAAATAATGTTTTTGTAAGTTTACTTGTATGTTGCATGTTGACACTTGCATTAGTTGTTTTTAAGTGTCAAATAAATAAAACTAAGTTAAATTGTATCGGGTGCATTCTCGGTAGAACCCGACACCCTTTATTTATTGAGCTTGTAGTGTCTAGTTTTGACACTCAAACCTACCTCTAATATATTTTTCCATTGGAGCCATAGCCATGTGTTTTTGTTTCCTTTACCTACAGGCACATTTATAGGGCAGAGCAGTCAAGAAGATGTCTCAAAGAATGCAGTTTAAAGTTTGGACACATCTTGCAAAAGAAAGTCTTCATACTTCTCACCTTGCACCTGACAAGGGGGAATATCATTGACATACAGGATTCAAGTTTCGAAGCCCTATCAATCTAACAACAAGTAGTCACAGCCTTCCTCAAGTAAGCCAGAACAAGCAAGCATGGGCCACAGCCAATTTCAGATGCCAGATTCAGAGATGTAGTCAGAAGACAGAAGAGAGCCTTGCTCCAAAGTACTCATGTGTTTGTGGTATTTTGTGTCTAGTGTTGACACTCATAAACACCATGAGACCTTCCACTCCTCACGATGTTCCTGACAGGGGGGGATGATGAACAATTAGAAACAAGCGAACCAAGTCAGCACCATGTTCAACTGAGCTCCAAAGTTTGTGGTCAACGTAAAACCACCCATTTAGCAAAAGACTTCAGCTTCTGCTAGACATAAAATGGTGGTCCCCAAACCAACACTTTCCAGAGAACCATTAAGCCTTCGTGCCAAGTTCCAGACAGAACCTCTATGCCAGAATCAGAGTTGTCGCCAAGTTCAAGAGTTTGTGGTCATCCTTAAACCACCTACTATCGCCAAGAAGACATCAGCGTCTGCTATCCCTTTTGGTTTGTGGTCAACCAAAACCACTACTTCAGAGAGCACTTGTATTTAGTAGAAGTTATCAACTTCTACTAAATTGCTTAGCATAGTCGGATTGTCAAGTTGGAAATGTTCAGTAGTTGGTAGTTGTCCACTTCTAGTTATTCAGCTCTCTTTTCTTGGACTCATATACACCCTTTCAGATTAAGGGGAGGTTTGTTGGAACCTAATCCATCAAGGCTAGTGAACAGACATTGGGAAGTCCAAGAGACCACTTGGGAAGATGAACCCAAGGGTCATTCTCATGTATTGATATGTGCATTTATTAATGAGAATTCCGTGCTTTGACGCCTATTTTTCTGTCTTTGTTGAGTTTCTGCCTATTTGCCCTCATTGGGCACCTGACACTCCCTGCCAGATCTGGAAAGTAAAAGTCCTTCTCTACTCTTCGAAATGAGTCACTTACTCAATGCTTGTGTGTTGGTGTGTCTTCTCCTCTCACCTTGGCTGCCTTTTATAATCTTGAGATGAGCCAAAACCCTAACCTCCTAAGTGATCAATGGTTGAGATTAGATCTCCCCCACTTGAGATCAATGGCTAAGATTCATTTAATTAACTTAAATCACTAATGCCAAAAGCTTACGCATTTTATTAAATTAACCTCAATTAATTCTAAAATGACATTCACTTTAATAATTAAATTATTAAAGTGAATTTCCAATGTTCTGAGAGGTATTAACAACGATTTCCACAAGTTAACACAAACTCATGTGGAAATACCTGTCTGAGCTACAAACTTCAACATCAACAACAACAATGGCCTCTCTTAGGAATGAAGCACCTCCAATCTCTGGTGCTTAACCCCTCACGGGTCCTAGTACCTTTCTCAGGCATAGATCACTCCACACTTTGGAGATTTATGGGCAAAGCACCCACTGAAATCCTTCAATAGCAGTTCCCTCTCACAGGCAGCAGCATTCTCCATACGCTCATCAGATGACTTCTTTTGTACAGCTCTGATACCATGTTAATTTTTTAACATATGATAAACAAGTCTGCACTCAAAAGAATAAAATCCTACCGCATAACTAGACAGATAGCTTAAACACCTATCAAAACTCTAAATCTGCAACTACAGAATTAAATGACTCATTGTTCAAGAGTGTAGACACAGGATATCACGTGATTAGATCAATCCTTCACTTAATGGATGGTAGATCTAAAAATCACAAAGTCTGGTAGTGATGAACAGCAAGATGAAAAACTGTAGCAGAAATTAAATAACTCACTATCAACAATCTAAGAAGATATTACAGTAGCTTGGTATCAAACATGAGCTTCTACAGCAACCAACAAACAAAACTTTCCTGCACAACTGTAAGCTAAATGTGCCCAGCCATCTCTCTTATAGATCAAGAGCAAAGGTTGTTACAAAACCCACTAATATGGATCAGTTCCTGGGAATAAATTGGTACTTTGGCCTTCCCTTCGACTATGCTCCATAGTTCCAAAAACAACGTCTGCAATCTACACTTCCATGGAGTAAAGTTGGAACCTCCCTCTAGCTAGTCACACTCCAAAACCTGACATGGAAGCCATTCCAGGAATTCCTTAAACACAGTTTAGACAAAACAGATCAGCCAAAAAACAAACCACCAACCACTACTGATTCAAACCACCCCTCATGGACATCAACAACAACAGTGGCCTCTCTCAGGCATGAAACACCTCCAATCTCTGGAGCTTAACCCCTCACAGGTCCTAGTGCCTTTGTCAGGCACAGATCACTCCACTCTCTGGAGATTTGTGGGCAGCACACCCACTGAAATCCTTCAATAGCAGTTCCCTCTCACAAGCAGAGGCATTCTCAATACGCTGGTCAGAAGAATTCCGTTGCACAGCTCTGATACCATGTCAATTTTTTAACACGTGATAAACAAGTCTGCACTCAAAAGAACAAAATCCTACAGCATAACTCAACAGATATCTTAAACATCTATCAAAACTCTGAATCTGCTACTACAGAATTAAATGACTAATTGTTCAAGAGTGTAGACAGAGGATATCACGTGATTAGATCAATCCTTCCCTTATGGATAGCAGATCTAAAAATTACTAAGTCTGGAGGTCATGAACAGCAAGATGAAAAACTGTAGCAGAAATTACATAACTCACTATTAACGATCTAAGAGGATATTACAGTAGCTTGGTATCAAGTACGAGCTTCTACAGCAACCAACAAACAAAACTTTCAAGCACAACTGTAGCTAAATGCGCCCAGCCATCTCTTTTATAGACCAAGAGCAAAGGTTGTTACAAAACCCGCTAACATGGCCAGTGTTGCACCCTGTATGAAAGAGTAACTCCACCTAGAATAGTGTGCCCTCACCCCTAACTAATGCGCCCTCCATGATGCATAAGTAACTCCTCAAGAGTGTGCCTTACATGGCCATGGCATGTGTAACACCCAAAGTATATCCAACCAAGAATAGAAGATGGTCCTACTCCACAAGGTGTAACTCCCAGCACTCAATTCACCTCAAGCAAATGAATAACTCCTAAACTAATGCACCCAACCTTGTGATAAAATTAAATCTTCATAGTATCAACTCACTGTCAAGAATCTCTCTTTCACAAATGCATCCTACCTTCAACCAAGCAATCCTGACCTTCTGGAGGTGAATGGAAAACCAGCTCGGAGCAACGAAGTAAACTAACACATTTGACAGTCAGCATCCCCCATGCATAATCCAAAAACTGCATATGACTCGCACACATGGGCAACCTGCTAAAAATAAATCTGGAGGCACCTGCTGAAAATAGTATTGAATCTGCTCAAACCTGTCCATCTGTGTATTGATAAAAGCATGACATGTCCTCTGCATGTACCTGCTATGAATCACCTGACAAGAACCTGTCCAATCTCAACCCCTAAGCAATAGAAGATCTGTGACCATTTGCTAAGTCTGATTTAGCATTCACGAACCATTGACGCCAAACAGTGAACTATGTAATTCCGAGTTCACTCTGTAATATCTTAGGAACCCTCAGTGCTGAATGCTCAACATGAATTTTGAAAAAAATCATTTTGGGCATTTACAGGGCTTATATGCAGCAATCTAATTATATAGCTGTAGAAACAAATATATAGGGACAAAGACAAAATTATCGATGCCTCGATGAAATATGTGATCTATTTTCTTCAGTTTCTTAACAAATTCTTGGCCATGGCTGAGCTTTATTTCATTCTATGAATGCAGGCAAGCTTTATCAAATGAACCAGACAATAACAAAATGTGCAATCTTGGTATATGTTTGATGCATTGAGGAAGAGTTGCTGAAGCAGAATCGATTCTACAAAGTGTAAAGTATGCATTTTCAAATGGTTCATGGAGAACTGATTCTCACTTGAAATCCTAAGAAAGATCCAAGGAGATGCTCAAAAAAGCTGAAGCTACAGCAATAAGCTATGATTCCCTCAAGAAAAAATCTTTTGTCGAATACCTCAAGCCCTCTATGGGGCAATCCTTGCAATGCCTATGGAGGCATTCTATATATATCCAGTGTAATATCAGAAGCCAAATTCTGATTTGGGATATTGAGGGATTATCACATTCCATGCAACATCTAGGTTTGGACCTTAGCAGCAGGAACTCTTGTTGGCCTCTAGTAAAAATTCCCAAATCTCAATGTTTGGCAATGCTAGATAGAAGAAAAGACTGAGGAAGATAGTTTTGGGAATGAAAATAAAAATATATACACCATCAGCAGTGTATCAGCTTCCTCTCAGCGTTGGGCTACATTTAGGTTTTCTCAAAATTTTCAAACTCAATACAAGCTATGCAGAAGTCTTGAGCCAGTTTACTTGAAGGAAAATTCCAGTGTGAAGCATTTCGCATTTCGTCCTTTGGATTCTTTCTGTACAGAACAACCAGGTTTGAATAGTGCAGATGCTCCTTTTTCCTCAAAATATGCCAATCAAAGGGAGAGGCAATCTACTTTATCAAATGGGTTAGGATAAGCAGGTTTTTTAGAAAGGTTACCCTTATGGTTGATAGAATAAATGAGCAGAAAAATAATCCATTTGAAGGGAAGAAGGTTTTGGATCCCATTGGCATTGTCTCTACTAGAAACACACACAAATCCAGTGCACCAAAAGAAAGGTTTTGGGTACTATTGGCCATGGCTCTACTATACACAACAAATAAGTTAAATGTCTCGAGTTTGTTTCTTGTGTGAGATGCAATATTATCCTCACTGATCAAAATTAATATATATTATATAGCATAAACAATATATAGTAAGAACATTATTTCATTGCACAGAAAAACACCCAATTCCTCTATATAAACTAAACCAAAGCTTATATGATATCAATGTTGGCAATCTCTGAAAATAATGTGAGCTTGTTAATTTGGAGATCACTAATGTTGTAATTTATATAAGGAGACTTTCAATCCTTTTTATAGTTCTGGGAAAGATTGTGCCTAAAGCTTTGGTTCTTTCCTAAAGAAGATACTTTCAAATTTCCCTTGTTGGAGTCTTCAGTATGTCTCAAAGACAACAGTTCAAGGAGTCATATAATGTAGTAAATAAAGCAGCAGAAATTGATGATGTTATCAGGAGTTAATTCTTCTTCAATAATTTCAGCTTCACCAAAGCACAGGGGGTTTCACCCCAATAATCATGAGGTTGCCTTACAATCATAGCTTCAAGTACATCTGGATGGGCATAAACAACAATCTCAACTTCAATGTTGCTAACACTCTCACTCCCTGACATGATAATGCCTTTTGATCTATCCTTGTGCTCAAGGTAGCCATCAACACAAATGACTCCTAAATCACCCGTGTGAAGCAATCCACTTTCAAATGCTTTGGTTGTAGCTTCGGCAGCTACTACACCAATTCCCTAAAAGCTGAAACAGTGGATGCAAAATGTTTGTAAGACCATGAGATTTAACAATAATAGGAGCAATTATAGGATGGATAGTCATGGATAGTTAGAATTTGTAAATGGCAAAATGAAAGGATGAAATTCAATTGTACATTGACTGCACTGCATTAAACAGAATTAGACCGATACTTGAGTCTTTGCCTAGAATTTCATATGGATCAATTGAAGCTACTGAAGATATAGTTATTCAAGTCATCCATTCATTCGTTAAGAATGATTCTTCATATCGATCTACCAGTTCCATGTTGGCTGCTGAGCACTACTGTTCACATTTTCCAAGATGGATCTGAAAGTGCTTCTTGGTAAAGACATAGCAGATAATACTTGCATAAATGTTGTTTAATTCGACAAGATTGACAGACTGAAGACACATTCATTATCAGAGCTTGATGAATCAAACTCTCACCTTTCTTTGCTCCAATCCCCATCGGACTTCACTTATAGACTTGCTGCTTATTCATATAATTTGGTTTGCGTCGGCTGCACATCATCAACGGTAATTTAATCAGAAAAAGGACAAGATCCAAAACACCTATGAACTATCTTCTGAGAAATACAAATGTCCAAATTATTGTATTATGTAAGATACTAAGAATATAAATATTCATCTGTTTTTCCTTATAGCCAACCATTATCTATCCTTTAAGCAAATAGAAACATAATATCTTTCAGTCATGAAAGTTGTCCTTGGTATTATTTTGAATTTTTCGTATAAGCGTACCTTTGTGCCACAGTGATTTCAGAACTCTTTGACAGCAATATGTCAGCATCACTATGTTTTACTTGCAGAGCAATGCCCCTAAAATGGGATGCAACACTGAATGTAATCCCGCATTCATAAATACAGAAAGACAGTTGATTGAAATTGATATAATTGAAGTAATAGCCACTGCTTCCAAGAGCATTCCAGGTTGACACATATGTTGATGTGCAGAGTTATACCCCCGAAAATGTTGGCCACTGACTGCAATCCTGCTCTGATAAATCAAGATAGAGAGGTAATTGAAATCTAAACGATTGGATTGACAACCACAATTCCCAGTCTTCTAAGTTGAGAAAATTCTTTTCGAAGGCCCCTAAGGATCAAACATAGAATTCAAATATTGCAAATGCACAGGTGCACATCATAGTGATTGTCCAATGTCAACCTTACTAGCCAAAGCAACAAAGGGTTAGTCACTTCCTAGGTTGACTCACATTGATGGCTTCGCTCAGAAAGATCAAAATTCAAGTGGAACCTTCTAAGAGGCCTCAATGTCATGATCCATTGCAGGATCATGAAGCATTCCCAAATCAAAATGATGATAGCCATTAGGGCTATGAGATTTTTACAACTACAAATCACCTGATGTCATTGATTCATTTTGAATGATGAAGTACCTGCTGATGAAAAGGTGAGATGCCAAATTTTCTATGAAACAAAACTTAAAGATACATGTTTTCTTGTTGTTGTTTCATCACAACCCTTACCAACCCTTTATAGATTCTCTTTATTACATTGATTTTTAATGGGATTGCAAGAAGTAATTATATTGGAGCTATGCCTCTTTCTTCCATATCACTCTTCAGCTTGTAAACTTCCTCCATATTTCCTATTTTGACATGTCCTCTCATCAAGATGCTATAAACAATACTATCAGGCACAATGTCCTTCCCAATCATTTCACTAAAAATAGAGTTTGCTTCTTGCATCAGGCCTTCATTACTAAGTCCCCATATAAGAGAAGAATATGTATATAAATCAGGTTCAATACCACTCTCTATCATTTTCCTTTTCAGGTCAAGAGCCTCATGAATATCACGCTCGTTTAAATTTCCATGAATCAGGGCAGTATAAATAATCTTGTCAGGAACCAAATCATTTTCTAACATTTCCTTGAAGAGCAGCTTAGCTTCCTGCAAACTGCTACCTTTACAAAGCCCATCAATGAGTGATGTGTAAGTGACTGCATTAGGTGACATGCCTGACTCCTTTATTCTATCAAAAAGAACTTTTGCCTCCTGTAGTAAGCCTTGTTTGCAAAACCCATCAATGAGCACAGAATGACAGATGAGATCAGAAGCAATACCCTGGTCTAACATTTCACTATGCAAATTGACAGCCTCCTGCATATTGCCTTCCTTAAAATATGCATCAATGAGAGTGGTATAGATAACATCATTGATGTCCAGGCCACTTCCCATCATTTTATTGATGACTTTTTTGGCTTCCTGTAACTGACATAGATTGCAAAGGCCTTGGATAACAGCACCATAGACTTGAATGTCTGGTTCAATACCTTGCTCTTGCATTTTATCAAAAATTTCCAATGCCTCTTGCATATTTCCCTGATTGAAATGCCCATCAATTAGGGAAGTGAATATAAATTTGTTAGGAGTCAGGGTATTCTCCGACATTTTCTTGAAAATATCTTCAGCTTCCCGTACTTTTCCTTCCTTGCATAAACCATCAACAAGAGCCCCATATGTAACAACACTAGGAGTTAAACCAGATGCTACCATTTGATCATAAAGTTTGGCAGCTTCTTGCAGATTACCCTCTTTACAATTTCCATCAATAAGACAAGTAAATGTGAACTCATTGGGATGTAAGCCATGTCCTCTGAGGGCCTCGAAGGACTTGTTTGCCTCTTGCATCATGCCTTCCTTACAGAGTTCATCAATAACTGTACTGAAGGTGATCACATTGGGCAAGATACCATTTTCTCTCATGTCATTGAGGACATCTAAGGCTTTCTGTAGCTGCCTTTGCTTGCAGTGCCCATTAATGAGAGTATTGTATGTAATGACATCAGGTTTGCAACCAGTTTCCTGCATTTCATCACACAACCCCTTCACTTCCTCTAGTTTGCCTTCTTTGCAATATCCATCAATCAGTGAATTGTAAGTAACAATGTCCGGTTGGCAGCCCATCTCTTTCATTTGATTGAAAAGGCTCCTTGCACACTGCAAATCCCCTTCTTTGCACATGAAATTAATCATAATATTGTATGTAAAAACATTGGGAAGAACCCCTCTGCCTTTCATGTCTGCAAAGAACTTCCTCGCTAAGTCTCCTCTATCGGATTTCCAAAAACTATGCAGAAGCATATTGCAGGCATAAACAGTGGGAACAATCCTAAACTTCCCCATTCTATGATAAACTTCAGAGGCCTCTTCCAGCATCCTAGCTTCCGTGTAAGCCCTCAAAAGGGCATCGAATACTCTGGAAGGCGACTTACATGCCCTCTGTGTTGCCCTCACCATGTCAAACAGGTTTGGACTTGGGAGTTCACGTTTCTGTGCCCTCACAAGACTCTTGAGGATCTCTTGGGCATGACGATACATTCTGCCCTTATAGAGTATGTGGGCAATCATGCAATGCGATTCTGTTGTATGATGAAAACCTTGCTGTTGGCTTGCCCATCTGAAGAACTTAAGAGCCAATGGGGCTTCTTCTCTTAGCTTCACAAGAACTTGAGATACATGAAGAGGGGCCAGCGTAGATTTCAGCAGTGTGGAGGCCCCCAAATCATCCCAACGCTCTTCTCGGACAATTGCACATGCATTGCTTATCAATGCATCTTCATCGCCATCTGCAACACTAGTGCGGATGGGCGTGCTGCTTTTGGTTGAAAACCGACAACATCGATTCTTCGGTGATGTGGATGTGGGTATTTTGGGTTTTGCTGGTAATAAATGAGTAATATCTACATGCCCTTTTGACAGAGGCGAATTGTCAATGCGACTATGGCTACTGTTAATGTAGAAGAGGACTTGTATGTGTTTGTGATTTACGAAAATTTTGCTTACTTGGATGCCTCTGTTGTCGTTCATGATCTTCCTCATCTTCCTCTGATGTTCTCTTTCATTCTTAATCTTCAAACTCTTCTCGTGCTGCTTCCGCCTTCGGCGATGGTGTTATTGTGGTTCTTCGCAATCATCTTTGTCTAATGGCGTCCCTGTTATTCTTTCTCGTTCCATTCCAGCTCCTCTCTTCGAGCGCCCTGTTCCTAAACTGGTTTTTTCTTCCGTCGTTGTTTATGCATAGAAGTGCATAAGATTTACGCAACGTGATTTATCGGGATAGGTATATCGGAAAATTCTTAGGAAGAAACTAGGTATCCTTCTGGTCACAAAGAGCTCCGTTTGCCAATCAAGTAAAGTCCTTGTAAGGTAAGGTTTAAGGGGACCGTTTGCAAGGTCCTTGTAAAATAAGGGTTTAAGGAGACTACGCCTGTAAGATAACATTCATGTGGCATCTCTTTAAAAAAAAAAAGGGAGAGAGACTTTAATAATCTCTTTGAATTACACTAGTGATTTTTTATAAATGTTTTTGTTGAGCCAGATCTATTTTACCAAATTTGTTCATGTAATATATTAATTTTAATCCCTCCATTGTAATAGACTAAATCATGTATTATTTGTTATATAATAGACTAAATCATGTATTATTTGTTATAATGTAGTTTGAGAATGTAGATTTCCATACTTTATTATAAACTTTGAAATGTAGATTTTCATAGTTTATTATAAATTTTGAGAATGTTTTAAAACTAAAACAGAATTAAATCCAAAAAATCTATCATAATGATGTGGTTTATTTGACAGGTATCAAGTTGGGAGGGTTGAGTTGTAACAACTCTTTAATGTAAATAGTAAAAATGATTTGTATGTACCCATAGCTTCCCAGGCAAAGGCTTGACCAGTGGATAGTCAAGATGGTCATGAGTCTAAGTTGTGGGCTTGGTTGTGGTGTAATCTTTAAATGTTATATAACCAAAGCATAATGAATAATATAATAACCACCACAAAGATTGTTTGAGTAATAAGGAGCTATGAGCCCATGAGAAGGGAACAACAAAGGGGATCCTTGGGAAGAGTAACCCATTATAACATTGTCGCTAAATGACCTTCGAGAAGAACTGCCCCTTTGCCCATGCTTCATGAGAAAATTATCCCACCTACCTTTGACTTATGTGTACCAAGCAAATTCGCCATATCCTTGGGGAAGGTATGCATGACTCATGCATGTGGAGAGATGTAATATGTAATTTTCATTGGGAGATCCTCTTCTCCATTAGTTATGAGTCCAATCTCCATCTTGTTGCAATAACAAGCACCCTTCCATGGTTTCCATAACCTATAACCAACAAGAGAAACTTGTGAGGTTGAGTAACATGAGATTATGTGTTAAGCTATAGGGTTGTAATTGGAAGGAGAAGGCATGAGTAGTGTTTGAAGAGAAAATCCATGGTTGTAGAGTGAGTTGAGAGACTAGGTGATGAGCCAAAGTTTATCAATTCTACGTGCTCTCCAAGAGCAATTAGCAGCTCAAACTCTTCATGCCTACATTTGAGCACTCGAGGGGATGGACTCTTAAGGGACTGTATAGCAAAGAAAGGATCTCTTGAACTCGTTTTATGTGTGGATGAGAGGGAGAGGTTTGTGACTCCTAGATGGTTGGGTGAGATGCTTGGAGAAGCTTTCCTTGAGGGAAACTATGGTAGATGTTTGGTTATGTATGTTTTATTAAGTATTGTGGGTTGCAATGGGAGAGAACCATAGCCAATATATATCATTTTCCCTTGTGGCTTCATATCCTAGTTTGGGGTGGAATCTACAACAAGTTCCTATGGTTATGTGGTCAATCACTCATTTGCAATCAATTTGATGCACAAATTCTTGCTTAAAAACAAGCATTCAACTTTAGTTATATGTTTGGTCTATGCTTTACATGTACTCCTT
Organism: Larix kaempferi; assembly: GCA_027924585.1. Classification (NCBI taxonomy): domain Eukaryota; kingdom Viridiplantae; phylum Streptophyta; class Pinopsida; order Pinales; family Pinaceae; genus Larix; species Larix kaempferi. The sequence continues at coordinate 62,113 of BSBM01001815.1, forward strand.
AATTACAGAATTCCAATTATTATATGAGATCTATACATAAAATGGTTATGAATTCCAATAAGGATTTGTGGAGAATAAGTTATGTTTTTATTTACATTATTTGATTTCTTGTGAATGAAGAAGAAATTTTGAATTAAGTACCCTCATGGTCAAGGGTAGTGTCCATGTACGCTACAAAGTGGTGCCAAATAATGGTTACAACATCATTCAAAAAAAAAATGGTTACAACATCAAGTCAATATGGGAAAATCGTACAAAAATTATGATGGAGTTCACAATTGTATGTCAATTGTTTAAAAGGCCTAAATTGTTGGGAATGTTATATCTCTTCACATGGTGGCTGCATGTACAACACGATCCCATTTTTTTGGGTTGTTTTTTGCTTTTTCGCGATTTCGACCCATTGTACTCTATCTAATCCCGGTAAAAGGGATTAGGGTTGTAACCTAATTTCGGGTAAACAAATTAGGTTTTAGATGCTGCGGAATACCATATATTGTATTGTAAATGGTTGAATAAACATATAATGAAAAGGAGCAGTGCGGCTCTAAGTTTTGCTGGTTTTTTCTCAGTTAAGGGTTTCTAGGTGAAAATCTCTGTGTTATGTGTGTGTCATTGTGTATTTTATGTTAATGCTTAAGAATCAATATAAGTTTGTACTTCACTGTTAAGGTTTAAAACTTACATAAATGAGCATTGTGTTAATTTTATCATGTTGAACACACATAAATGAGTTGCTTAAGGAGTCTAACAAGCTATGGTTAGCATTGTGACCTTGGGAAAGAGTAAGTAACAAATATAGTAGGTCTCATTGAGGCTAGGGGTTCAAATCTCATGGACAACTTGTGGCTTTTTGAGGAGGTCATAATGTAGGAACATATATGAAAATAGTGTCAAACTTCATTTGTGAGAACAAGAGTGATAAGGGGCAAGTGTCCATTTGAATTCATGGTGGAGGAGCAAATGGAGGTAGACCATGTATCATATGGCACTTGAACTGGTTAATTATAGTTAGCAAGGTGGAATGAGTAGAGTCGTCACAAGACAATAGAGGATCATCCAATCAAAGTGATCGTATCCATGTAATGAAGCATTTTGAGAAGGTTTAGACAAGGAGGCCCCAAAAGTTTCAAAGATGTATTGGTTGTCCAATTGTCGAGTGAGATCAATGGTGGAGGGAAATCCATGATAGTTTAAGTAGAGTCGAGAAAAGGAGAGCCCAAAAGTCTTGTTGCTAATAGATGGGTGACACATGGCATGGGCTCATAAGCTAAAGAGAAGATGGGGCCCAATGGGATGTAATGTGAGACGAGTTTGTAGGATGAATGTTTAGCCATCATAATAGAATGTTCTTTGCCTTCCAATGAAATTTTTTGAGGTATTTTGGAAGGGAGGTTGCAAAATTATTTTGATGGCTTATGGGTCATTGGATCCACACCATGATATATAAAATGGTTCCATCTAGGTTTTGAGTGAAGAATGGGATAGGATGTACCAATGGATCTCACTCCTCATTCAAAAAGATGGCATGCGGCAAGGACTCATGTGTTCCATGCATTGGTGGGGTCTATGAGCAAGTTAACTATTGAAAGACACAAGTACATAGATGTAAATGTGGCCATTGGCCCATGTGTTAACAAAAGAAGGGATTGTGAAGCATCATATACCATGATGATCCTAATTAGATTCCATGTTAGGATGAGAAAGGAATTTTAAGCTAAAAATTAACATAAAATTACAAGGGTTTTGATTGTCAAAAACCTCATAAAAGAGTGAGGAATGAATGGAAAATGAACCAAATGGATTTAAAAATTACTTTAAAATTTTTGGGTTGTCATCCCTTAGCCCTCACAGTGGTGTCCAAAAGTAAAAAACACTTGGAAGTCATCTTGAAATAGTAATGGTGGTCAAGCGGGGAGAAAAGAATCGTGCTTTTTTTTTACTATGGCATGTACAACTAAATCCTAATACAAACGAGATTAAATCATATGAAGAGAAGATTCAAAAATTCAAAACTGTCGCATTGAAAACATTGGAATTCCATTCAAACACAGACAAAGAGATTTTATCAAGGATATACAGCAAAAGATATTATTTTTGCAACCAAGATGTGGTAGACAGTGTTCTTCAATTGGTTTATCGACTTGGTATCCATGATATGAGAGATGCAATCATGAAAAGTCATTTGAATGAGATATTCCTTGTTCTATCTATGCATGTCATATGCACATTTGAGAGTGCAAATGCCGACTACAGACCTCATAGCAAGTCCATTCTAGGGTTTCATCTCATCTTTTTTGTAACAATTACTGTTGCAAACAACATTATAATTTACACTGCCAAGGAAACTCATTCTTGTACCAACCTAACCAACTCCACCTGCAAAATATCACAAAGAACCATGAGGGCATCAAGGAAACCATTATGAGAATTACAAAGAGGATCATTTTTGTTTTAATTAAGCCTCTTAAAATACCTTACGTTGCTCAAATGTCAAGATTATGGTTGAATGTGCCATAAAAGGTCTCAACGTTTTATATGTTGAAACATCTCAATGTTTTAGATGCCGAAACATCTCAACGTTTTATATGTTAATGCAGTTGTAATGGATCAATTAGCCAAACAAATGCACTACCAGTGTAAGCTTTGTAGCACGGAATGACTTATTACCAGTATAGATCTATCTTAAACTCGAATCTATCAAGCACGGGGAGGGATCCAATTTCTTAAGCTGTAATTTTTTTTTACACCTCAAGAAATTTGTTATGCCAATTTTGATTTTTGTTATTTTATGTCGTGACAACATCTCCAGGCCCATACTGAACTATAAAGCACATGGCTATGCAAGTTTCTATTCATGTGACAAGCAAACGTAGATGGAGCCTATAATTGTTGGCACTTTCTGAATGATCACAAAAGCACCAAGTCTTGTCCATTGAAGTTATCTCGTAGTAATTATTGGTTGCATGAATGGTCATAAAATGAACCTAGGCTATGTGATCCTTCATCTGGTTTATGCCTTACACAGGTCAATGATCTAGTTATAGAGGATAGATATACATCTACAGCTTTCCTTTGTGACAGTCTCATATGAGGAACTGGTACTATAGAATCCCTAGTGAGAAATTGGGTTATGAAAACCCAAGCAAATGTTGCAAGGTTTAATGGGCACAATGGAGCTACAACTGTTAGGGTGAGGGACACCAGTAGTGTTGGCTTGGTTTTGCAACCAAGCTTAGTGCAATGGGCACCTATCAACAAGTGATAGCAGTTTCAATAGAAATAAATAACAAACTACTTTAAACTATATTAATCATGGATCTATGTGAAATAGATAAGCAAACAATGGAAATATTATCGAAAGCAAAACAATTGACAATATGTAAAAAATGATTTTGTATTAAGAATAGGGGCAAGCAAGTGCTTGCAATGGTGATACCTCCAAGTGGTGAAGATTGTTGAGTAGCTCCAAGGGTGAGCAACTCCAAGCTCCAAAGGTCTCTTCTCCAAGATAGCTACAATGGTCAAAAGCTCATGAGAGATTTTGACAGCATGAGGATAGGATGATGGATGGATGGAAAGTGAGGAGCCCCTACCATCTTTTTATAGTTTTTGGTGGCGGGGAATACCATTATGGTTTTGAGGAAACCAATGGTATTGACCAACATGGTTTAGGTACCTTTTCCCTCCTTTTTCCTTTTTTGAATATTTTGAATATTTTTATTCCCTTTTTAATATTTTTGGGAATTCTGGACCCTTTTTGAGGGTTTTTTATGCTTTTTGAGGAAAAATATTCATTTTGAGTGGAAAAAGGGGTGTATTAAGGTCTTTTGGTGGCTTTAGAGGCTCAAATGGTGAAAAAGTAGACAAATGGGTCATGTGAATAAGGAAATGAGCTAGTGAGCACTTTTTGGGTGTTAACAGATTGCCCCCTGATGTGTGAGGGCAGGAGCTCATCGTATGGCCCATAGACATCATAGTTCTTTTGTCGTTTTTCTGGGGTTTGGGGAGGAGAAGAGACCGATTGGAGACTGGATCCCCGACCCTTGGAAGCTACAAAATAAACAATATTACATGGCCTCAATATGAATGAGGAATAATCTCTGATAATGGACGAGGCGGGCATACCCATGCTCGTATCAAGACATATACATAACAATTAGTCCCAAGAAGGGGGACCTGAAAAATACATAAAAAATCTACTGTTACATCATAATGGTCCGGAGGGGACATTATTCTGGGATGTACTCATGATCATAACATGACTGATCTCAATAACTGATACACTGGAATAGAGCAACAACCGTTCTGAATAAGGTCTCAAAAGGGTTGATGAACTGCTGAAACGGAAGGTGTCCAACATCTGTAGGGGCTCAATGACTGTGAGTCATCACTGGGAAGTACTTGTAGCTGTATACTCGAGGGAGTATAAAATTGGGGTACATCTGAATATTGTCGCCATGCGCAACCCGGATATCTATAGAAAAAATGTAACTGGTTGTATCCATAGGTAGACTCTCAAATGTGGAAGAGTCGGGTGGTATACGGGGTCTTGAACAAATAACTGAAAGGACCAATACCCTGTGTGAGTCTCAACGATGCGATCAAGGTGTTGAAGTCGAGCATGTGAGAAACAACCATTTAGAGAGGCACTAAGGACTCTTCTCGAAATGATTCGTAGGCACTCATCATAAATGGTGATGAGTCCAAGACACAGGGACCTCTAGCCCTATCCTCTGGAATAAATTTGGTTGTCGTCGACAGAGGGAGACCAGCAACTAATAAGGCAATGATGTTTCCTTGATAGGAGTGCGAGGTGTAGAACTAAAGTGTGGTAGTACTGATGGTAGGACTGACATACTTGTGGGGATGGGAAGTAACTAGGGTCATACAGTGGGTAGACTCAAACTTCCTTTGTTCAGAGCATGATGACATGGTTGACCTGGAAGCGTAGGGAATTGACTTGTAGGTGCAGGGATCATAGCTTTTAAGGACTGAAGGGTATGTATTAACTGATGGGACGAGCTGATGGGTGCTGTCAAGGGATTCTTAGGGTGATATGTGGCAGAATACTCTGAACAAAGGCGACCAAAATGGGGAAGCTGCCATATGAGAAGATGTGATCTGTTGTGGCGCCAAGAAGCACCATTGGGTCCTTCTTCGTAGTTTTAATGAGCTCCAAGAAGGGATAAAAGTATGCTCTGAAATGGTACCGTCCTGTGGATTTTGTGAGCCCAGGACTGTTCGTGCTCATGGGTGCTTTCATTTTTAAGGAGTCTGAAAATGATAAGAAGACTCTGCAGTGGTTGTGAGTACTGTCATGTTGGTTTTACGAGCCCAGGATGGTGATTGCTCGTGGTCGCTTTCATGTTTAGAGAGTCTGAAAGCGGTAAGTGGGCTCCATTGGTGTTCTTTTTCATAAGTTAGTCTCCAAGGCCACAAAAAGCATAAAATGATGCAAATGGAGAACTCTTCTAGCCGATGTGACTAGAGTATTCCTTTTTCGTAATTAGTCTACAAGGTCCGGAAAAGGGGTAAACTTATACCAGGTAGACGCCCTTTCAGATACGTTTAGCGAGAATGAAAGGAAGCAAGGTTGCTCAGCGATCTTTTCATTGTTTTAGGAGTCAGAAAAGAGCTTAACAGAAACTCCCTAAGTGCCTTTTTCGTAAAAGGGATTGCTCGGCCCGAAAAAGGGGTAAAATTATACCGAACAAAAAAGGGATTGATGAGAGCGAGAAAAGGTCTCAAGCATCATCATGAGTGCGGAAAACTGAATTCGGTGGCATAAAGATTGTCAAAAAGGGGCAACGGCTAATGTGGCATGCAAACCGAGGTGATGGGTGGGCATGGTAAAAATGCCCAAAAAATCTGGGCATGAGAGCAAGAAATGATCTCAAGAACCATCACGAGCGTGGAAAACTGGATCCGGCGATATAAGACTCGTAAAAAATGGACGACGGCCGATGTGGCACGCAAATCAAGGCGATGAGGGGGCATGGTAAAAAATGCCCAAAAAATCTGGGCGTAAGAGCGAGAAATGATCTCAAGCGTCATCACGAGTGCGGAAAGCTGAATCCGACGATATAAGACTCGTAAAAAATGGACGACGGCCGATGTGGCATGCAAATCGAGGCGATGAGGGGGCATGGTAAAAAATGCCCGAAAAATCTGGGCATGAGAGCGAGAAATGATCTCAAGCATCATCACGAGCGTGAAAAATTGAATCCGGTGATATAAGACTCGTAAAAAATGGACGACGGCCGATGTGGCATGCAAACCGAGGCAACGAAGGTGTGTAAAAAATGGTCGAAAAATGGACCTGGTGAAAACAGGAAAAGGAAAGAACTGTCATGAAGTTCTCGCTGTGTTGATTCCAATGGTACCAACGATTTAAGGAATGGACGTCGTATGACACCGGAATGGTTGTTTGAAAAATGGTGGAATTTCTATAAATAGGGCATGGGGCCCATATGACGTGTCATTGTTACGTGTGAGTTTGGCAGAGCAATCAGAGCTCTTTCTTGATTTTTGGGAGATTTGACCGTTGGTTTTCGATTCCGCGAGTTTCAGGTAACCCTATTCGCCTTAGCCATTTCAATTATGTCTTTTTTGGTTAGCGGGGGGCCCCCAAAGGCCGCGAAATTCCATGTTGGCCTTCCAACGTGGAATATCGCGGGTTTCATCTCTTTTGCCGCGATGGACATCGCGGGTTTGAGGCTGACAGTCGCGATGTTCATCGCGACTGTCAGGTTGAAAGTCGCGATGTTCATTGCGAGTATGGGGGAGACAGTCGCGGTGATCATCGCGACTGTCTGGCCAATACCCGCGATGTTCATCGCGGGTTCTTGTCTAGAAGCCACGATGATCATCGCGGCTTTTGATGGAAAAGCCGCGATGGTATTTTTTGAAAAAAAAATTCTGGTGCTAAAAGTTTCTTTGTTTTTTGGCAAGATGTTGAGGAGGCCATTGGTGTCATGGCGAGAGCGAGAGATGGAGGAGGATTTGATGGTTCAAATTCGGACTGATCAGGGGGTCTGACAGGCTCTGGCGGTGGGTGGACTTCTAAAGTTTGCTCAGATTCCACCAATGCGTTCAGTAGGACCGCTACCGAACAAATTGGTGAGTTGGTGGGTTCCTGCAGAGAGTGCCTTTATTGTTGGGGGTGAGAGGTTGGAGATCACCCTTACTGATGTATATTTTCTTACCAGGTTACCTCGCTTAGGGGAGGTGGGGGATCTTCTGCCGAGGATCCCGGCAGGTGTGGACATGGAGGATCTCCTGGAGACCTTCTGTGTTGCGGGGGCGATTGTGCAGAACAGCGCTCTGAGTTTGAGATCATTGCGGGAGTGGGACATGTGGGCTGTCGGGGCTTGTGTTTTGCGGGTGCTGGGTGCCGCGGCGCCACATCGTTTGTCGAGGGGACAAATGATGATGGTGGATTCTGTGCTGAGGGGGACCTACTATGCATGGGGTCAGATCTTTTTGGTTGGTGTCCGGAGAGATCTGGACAAGGTCAGTTGGGAGGGGGGAGAGTTCTGCTATGCCTCCTTTTTGTGTTGTTTTTTCTTTGAGCGGGTACCAACTTTGCGGCCACGGGTACCAGTTTCAAGATGGTCTGGTGAGCGAGCCGTGCATGGTGCGATGGGGGCAGATGATGCCCCGTGGTGGTGGTGGTATCCGCGGGTTCTTTTCGAAGGAGATGTACGAGCAGTGGGAGCAAATCCCCCTGTTGATTGAGGACTATCCATATGCTGGTATGGATTATCGAGGAGATCCAGAGATGCCTCGAGCCTAGGGGCAGGCCTGGGGTTTAGATCGTATGTTTTGTTTTTTGTTCTCTACTATATCATTTTTTAGATGTGTTTGTTATGACTATAGTTAGATATTTATATGATGGTTACTTGCATGATTGTGCAGATGTTGGTCCTGTACCACCAACTGACTATGTGGCTCATAGGGGATGGGCGATGGTGGTTGCTCCACCTCCTGTAGCGGTACTGCCGCCGCATGGTCGGGGATTTGGGGCTCGCGGTCGAGGGGCTGGCCCTCGAGACGATTTTGTGGAGGGTGTCTGAGAGACACTTGATATGATTCTAGCAGGGTTCCCAGAGGATGGGTGGAGGGATCTGGATCGGGACATCGTCGAGCAATGTTTCGATGCGCCTCGTGAGTGGCGCTCGATCCTGCTGAGAGAAGCGTTGTTGGCGGCTAAGTGGAGGGAGGGGGATCGATAGGATCAGGCAGGGCCGGTGGAGGGGAGGATTCGTTTATGAGATGCTCCAGCGGGGCTGGCGGAGAGGAGAGTCCGGGCTCGGCATGATCCGGCGGGGCCAACGGAGGAGGCACCAGAGGAGCCTAGGGACCGTGATGATTAGATGATATTGTATCTGCCCCCAAATGCTGATGAGCATATGGGGTAGCCATTTTTTGTACGGCTGATGTATTTTTGTATATTGGGTGCTGAGGGCACCTATGACATGTTTTGACTATATTATGATGATATATATATATATGATGTTGGTATATAGTCGTGTATGCACATGGATGCATTCATTGTTTTTTGTTCGCTCGTGGAAGCATGTTATATTTTCTGTATGCCCGTGGAGGCACATGTTTTGCACGTGGATGCAACATTGTCATGTTTATATATTTTCCCATGGAGGCACATGTTATGCACGTGGATGCATTATTCTAATTTTGGTATATGCCCGTGGAGGCACATGTTATGCACGTGGATGCATTATTTGTTTATGATATGATTTGATTGGTGTGCCAGTCCAGAATGTTGTTGGCCATATGGTCTGCTACACTATTGAGGTTTCTTGGGACATGTGTAAATGAAATGGATTCAAACTGTCGAACCATTTGTTTAGTGTGCAAAAATTTTCTGAAAAGACAGGGATCACGTACCTGGTAATCATTGTTGAGCTGGGAAACAAGGAGTTGTGAGTCCAAGAAAATGTTGAGGTGACGTATGCTCATTTGGAGGGCTGCGGCCAAGAGACTGGTCACGGCATCGTATTCAACTTGGTTGTTGGTGGCAGCACCTAAACACACTCCGTCGATGTGGACCAACTCATGTGAAGGGGAGTATATTACCCAAGCTGCTAAGGCCAGATTGGGGGACCAACGGCTTGCACCATCAATGAAACCGACGTGGCAAAGTGGAAAATGATCCATCTATGGTCATGCAGAGAAAACAAATATTTTAGGTTTTTTGATTTTTTTGTGAAAGACAAAATAATACTGTACAATAATGGACGGTGGTGTCTATCAGATTTACTATGGGTAAAATCGCTTGAGGTACAACCCGTTGCGTGGGTTGCGTAGGGGGTTGCCTGTTGAATCGGTCAGAATGTATGCCACCTGTCCGAGACAAGTGTGTATAATATATGGGCCTTGCCACATGGACACAAACTTTCCTTTCCCGGTTTTGTCATGAGCCTGATCGTAGGTGAGGACAAGGTCCCCTTCAGTAAAAGTTCTTGGGTGGACATGTTTATCATAATTCAATTTGGATCGGTTCTTGGCTGCTTCCATGGTTTGAAGGCCTGTACGCCGATCTTCATCGGACTGCTCCAGGATTAATAAGTGTTGCTCAATTGGGGCAGTGTCCGGTAGGAGTTCAACGGCCATATGTAGGGTTGGAATCTGGCACTCAATGGGGAGGACGGATTCGACATCGTGAACTAAGTGGAAAGGGGTAAAACCGGTGGTGGTTTTGGTTGACGTGCGGTATGCCCATAGTGTCGGGAAGAGCATGTGGTGCCAATTTGATTTGTGTTTGTCTACAGTGCGCTGGAGGATGGTTTTCAAAATTTTGTTGATTGCTTCGACTTGGCCGTTTCCTTGGGGGTAGTAGGCGGAGGAGAAATGGTGTTCAAATTTCAGTAAGGTTGACAGTTCTCTCCAGACAGCGTCTTCGAAGTGAGAGCCGTGGTCTGAGACGAGTTGCTTTGGCACTCCAAAACGAGCAATAACATGGTTGAGAAAAAACCATGCTATGGTGTCGGCTTTGCAATTGTAAGTTGGCATGGCCTCCACCCACTTGGTGAAATAATCTACGGCCACAATAATGTGTTTGTGACCGCCGACTGACGTGGGATTGCAATCGAGAAAGTCGATGGCCTATTTGCAGAATGGTCCGACAGTAACGACTGGATGAAGGTGGGCGGGTGGGGTTCTTGCTATGGGGGCAAAAAGTTGACAGTTTTGACAATGTTTGACTGCGGTGATGCAATCAGTGAACAATGATGGCCAAAAGTAACCTGCGCGAATGATCTTTTGGGCAGTGGCCATGCCGGAGAAATGGCCTCCGCAAGCACCGCTATGGCAATCATTAAGGACTTGTTCTGCCTCGCTATGGGATAGGCAGCATCGTAAGATGGTATCAACTCCGCGTCGATAAAGTACATCCCCTAACAAGAGGTATCGGGGGGCGTGGTGTCGTATATGACGGAGTCCGTCATGATCGATGTGGGGTTGAAATTTTTGTGTGTGGAGGTAAATTAAAATGTCGCCGTACCATGGGTCGTTAGACGAAATGATGAAGATTTGATCGTCAATCAGATCCGTTTGGATAGCGGGTGATGACGAAGAGGATGGGAGATCTGTGATGAGCTGGGCAAGCGCGAGGGATTTGGTGCTCTTAGGAGTTCTAAAAGTGAGGTCATATTCCTGGAGCATAATGATCCATTTAGCAACACGACCTTGTAGGAGCCGCCGGTTCAGGAGATAGACCATAGGGTTGGAGTCGGCGACAACTGTGGTATGACTGAGCAGAATGTAGTGTCGCAATTTTTGGATGGAAAAGACTACAGCTAGGGCTAATCTTTCCTCGTATGGGTAATGTAGGCGTGGGCCAGACAAGGTCTGGCTTACGTAATAAATGACATGCTCTTGGTGAGAGGCATCTTCTTGAACCAAGACTCCGGACACGGCATGTTCGGATGCCGAGATGTAAAGGATGAAGTCCTGAGAGAAATCCAAAGGGGAGATCAAGGGGGCTTGTGTGAGAGCTTTCTTGAGGGCTTCGAATGCCGCTTCTGCTTGCTCATCCCAAACAAAGGGTATGTGGGTACGAAGCAGGCGTAAGAATCCATGAACTTTGGTGGCGTAATCAGGAACGAAGTGACGAAAGAAATTGGACCGCCCCTACAGACTCTGGAGTTGCCGAAGCGTGCGAGGAGGGGGAAGGTCTAAGATGGCTTTGACTTTCAGGGGATCAACAGTAATTCCGTTATGGGAAACAATGAAACCCAACAACCGGCCTGCCGGAACGCAAAAGACACACTTGTGTGGGTTCAAGCGGATTTTATATTTGCGACAACGCAGGAAAACTTGCCGGAGGTCGTTAAGGTGGTCTAATCGTTTCCGGGAACGAGCTGTAAGGTCATCAAGATAGACTAGCAGGATATGGACCAAGTCGTGAAAACAATAGGTCATGGCCCGCTGGAAGGTGGCACCAGCATTTTTGAGGCCGAAAGGCATGACGCGATAGGCAAAGGTGCCCCATGGGGTGGTAAAGGCAGTCTTGTACTGATCCTCCTTACGGATCTGAATCTGGTTGTATCCGGAAAAACTGTCCATGAAAGATAGGACTTCATGTCCCGCACACACATCAATGAGTTGGTCAATGAATGGCGTGGGGAAGTTGTCTTTGGGACAAGCTCGGTTTAAATCGCGGAAGTCAGTGCATACTCTAAGGGTGCCTTGCTTTTTGTTAACGGGAACGGGGTTTGAAACCCAGGTGGTATAAGCAATAGGATAAATGAATCCTTCTTTGCGAAGTTTCTCAACCTTGACTTTAACAGCGGGGAGCTTGGAAGGATGAATGGGTCGTTGTTTCTGACGAACGGGGGGTACATTAGGCCATGTGTCAATGTGGTGCTCTATAATGGTGGGGTCAAGACGAGGCATTTCGGTATAGGACCAGGCAAAGACATCACAAAATTCTTGGAAAAGTGTTTTGTATTCTCCAATCTCATGCTCACGGCAGGAGGCTCCTAAGGTAATGATTTCAAGGGCACCAGGTGGATCAGAGATATTGATGTGGATGATCCTTAAACCAGTCGACTTTAGTAGGAAGGAAATCTTTGGACTTAACCGCGAATTGGGTAGCGGTGGTAGAGGAGGATTCTTTTGGGAGAAAATAGGAACAATGGTGCATGTCGTCCCAAGGATAATCCGGGGCAGTGAGAGCCTCTAGAATCTCCTCATCATTTCAGAAACTTTGAGTGGTCAAATCGATTGACGAGGTAGTGGTAGTCGAAGAGATCATATAAATGGTGTTAATCTCTTTGGATGGGGATGATACGGGAGGGTAAATCTCCTCAATTGTGGGGGGCTCCGTCTCAAGGTCCAAATTATTCATCTCGTAGAGAGCTGCTCTGTAATCTGGGATATCATGATAGTGATGTGAGTAATGGCCGTAAATACTGCATATCGCACAAGGGTGGTTGGTACGCAGTGATTTATCACGAGGCTTGGGGTTTGGGTCGAGTTTGACAACCGAGATGTTGGGGTCATCGTCAAGCATTTGCATGTGTTCCTGTAATGCGGGTAATTGTGGACATTGATGAGTTGGATGGCCTAACTCATCACACAACGAGCATTTAGGAGGAGCACGAAACATGGGGGGAGGTTTAACTGCTTTGGGAGGAGGTACCGCGGTGTATGGTTGTGGACCTCTGCCCCCAGTGGGCTTGATAAGAGGAGGTGGATTCGTAGAATATGAAGGGTTAGTGACACCGGGAGGTGGTTGAGTAGTAGTGACAATGGGATGCATCGGTTGTAGGATGACATTTGGTGTCAGCGGGGGAATATGAGGCGAAATATACCACACGGGTAAGCCTAAGGTTAACCTGGGGAGGTTGAGGGTGGCCATAACTGGGGTGCTTACTACTCCCGAGGGAGGGAATAGGAAGGGGATTGTGTGGAAGGGTGTAACACCAATGTGACTAGCGACCAATGGTGGTTTAGGTAACAAGGGCGGTTGATTGTTGGGTGTTTGTGTATTGTGGGACATGGTACATAGGTCAGATACTTTGGGCGCTGGTGACGGGGGTGGAATGGATTGGAATGTTGAGGTCATCGGTGCATCTGAGTAAACTCTGGGTCCCATAGAGGAAACAAACGAGGTAGTTGCACCACAACCAGATTGTTGAACCATGGGGAGAACATTTTCTGGTGCAGCGGGGGCCTTGGGATCGTAATAGGTGAGTTGGTTGACCTTGACCACGCGTCCGTCATGGGGGAACATCATGGTATGAAAAACGGATGAGGCAACCGCCCGCATGGCATACATGTAGCTGCGACCGAGTAAGAGGTTATAATCAAGTTGGGCATTGATGACCTCTATGTCAATGAGCACGGTTTTACCAGCCAGCTGAACGGGGAGATTAGCTAACAGACCTTGGGGTTGAGCCAAATGGCCGTCGTAGGCTCGCAACGCAGTGGTGGACTGCTGGAGAGTAGGGGATCCCAATTTCTGCCAAACGAATGTGGACATAACGCATGTAGAGGCACCTTCATCGATAATGCACCGATGGATGACAAGATTCCGAACGAAAACAGAAACTTGGAATGCTAAAGTGGAAGGCAGGCGTGGTTCGGACTGGTTCGAATCAAATGCCATCAGTTGTGAATCATTGGGGTCAATAGCACCAATGGCAGAGAGCAAAGTCTTGCGCTGTGAAGGACAGTTTTTTAAGACTTCTAAAGCAGACATGGATGCGGGAGACTGGGCTAAGTCATCTACAATGTTGTAATTCGACGCAACACGAGCATTGGGGTTATTGTTGATACGACGAAGTGGGAAGCGAGGTGCTTTAGAGGTGCCATCGAGTGGAGCCGGAGGTATACGTAACGTCTGATCAGTGGGATGAGCGTTAGTGTTTTTGTCGGCGGGAGGGTCTTCAGGGGTGGATCCATATTGGTTCCGACGAGTTTGGAGGTTGACATCAGCGGATGACATCATTAACAAGTGGTGGGTACCTGAATCGAACATGGGTTGATCAGGAGCGGCATAAGTGATCTGTTGTTGCGGTGGCACGTTGCCTTGAGGGGGAGCCAACGGCTGAGTGTTCACTACGCCTTGGGTTGGTAGGGGGTTTTGCAGCACCAAAGGTTGCTGCTGAGGAGGTGGGGGGTTGGGTGGCGTCTGAGGAGCCGCGTGCCCTTGGCGATGGGCATCATCGGTCTAGAGTTATCGAGCTCACTCCAAATGTGGGCAAGCATGTGTGTAGTGGCCATAGACCCCGCATATAGAACATGGGTGGTTTGTTCTTAGGTTATTGTTTTTGGGCTGTTTGGGATGACGATCCGGATTCTGGTTGGGAGGAGCAGCATTGTTATTATTTGGAGATTGGGAGGTGGTGGACCTTGATTATGTTGTTGGTTGTTTCCGCGGTTGTGTCCTCTTCCACGGTTTTGTTGTCCACCCTGGTTGCATTGGTTTTTTTGATGTTGGGGTTGATTGTGTTGTGTGTACACTTGCCCTTGAGCAGTGGGAGGATTTTGGTTTGCCGCAGGTGCGGGAGCAGGTTGCTGTGGATAATAAGTTGGTGGGGTTGGAGGTGGTCCAGTTACCTGCTGGGGTTGTTGGTAACCCTGAGCTATTGGAGGTGTTGGGTTAGCTGTTGTAGCTTGCTGTGGGTAATACATCGGTTGTGGCGAGAACTGAGTTGGGTTTTGGGTAGCCGGTTGGTTATAGTATGTGGGTGGTACATATGCCGATGGCGCTTGCCCATAGCAATGTTGTGGACAAGAGGGTCCATGAGTGTGGTGAGTCTGATTCATTGGAGCGTAGGAAGTTGTCGCTCCAGAATTAGAGGTAGCCCTAGAGAGGTCCGGGGCATTTATGGTGCTCACCATGCTAAAAGGTTTAATTTACGGTGTGAATTGGCCAATAATACCATCGACGGCATGTGATGCCCCTGGCGCGTGACCGCGTGAAGAATCGCCTCGTGGGGCGTCTGGATGATGGTGTAGAGATAGCCTGATTGAGCATAAATTAGGTCGAATTGCTGGGCTTTTAGGATAGCTTCTTCCTCTGACTGGGGTCGTTCGGAAGCGACGTCTTTTGCTATGAGGGGTAGGAGTGATTTAAGGAACCAGTCCAAAAATATACGGTCATCTAGTTTAATCTCACAGAGGCTACGACGCTTGCGCCACTCATGGATGTGGTCCGTGATGTGGGTAGCTGTGTTTTGTCTACAAGACAATAGTATTTCAACGCCTGCATCGTAACGTACAGGTAGCTGAAAAAATTGAAGGAAAGTAGAGGCGAGAGACGTACAAGTATGGTGGGTCCCATGTGGTTGTTCGATGTACCACTTGGCTGCAGAGCCAGTGAACGTTCGTTGCAATAGTCTTAGACGAATGGAGTCATCCACTATGGAGTTAGATGAACACCATAGGTGAAAAGACATTATGTGGTTTTGAGGGTCCTCCCCAGGTTTTCCTTCAAACTTGGGTATGTCCGAGGGGAGCTTTGTAGGCATGGGTGGCCATGTAGGGTTGTGCCTGATAGGATCGTTGGTTAGCCTGGCTAAGTCTGGTAAGTTCAGGCTAGCCATGTAAGGTAAACTAGTAGATGGGTGTGGCGTAGTGACTGGGACATAACTATTCATGGTGGCATTATGTAGTGGCCCAGCAGCCCCTAAGGGTATGCTAGGTATTGAAGGTATGTGTCCTCCAACTGCTGTGGTTTGGTATGGACCAGTGTTTCCAAGTGCAACATGGGTTACACCAGGGTTAGGAATAGTGCCAGGAATTCCTGGGATTTGGGTTGTCGTAATGACAGGTGGTGTGATTCCTATGTTTGGCATACCCATAATAGGAGGTAGTCCTGTGTTGGGCATACCTAAAGGTGGAGTGTCCCCCATACTAGGCATGCCTAGAGGGGTTGTTGTTACCATGGATGGCACGGTAGTAGAAGGGTTTGTGGATGTATCTCCAATAGTACTGGTAAAAAGTGGGTTGTATTGTGTTCTAGCCATGAGGTTGGTTGGTAATAATTCGGTAGGGTTTTCGGATTCAGCCTCAGAATCAGATGTGATGTGAGGCGTGTCAGAATCGAATGACTGTATGTTTGGTCGATGATGTGTCGAGTCAAGGGATAAGGCTCGATGTCGGTGACGTGGAGAGCCAAGTAGACTGAACTGGGGGGGTTCACCCTGAAGACGACGAGATCGTCTGAAATTCTCAATGGTGAGAAATAAAAAATTTCAGTGTAAGTGTAAAATTAGTCACAGCAGATCTAATGAACAAGTAAATCAATCACAATAGATGAACATAGAAAATATGGTGCAAAACTGTGCAAAACATGCAGCAGTGCTCTCTATCCCAGAAAGGGTGAATGAATTACAATACAAACTGTCACAATGACTGAGCAATTCGAATTGCCTAAGGAGGTCATTCGAATCACTGAATGGAGTAGCTTGACTCTATCTAGGAGTCCTCATCAATCATCGGTGGTGCTCATCAATCACAACAACCAGTCATCCAGGTGTCAATCTGAGTCTAACTGAGTGTAATAAATGTAACTGAAGTGTGTAGCACTGATATAGGATCTGGAGGCTCAGTGGGGGCGCATGGGAGGCTAACTGAAGTCAGAACAAGTCACCTAATCAAACTGGAGGTCAAACGGAAGTGATACAGTCAGTCGGGAGTGAAACTAGCCTCAAATCAGGGAGAATCGGAGCTAACTGAATGTAACTGAAGTGGAACTGCAGTGGTAGGTGAACAAGTGCGCCCTTCTCTGGCAGTAGGTGAGAAGTGGGCGCCTTTCAGCTTAGGAGGGCTAAAACTCTGTGGTAAGTGGCTCCCGGGTGCTAGAAGAAGGTGGATAGGGTGCTGGAGGCATCAAACTGGTGACTGGGATGCATGCCTGTGCATGCAAAACCCTAGATTCTGCATATCCTGAAATAGATCATGCAAGATCCTGAAATAGATGATGTATCCCGAAATAGATGATGTGGATATCCGAACAGTAAGGTGGTGATGTAAAAAACTCGAAACCCTAATGCAACAATGAGTGCAAAAAGTGGAGTGAAAATAAAGGCTCTCAGGCCAAAAATCAACCTCAAAAAGCACTTATTATAGCAGCTGTGCTATAATAAGTGGAGGGATGTAACAAAATTGGTCAGAATACCAACAGTCAAACAGTTTCTAGAAAAAAGAGGTGCTACTAAGCCAAAGGTGGGTAATGTATCATGAAAACACCTAACTAGAAGTATTGTGAGTCAACAAACGATATCCTCTGCAAGGTGATGAAATCCAAGTCAGACAATATAGAGTGTTGAATCAACGGCTGGATATCCCCCTACCGGGAGGGATACCGGGTAGACAATCCTAAATACTGGCAACTAGGATACCCTATTCATGACACGTTCAGAAAAGGTGAATCTGCCGTTTGGTCCTTTTACCGCAGTACCCCCATACAGGGATACCCCGAGAACTGCGAAAGGTAGCCTTCAGTTACTGAATGGATTGCGGTATTCCACTCAGGCCTCCGGAACCATTCTGGCGACTTCAACCCTCCTAGGGGAGAGGCCCTCTGATAAACTGGTTGTGACCGTGCCAAAAAATACTGGGGGATTTTGGTTCCCTAATGGACAACAGCTATGTCTCAAATGTAATAACTGAGGGGTGTTATTGGAACACCTATCCCCTCAATTCTACCTAACTACAAAATTCTTTTAAGTGCTCCCCAAGTGGGGTTAAAAGTTGGTTGAGTTTAAGGTAAATTTTAAGGCTTAGTTTAAATTATGTGGCAGAGTGGGTGCAAGTGTGGTATTTAAACTAAAATTGATTTGCCTCGCTTGGGCGATTTTACAAATAAAAGAAAAGACACTTCCAGTTTTTACAAAAAATAAAGGCGTTTTTGAAATGTAAATGCTTGAAAAAACTATTCAAAAATAATGGATCTTTGAAATAATTTAAAGGGAAGCAAATAACATAAATACTTCAAGAAATAAATGGATCTCTTTAAAAATTGCTTGGGCAAAGTATCAAGCAAATAAACAGTAAAACCTTGATCTAGCTAAAATGCTGAAAAATCTCTCTTTCAATTTCTAAAAATTTTGTAAAAAGACTTTTTAAATGAGCATTCTAAATAGTAAAAGATTTCTATGGCTGTAAAAATGCAGAAATTTTAATACTGTAAAATATGCTAAGTGGGCAGAAAATACAGCAAAAAATATTTTTCAAAAAATTGGCTGAATTGAAAAAACTTGCATCCTGGGTTTCGGGAAAACAGCCGCGATGGACCGCGTGGGTTTCGGTCACGAAGCCGCGATGTGCAGCGCGGATTCCTGTCACACAGTCGCGATGGGCAACGCGGGTTTCAACCGCGAAGCCGCGATGTGCAGCGCGGGTTTTCGTCACACAGTCGCGATGTGCAGCGCAGCAAATGGCCGCGAAGCCGCGATCTGCAGCGCGTAAATTGGTCGCGAAGCCGTGGTGAGCCGCGCGGAAAAAAGCCGCAAAGTCACGATGAGCCGCGCGACTGTCAGGCAAAAAATCGCGTGGCAAAAGCTGAAAACGGACGCCAAAAAATGAACCCGAAAATGGAAATTTCGGGCTTGTTAATGGCAATAGAATGGGCCAAGATCTAGAACAACAATGGATCTGTTGTCTAGGTTGGCAGATCTATGAATTAAACTGACTAAAACTAACAAAAACTAAGATCTAAAGCAAAAAACTGAGATCTAAGTATTCGAAGCCAGCGGAGTCGCCAAAAACTGTTGGCTTGGTTTTGCAACCAAGCTTAGTGCAATGGGCACCTATCAACAAGTGATAGCAGTTTCAATAGAAATAAATAACAAACTACTTTAAACTATATTAATCATGGATCTATGTGAAATAGATAAGCAAACAATGGAAATATTATCGAAAGCAAAACAATTGACAATATGTAAAAAATGTTTTTGTATTAAGAATAGGGGCAAGCAAGTGCTTGCAATGGTGATACCTCCAAGTGGTGAAGATTGTTGAGTAGCTCCAAGGGTGAGCATCGCCAAGCTCCAAAGGTCTCTTCTCCAAGATAGCTACAATGGTCAAAAGCTCACGAGAGATTTTGACAGCATGAGGATAGGATGATGGATGGATGGAAAGTGAGGAGCCCCTACCACCTTTTTATAGTTTTTGGTGGTGGGGAATACCATTATGGTTTTGAGGAAACCAATGGTATTGACCAACATGGTTTAGGTACCTTTTTCCTCCTTTTTTCTTTTTTGAATATTTTGAATATTTTTATTCCCTTTTTAATATTTTTGGGAATTCTGGACCCTTTTTTAGGGTTTTTTATGCTTTTTGAGGAAAAATATTCATTTTGAGTGGAAAAAGGGGTGTATTAAGGTCTTTTGGTGACCTTTTGGTGGCTTTAGAGGCTCAAATGGTGAAAAAGTGGATAAATGGGTCATGTGAATAAGGAAATGAGCTAGTGAGCACTTTTTGGGTGTTAACAAGTAGTCATGCACCCTCCCTTACCACGTCATTAAAACCATGTGGCAATCCACATGACGTACGACATTGTCGCCCTAAACGCTGCCATGTCTTGGGTAGGTGAGCGACCAATTCATAATGCCTCATTTTGGATGCATGTTTTCACCTTCTCTCGTCCCTGTGCAATTTTGAGTGAGTCCGATGGGTGAGCGTCCACACCCCCCGGGTCACGGTGCACCCTTACACCTGCACATGCATGTACAAACCATTTTCCTTATCCTCACTCTGGGTTAAGGCCATTCACCTAGTTTTTTTAATGTGACCATGGCGTGGTTTATTGGAGCATCTTCTTGCTAATCAGGTGAGCACCCTGGATGGTATTTCCACCATGCCATGGTTTATTCTCATGCTCGTTCAACAATGTGGTGGCATGTGTTGGGCTCATACGTCGACAAATGGTCTATTGATATGGTGGGGAGTGGGACGACGCCTATGGAGGTGATAACCCTCCTCTACAGTAGCTCAATCACAATTTTGTTTCGGTGTTGTTTGTAAGTGGTTGCTCGTTTGGATGGAGTGGAGATGCTCATCGTTTGATTGTTTGATGGAGGATGTGAAATTTTCAATATACCAGATCACGGTTACAATCTCGATATTTTATATTAAGCCAGTAATTAATGAATGCAAAATTAGTGAAAAGATAAATGCAACACACTGATAAGGAACCATTATAGAGAATACCGAACACAAGAAATGCCCTGGAAACCCTAATGGCGAAAACCAACAAACCATTTTATCTTTTATCGCAAGTTTGTTAATCCTCACTTACAATGACAGGCTTCTGGATATGACTCACTGGATCTCAGAGTTCTGACTTTCACCATGTCCAAACCCTCAGCAGAAAAGGCAAACCCCAACAAAAGATATGACTCACTCTTGTCACTCACAAGAGATATAACTCACTCTTATCCAACACGCAAGATATATGACTCGCTCTTGTCACTGTATTGTGACCACTCCACAAGAGATATGAATCCCTCCCGCATGTGATATCTATTCAAATCTCCATATACTCTTTTATAACATTCATTTTATGTCAATACCATGGGACACCCAATACCACATGATACATAATACCATGGACCCTCCAATACCATTCACCATAAAGTATTACACAAGACACTTTTACAAGGTTGTCTAAAGAGTTTCTTCTCGGACCACTTCTACATGTTAGACACCCCCACGTAGAAGTACATGTCTGAGCTACAAAATCTAACACTCCCTCTTAGTGAGGAAGGTACTTTTGGGGAAGCATCCACTTGGATCCATCAAATCCTTTGTTGCTGCAGTTGCTCCCTTTAATCTAGAAGACTTCCCGGTTGCATCCGTTGCACTCTGATCTGATAATTTGTGCTCCTCATCTATTAGTGTCATCTCATACCAAGTAGGCCAACCAAGAATAGCCTCATGCTCCCTCTCTAACACTAATCCAGGCTCCATAATCCCTCTTGAACCAACTACAGGTTGTCACATAAACCTGTACATCTTACCCCACAGCATTTTTCTGTTGCACAGGGTTTCTAGGAACTGCTCAAACCTTTCTAGGAATATTTGAGTTGTTTATGCCCCTGCTTGAGGTTGTTTTACAGCTTTACTGAGCTACCCACAACCTTTTCTAGGCACTTTCGCCCCTTGCCCAATTGTTTCTATAGTTGCCCAGAACTTTACTACACCTACCCAATTGTTTCTACAGTTGCCCAAAACTTTACTACCCTTGTCTGAGGTCTACCCCAAATTTACCCGCAGCTACCTGAGCTTATGCCTTGCTCGGCAATGGTTTCCAGTGGCGTACTTGGCGACTAGCAGCTTCACTTCTGAGCGGCAGGCCTTTCTCCATTCTGTGTCACCTGCAAGCATCTACAGCACTCAGGCACCGATTTGTTGTGGCGGCCCTTCTTCGTACCTAATGGTTGTAGCCCGCGACTTCTTGGTTGTCATCATGCCCCACGTCCAACCGCTGCGATTGCTCTTCTCTAAGTCCACGGCCTGTGCATCTACTGAGCCTACTATTGCCTCCACCTGATCTTATGACACAAAAACCACACGTCGTCAGCTCAACTCTAACGACCACCATCCCGCAGCCTCACACCAACGATCCCATGGTACTTCCAACCCAAGCACGCACTATATCCCAGCTCACAAGCTCTCTACAACCTCAGGTCGCCACGCACTCCTTTGCACGACCACTTCCCATTGGAGCTACCTTTTTCCCGAGATACAGCCACAAGGCCCACTACCTTCCTGCACCCAGTAGCTCACATTTTTGTCAACTACGATGGCAAATCTGTACATGATCTCCTCTCGTAGGCTTGTTAGCAACGTTGTCATCACGACCACAACAGGTGTGCCTTCTACGTCGTATGTCTGCCAGCGTGTCGATCCTCTCGCCTGCACTATTGGCACTGTTGTGTGCTCCTGCAATATACGCATGCCCGCACCTTTGCAGCCATTCCACCAACCCGTGATCTCGCCATTGCCCAACTTCACTTGTTGGCTCGATCTACATCCCTGACAGCCTGATCCATCAATTTTTACTTAGCTCTTGATCCAACTGGAACAATGGATCAATATTTGCAGGAATGAACCACATAGTGTCCGTACACTGTATGATTACAGGTCATACGGAATGTACCGTGTATGTACAATACTCTCAAATTTTATTTTATGTTTTTACCTTGTGAAGGTATCTCAGTACTTCTCTGATAACCTTGTGAAATTTTCATCTTACCAGATCACGGTTACAATCTCGATATTTTATATTAATCCAACTAATTAATTAACTCACAATTACCAAAAAGATAAATGCAACACACTAATAAGCAACCATTACAAAGAAAACCGAACACAATAAATACCATGGAAACCCCAATGGGGAAAAACAACAAATAGTTTTGTCTTTTATTAAAGATTTGTTGATCAACACTTCAATGATAGGATTTCGGATATGAATCATCGGATCCTAGACTACTAACTCTCACTATGTCCAAACCCTAAGCAGAAAAGACAAACCCCAACAGAAGATATGACTCACTCCTGTCACTCACAAGAGATATAAATCAGTCTTGTCCAACACGCAAGAGATATGACTCACTCTTGCCATTGTGTTGTGACCACTCAACAAGAGATATGATTCACTCCTGCATGTGATATCTATACAAATATCCATAGACTCTTTTATAACATTCATTTTATGTCAATACCATGGGACACCAAGTACCATGGGACACTGAGTACCACGAGACACATAATACCATGGATCCTCCAATACCATTAACCATAAAGTATTACAAAAGACAATTTTACAGGGTTGTCTAGAGAGTTTCTTCTCGGACCACTTCTATATGCTAGACACCTCCATGTAGAAGTACTTGTCTGAGCTACAAAATCTAACAAGACGCGCTATTGGAGGAACCCTCTGTTCCTATTGGCTTCATCTACTTGTGCTTTTCAACACACCATTTAGATGATGGGAACGTTGTTGTGGGATTCTATGTTTCTTGTCTATTCACTATGTCGGTTGCTTTATGTATGTTAGCTCTGTGACTGTTGATGGCTTGTAAAAAGAAAAATTACAGTGAACAATGTCGAGTTTACTACGAATTTTGTGATGGGTTTGCTGTAAAGATTAATGAATACTTGTTTTTTGAATTAGGGTTTCAAGTTCTGAGACTTCTTTGTGATGAATTTTCGTTGTGAATTTTTTTTAAATATATAAATAATGGAATTAGATGTTTTGATGGTTAACAATTAAGTGGTTATTAGGGTTTGGTGATTTGTTTTAATGTTACAACTCTCATTTGCCTCGGTTCAAGGTTCGAAGCTGGGTGTGTTTGGAGAGCTTCATCTTCTCATTTGGTTGTTTCCCTCTTACTTGCATTTGATATTGTGCTTGTTTTCCCTCTGTGTGTTGTTGTGTGGACTCTTGTTTGCATTTTCCCTTGAACTCTTTGGAATGGTTGCTCAAAATGGGGGTTTTTGGGCTAGTCACAATCATTTTTCTTATGTGATGAGTTGGTTTGCTCTTTTGGAAAGAATGCTACGAGGTTGTGGTTTTCTTATTGGGTTTGGGAGAAAAAATAAAATTATTTAGTGTTAGATGCATTCAATCTTCAATGATGATTATGGTCTTTGTGCAAGGGTTGTGTCTCAAAGTGGTTTACATGGTTTACCATACTGGAAATTTACACCATGAATTCACCTAGCTTGGAAATAGGAAACGTTTGGTGGTTATTTGTGTTTATTGTTCTGTTGTTTGTTTTTACCCAAGCAAGGGTATGTACTTCGCCTATTTTGCAAAGGGTTCTCTAAAAGATTTTTTTTAATTTTCTAGGAATGGTAAATGTTATGGTTTTCATCGATAAATGCTTTCCACCCATTGTTTCAAAATGAAATTCAATTTGTCTCTACTTGAAATGTAATTTGATGGTTTTCTACAAGTGGCAAAGACTTATGTTAATTACTTTTTCCAACTTGTCTTGGTGTTGTGCCTCAAATAATATGTTTCTTGCTTGGTTATGTTGGTCTCTTAAATTTGCATGGAAATTGGTTTCTTTTGTTTTTCCCCGAAATGAGACTAAGAGCATGCCTTCGAACCATTGGCTTGGGATGAATTTCAACCCTATTTTGGCTTGAAATATTTTGTCAATATTTTCTATCTATGATGAAGACTTATTTAGTCTAGTTTTATATAGGCACTGGCTTGCTATGGATTTTGAATTTTTCAATTGCCCATTGAGATTGGAAGTGTATGTGCTGGCCTAATTGTGGATTGCTTGAGTGTTACATCGTAATCTTCCACCCTGTGAGCATCAGCATTATTTGGCCTGTAGGATCCATTTCAGTGACTCAGATCCACTTATATCCTTCAGAGATACTAGTTTGCCCTATTTTTATTCCTACCCGCCTGTTGCATCACTATAGCAGGCATACCCACAAGTTGCATCACTATAGCCCGCAGGTATCAAGTAAAATGGTAAAAACCACTATTTTATTACTTTTTACTCCCAAAAAGCGGTCATTGGGTGACCTTTGGCTCTCCATCTGCCCGAGTAACGCCTCGATGTGTCCTTTCAGCTACCTTTGAGAGGACTATATATTGAGCACATATGGCTTATGGACAGGAGGAAGAAGAGAATAGGAAGAGAACTCTAGTGGATTTTTGCCCTATCTTGAGTCTACACTCATTGATCCTTGTAGGTGTGAACACTTTATGTTCACCTTCCAAACTCCTTTCATAGTTTGAGTTTGCCATTCATGGAGGATTGAAGTGGTGGAGGCACAAGTGGATTGATCTAGATCTTGGTTCAAATTAGTTGTCGGCAAGAGGTCGTATCACTTTGTACTTCTTCTTGTTTATTAATAGAAATACTCATATTCTCGTCCATCATGTTGTGAATGTTGTTTATTATACATTGGGTTACATTTGCTTGTGATATTATGGACCATTGTTATTGATAATGTTAATGGCATTTATATATTATATGTACTTGTTGGATATTGGTTGTCAAGACTAATTTGCAGATTTCAAGTGCATGGATTGAAAGCTCCAACGAGGATCTACATCAAACGTTTGGATCGAGGTTGGTTACATTTCTCCATTATCTTAACATTGTCATTTATAATAGCATTGTTTTGAGAATTGAGTTGATTTCTGGTAGTCATCTGTCTGTTGTGGTATTCCCAAGCCATAGAGAGTTTTCTCCAATACAGAAATGGCGACTCCGCTGGGGAAAACATCCATGTTTGGGAAATTTTTTGAGCATTAGTCCTTAATTAGAGTTGTTGTTTATCGAAGCTCTGTGTCACTGATTGGCCGTTAAGATACACCATAGAAAACTTGCTTTTTCTGATCCCTTGGACTCTTTATTTGACCATTTGCCTTTCCTCACCCGCGGGCTAGCTTAGTTATGTCCGCGTCTACCCGCCTTGGTTTACTCTACTGCTCGCGAGTACCCGCAGGTATTCCTTCGACAGTAGCGTATAACTCTGGCTTTTGTTGGTTTATGGCTATTGGTTGTTGCTGGTTGGCTTTGGTTGTTCCTGAGTCTTTGTTGGCCTCTTTCTTGACTGTTTCATGCCTTGGTTGAGACCAAAACTCTTTGTTTCTCTTGGTTGAGCCTTCTTGGTTTTTTACCAATCTTTGGATTTAGCCTCTTGGTTTTTTCCTTTTGAGCTCTTTCCTTTGGCTGAGTCTTGCTGTTTAGGATTTGCTGGGTTGTCTTAGTGATCTTCTCGGCACTTCAGTGACTGAATAGTAGGATTTTGCTTGCATGTTTTCATTCCATTTATATTGAAAAAATACAAAAATATACATTTAGTTTTTTGCATTTTCCTTGTTTATAAGCGAAAATACAAAAATATTTTACTTTCATGTACTGCATCTTGCATTGAGTGCTTATTGCCTTCATTTAGGTTCTTCTTGTGCATCAAAAAGATAAAAGATTGCATCTTTATTTCAGAATTGTTGGTTGATTTTGCATATTAGTGACATTGTTTTATTGGATATATGAGTCTAGGATTGGACGATTTTGCATACTATTGAGTCTACACATCACTAGTTTCACGTTCATATCCCTTGAGTAACCACAACGACTAAAATTAATGCTTAATCTTAAAATTGATTAGACTGATTTTATTTATAGGGTACACCAACTAGCATAGGTTTAGAGTCTTGGAATAGATCATTGTGAGTTAACAATCCAAGACTACTAGACGAAACATTAGGTGTCTGACTAGGGAGTGGAGGAATCCATGGTATAGATCAGTGTTCTCAGGAAGCTCTACTCAATCCAGAGTTAAGCATGAGGTCACGGGAGGTTGGTTGAGGAGATCCCTCTGATACTGGTTGAACGTGGGAGATATATCCAGGATTTGTTCGTATCTGGGGGTACCGGAGGTTCGTCCTCTTGTGCTTCGAGCTTAGCTACCCTGCCCATATGACGGATCCCACCTGCGACTGTCCCCCTGAGCATTGGTTATATTGCGGTGACCATAGTTGCCTTACATAGGTATCGCACAGGGTACTTGCAGTGGTTATGTTGTTTGTGTCCATAGTCAGATAGGGATTGGACAACACAGTTGTGTTTGTGCAGTGGACTTGACCCTGTACACGCAGTGAAGCCTGGGTGTCTCTATAACTGATTCTGTTACCTCCAGCTATAGTTTGGGATTCTCAAGCCTCTCCTAGGCGAGACATATCGGCTCTAGTGTCGGGAGCTCATTTAGCCACTCTATTTGTTTGCTCTTGGATGTAGTTTCTCTAGGTGTGTGCTTTTGATTTATTGTTTTTGATCGATAGTTGGCCTTTAGGGGGCGTTTTGATTATATATTCTCTCCAGAGATATCATGGCGCGGAGCCCTATGCTTCATCGATCCCATCGGTTGGCTGGTTTAAAGCCAACCGAGCTTTCACGCCGTGTTGTTAGAGGACGCTGGAGGGCTCCCTCTGAGTCTTCGGATTCTTACACGACTTATGTCCAAGACGTCATGACTGCTACACATTCTGATACTGAGGAAAAGCCTTCGACTCCTTCGGGTAGAGTTGACCATACTTCCGATCCCCATACTCCTCGTGAGGAGTGGGGAGGTGATCCACTTGAGACTCAACCTGGTTCTATTTGGCCTAATCCACTTGAATGAGATCCATTTGATCCTTCGAATCCGGATAATTATCTTTATGGAATGCCCGACTTACCCGAGGACGAAGAACAGGATGAGCCTTTCGTTCCTTCGTTTCCACGCAGTTTTAGATACAGGATGCCTGAGTCACATGATGACACTGGCCCTACAATCAACCCCACCGCACTCTCTTTTGGTATGCCTAGTCATAGTACTGTCGAACCTTCCACTACGGTTGGTAGTCACGCTGGCACTAGTCAAAGTGTTAGCCATACTATACCCACTGGGGGAAGTACCCTCGCTGGGGGCACTACATTGTCCACCCACACACATAGTATGGAGACTGGTCAGATTCCTAACAATGCTAATGTTGGAACACGACCACCTCCTAGGAATACCCAACCTAATCGAAACGTTGTTCGGAACACAACTCGCCATCCACAACCTAATACCGATGTCGCTACTCGTCAACCCAGGACTACTTTTACGAATGATTATGTTCCTCCCAACCACGGGGGTGGACACATATCGCATACTTTTGCATCCACTACCGCCACTAGTAATGCTGATGTAGGGGGTGGGAATATTTCCTATCCACATGGACACCACGCCACTATCCCTGCTACTAGTCACACCAATATTGGAGTTGGGAATACTTCTCATGCTTATGGTCATCACACGACTGCTCAAGCTAATCCTAATGTTGGGGGTGGGAACATACCCTACCGTTACGGTCATTACAACACGGTTCCCGCTATGAATAGTACATACATGCGCCATACTCATGGTGGAAACCCTTACTACAACACAGTCAGTGCTGGCCACTTGTATAACCCACCACCCCAATATGGTGCCCAAAATGCGCATATACCTGCTTACTCTCAAATGGGTCAGGCAGGAGGAGGTTATCAATCTTATGGCCATGGGCAAGATTATGGTCCTTCAGGTCCTCATTATCAACAGTTTAATCCTCATGGTCAAGCTTTTGGTCCATATTATAACACAGTTCCATTTAACCAACCTTTTATGGGGGCTTATAATCAAGCTTTTCAGCCTCAACTCCCGTTCCTTGCACGCTTGAATCTCCTGGATCTTTCGAAGCTCACGAATGATCCAGTTTGTCACGACCCTACTTGGCCCCCGGTCCCTACCAAGCTCCCTTCGGACATTCCAAAGTTTGAGGGGAAAGGTGGTGAGGACACGGGAGATCATGTCACGACGTTTCACCTATGGTGCTCCTCCAACTCTTTGAATCATGATTCCATTAGATTACGACTATTTCAACACACCCTCACGGGGGCAGCCGCGAAGTGGTATGTGGAGTTGCCCGGAAACACCTATAGGGGATTCAACGAGATTTCTTTGGTTTTCTTAGACCATTTCCAGTTACCGGTTCGTTGTGATACTGGTACTGAGTTGTTGTCCACCTTCCGTCCGAATAAGGCCACACATATTTCTGACCACGTTCAAGAGTGGCGTCGGCAGAAGAGATTAGTGAAAGCCAACATTCCTCCAGAGTTCCTGTTGGAATGGTTCCTCAAGTCTCTACTCCCATACATTGCTAAGGATGTTTCGATGTTCGACATTGTGACTGAGGAACAAGCTATCTGGAAAGTCCAGCAGTTAGATCTACTTTATTCTCAGTTTGGCATTTTGTATGACATTATTCCTGATGCACCGAGAACAAGACATGAGCCTACGTCAGTTCCTGGACCACATGCCGATGGAATCATGGGGTCCGCATGCACTCGCCCTGTAGACTTGGTAGCTAATCAAATGCAAAATTTGTCGCTAAACCAGTCTGCTCCCGGACAGGTTCACACCTTGTCCATTTCCACTCCGTTGTCTGATGTACACAACGTGCAATCAACGAAACCGTTGGGTAACCAGCAACCTGGTGGTAAGAAAAAGGGGAGAAATAATCATAGGGGTGGAAACAATGGAAGTAATAATAATAGCAATCGTAATACTCCTCGTAAAGAGAATGCCAACCCTCCTTGGGAAGGCGGTAATGCTGGCGAGGATCGTAAACCTAGGCGTAAGGTGAAATTCCCTTGCAAGCTTTGTGGGGAGGATCATCTTACTCACTTATGTCCTCGAATTGAAGAAGCATCGAAGCAATTGGCACAGAGCCCAGCTGTGTTGAAGGGTCCCCTACCTCATCATCAAAACATGGCTTCGCATGCTCCCACCACCGGTTATGGACCTACTGAGACGGCAACGTCTTCTTCCAATACTAGTGGTTATGGATGTGTGAACATGGTTCAGTCAGAGGTTAGTGTTGCCACTCGTCAGCACGATTATGATGCACCACAACCCAATTTGGGGAGTGAGCCTTCCCCTCCTCCTGACAATTCCTTGCATATCGAGAAGCCCTCTATTATGCCAGGGATACCGAAAGGTGTTCTTAAGCGCTTTACACATAATCCTAATTCTCGAGCCGCCCACAACTACTCCATTGTAGAATATTTGGGCCAAACTCTGTGTGCCATGTCGGCTCTTGAAGTTTTGCAAGCCTGTCCTTCTTAGAAGCATGCTCTTTTGAGTGCGTTAGGAGTTCAGGATGGGGGAAGTCCCACTTTTATCAAGTTCGATACTACTGATGTTCAACCTTGCTTACCCTACCACGTGGCCTTTCAAATCCAGGTGGTGTGCCTTTAGATTTTTGTCAAACGTACTATGGTTGACGAAGGTGCTTCTGCGTCAGTAATGTCGTTAGCTTGTTGGAAAGCTCTTGGCTCTCCTCCCCTACTCGCGTCTAGAACCACGCTTACTGCATTTGACGGTCGTTCATTTAAGCCGCATGGAATTATCCCTTCCCTTATTGTCTCCTTGGGAGGTAAGTCTGTGCCTATTGAAGTCGAGGTGGTTGATGCGCCCATTGACTACAACCTTTTACTGGTTCGGAATTGGATGTATGCCATGAAAGCTGTCGTGTCCACTGTATTTAGAGTTATCTGCTTTCCTCACAAAGGCAAGATAGTGACCATCGATCAGCTGGATTTCGTTAACTCCTCTTCCACAGCATCCACGGGATCCATAGTCCCGCAGGTTACTCATTCTCAGCCGACAACTGGGAACATGGGTGTCGGTATGTACCCTTCATTGATGGGATCTTATGATTTCCCTTCACCCATTGCTTTTATTGAAACCATTTTCGATAATGTGCCTCCTTCATTGAATAACGTACCTTTCCGGACTTCATATTTTAGTGATCCGTGGGATCCACCTTCCACGAGTTCCCCGTCTGGAGACTTTTCTCACATCAGAATGGATATGCCCTTGTCTGTAATCAAGCTTGCTTCTCAAGATGTTCAACAAGCCATTGAAGATTCGGATCTCTCTTCTTCATGGACAGTAGAAGAAGATCCCGTTATGCTGCCTGCGCGTGCAGTTGACCTATCTTGTTCACATGATTGCCTTGATGGTATTCTACCTTCAGATGAAGTTTTTATTGAGGCCATGAATGGTAATGACAAGCCTTGGGAGGATTCTCATCATTAATTTTATTTCCTTCCCATCCTTGATCTTATTGAACGAGATGAGCCTCGAGTACAACCTGCTATGCATTTGGATTCTGATGCAGGCATAGTTTTGTCTAGCCCCGGTTTGACATTAAAGTCCGATCTCCCTAGTGACGAGTCTGTAGACTCTCCTATAGATCCCCGAATTGGTGATCTTGATGAGTTCAATTCTACTTCTGGAATTTCCAACTCCCGTGATGATGAATTTGCCACTGCAGATTCCTCCACGTCCTTCAGCTTTGCTCTTCATTCCAAAGTTGATCATTTTGGTCCCTTGGGTGTTGGTACTATGGCACTTTCAGTGTTAGTTCTCCCTGCATTATGTCTGAGGGTGATAATAGTGAAGTTGAAATTTTTTCTACCATAGTGACCTGTATCATATTTTTCTTTACGTGCGTTTTAGAGATGATATTGGTACCATAGTGACTGGTCCTTTTCGACATTTTCTTCGGTCATGGAAGGCATATTCGGAACCTTCCATATAGGTTTAGGCCTCCCCGTTGTTATGATGTATTTGAACCTTTTGCCATCCGAATTCGTAGACACCCCCTGAGTGTCCTTATCTTGCTCATGTTCCTTGCATTATGCATAGCTTTGTTCCATGTGCTTGGAACTAGTCTCGCATGCCCCTGACACTCGTCTGCTCCCATTACGAGCATTCTTCCATCTCTCCTTTGAGCTCGTTAAAAACAGTAAGGAGGTCACGAGTTTACTTTTTCGGGCTCGTTAAACCTTTACGGAAAAGATTTTTATAAAGTCTTTTTTAAGCCCTTGTTAGACTTTTCGAAATCAAACAAGATTGCTGAGTATACTTGTCATTTTAGACTCGTTAAAGGATTTGAAGCGACATCCACTTAGGTATTAGTTTACCCCTTTTCCGAATCTTTGTGGATTAATTACGAAAAAGGTATACTCTAGTCATACGTGACTAGAAGAGTTCTTCTCTCGTTGTTTTACACTTTTTCGGGTGAGGAGACTAACTTTACGAAAAAGGACTTCCCTTTTATGTTGAGTTGTGATTGCATTGCATTATCCTGCTTGCCGCTTGAGCCTTGTGTTGGCTCCCGCTTACTCACTTATTAGCCACGTGCCTGTGCACTTTACCTTCCGAGCCAAGCAGAGCCTTAATTTATCTTTCGCATCTTGATGACCCTTTACCCTGAGGGAACATTCCCCCGAGTGTCCACATCCTGCACGCACTTCCTTGCATTGAGCATAGGTATGTTCCACTGCTTGGGACTAGTCTGTTAGCTATTTGACACTCGTTCCCTCACCTGTTGTACTATAAGCAATTTTATTCTTTTTCAAGCTTTTCCCAAATATGAAAAGACCAAAAAAATCAAATATTCCAAAAAGCAGGACGGGATTATGGTCACAATTTCTTGTTGGCAGCTAT
This sequence comes from Larix kaempferi, assembly GCA_027924585.1. NCBI lineage: Eukaryota > Viridiplantae > Streptophyta > Pinopsida > Pinales > Pinaceae > Larix > Larix kaempferi. Next base: position 94,162 of record BSBM01001815.1, read on the forward strand.
TATGTCGCCTTTGAACAGAGCATTCATTCCACTCCATATATTATGAGTCGGGACTATAGTTGGGCCTTAGGAGCTGTACTTGTTTTTCAGTTTTCTCCACCGATTGGTTAAGGTTCCAGTCATTATGGAGCCCTCTGTAATGCCTCCTGCATTGCACAGTTTATGTCAAGTCTATGCTGCCTAAGTCTATCCATCTGCTCATGCTCTTGTTCAAAGGAAGTCTTGAAACCAGTGTCGGCCACTCCTCAGTTCTCTTGACTATTGCATGTCGACCATCCTTATTGAGTCAGTCTGTTTCAACTGAGATCTTCCAAATATTTCAGCATTGCTGGTACCTCGTGCTGGTCGGTGGGGGATGCCTTAATGCCCTCCTTCCAGCGAGTCTCGTTCCGTCGACTTCAACCCATTTATTCCGGGACTTGAGGCGTAGAGTTCAGTTGAGTACCTTGAGGCTTGCAGTCATTAGTGGCAAGTTCTCTCGCCATCGACAGTTTTGGGAATACACCAATGTCCCCTGATTGATGGATTCATCCTAGTGTTCGACTTCAACCCATTTATTCACACTCTAATGATTGTGCTCTATGCCTTGATGCCCATTTTCATTATTGGTGGGTTATCTCGTGTCTGTTAATGGTATACATCATTGACCGGTAATCAGACGATGTTTCATCAGGTTCGACCCCAACTCCTTTATTCACTTGATGGGACTTGCACCGTTGAAGACTTGTGTAGAAGACCCCAGGCGATTGTGGCATTCAGTATGCTACTTATGAATTTGACTTTACACCTGAGATATCACCTCTCAGATTTCAGTAGTTTGTACCTCCAGTTTGCACCAGTTGTCTTCTTTTCAGCAGAAGACCATATCTTACTGTAGATGGATCATGGCTATGATCACTTATGACATGTATCTATTATATACTGCCTATTCATGGCCATTGTATCAGATTGTTGTACTATACCGACATGTATTCAAAGATACTATTGTATTATGACAACTGAGCTGCTCTTTCCACTTGTGTCTCCATCACTCCACTTCTGAGTTTTATAATGTATTTCGGCCATCGTAGCATCAGTCTCTGACCTCACACATTAGGGGGCATCTGTTACATCGTAATCTTCCACCCTGTGAGCATCAACATTATTTGGCCTGTAGGATCCATTTCAGTGACTCAGATCCACTTATATCCTTCAGAGATACTAGTTTGCCCTATTTTTATTCCTACTCGCCTGTTGCATCACTATAGCAGGCATACCCGCGAGTTGCATCACTATAACCCGCGGGTATCAAGTAAAATGGTAAAAACCACTATTTTATTACTTTTTACTCCCAGAAAGCGGTCATTGGGTGACCTTTGGCTCTCCATCTTCCCGAGTAATGCCTCGATGTGTCCTTTCACCTACCTTTGAGAGGACTATATATTGAGCACATATGGCTTATGGACGGGAGGAAGAAGAGAATAGCAAGAGAACTCTAGTGGATTTTTGCCCTATCTTGAGTCTACACTCATTAATCCTTGTAGTTGTGAATCCTTTATGTTCACCTTCCAAACTCCTTTCATAGTTTGAGTTTTCCATTCATGGAGGATTGAAGTGGTGGAGGCACAAGTGGATTGATATAGATCTTGGTTCAGATTGGTTACCGGCAAGAGGTCGTATCACTTTGTACTTCTTCTTGTTTATTAATAGAAATACTCATATTCTCGTCCATCATGTTGTGAATGTTGTTTATTATACATTGGGTTACATTTGCTTGTGATATTACGGACCATTGTTATTGATAATGTTAATTCCATTTATATATTATATGTACTTGTTGGATATTGGTTGTCAAGACTAATTTGCAGATTTCAAGTGCATGGATTGAAAGCTCCAACGGGGATCTACATCAAACGTTTGGATCGAGGTTGGTTACATTTTTCCATTATCTTAACATTGTCATTTATAATAGCATTGTTTTGATAATTGAGTTGATTTTTGGTAGTCATCTGTCTGTTGTGGTATTCCCAAGCCATAGTGAGTTTTCTCCAATACATTGAGATTAAAAATCAATGTTTATCTAACAACGTTTCTCTGTTGTCATGATGGTAAATTGGTTGCGCTTGAAACTCAATGACTAGCCCTTGATTTCCTTTTGTGCTTGAGATGTACACAAGATATGTGCATTGCCTTGTTGATGTATTTGTAACTTCGAAAGATATTCACTTGTATATTGTATTTGTACTTTATTGTATCCCCAATGGAGATGTATTATTCCTCCGATTGGAAGTGTCATTAGTTGTACTTGGAAGTGTCGCAAGTTATATTGTAAGTGTCGTAACTTATACTTGATGGGTTATTAGATCACCTTGATGGGGTCGGCCCTGTATGAGTTAAAAGACAAGTGAAGTAGTGTATAAATAGAGAGTGTCTCTCTCTCATTTTATACATTCACACATTCACTCACTTCGCATTAGTGAGAGAGAGGAGGAGTGTGCACAAGTGGAGGAGGAGCTCCTGCTGCTGCAGACATCTATCTTTTGGGGATTCATCTTTGTGATCTTTGTATTGGTGCTCATTCTATCTCCGAGGAAGTTGCGGGGTTTTTCACCTTCTTGGTTTTCCCCGGTGAAATGCTTTGTGTCTCTTGTCTCTTGTGTTTGATATGTTGTACATGTTGTTCTCTCAATTAATATCCTAGCTCAGATTGAATTAAATGCTGAAAAAATAACATGGTATCAAAGCTAGACTGAAGGAAGGCATGGTATGGCATTTATGACACTTGTTGCAAATCACAAGCTAGGGCTTGGTATAGTAAAATCCAGCCATCATGCCACTTTCGCTATAAATCCATTTTGGTGAAGGTTCAGGATCTGAAACTTCTATAGGTCGAGATGAAATGTCCATGTACCTTGTGTCCGAAGGACAGCCTCATATTCATTGTACTTTGTGAGATATGATCCGTACAAGTTAGGGTTTCTTCCTCTTCCAGAATGCAGCCCTAAACAGGTGACCTGGGAAAAAAGGTCATGTCTAGGGCTAGGAAGCTTCAAATGGAATTCCGTAAAAAGTGTCAGTTAGAGAATGGAATGTAGTTTCATAGGTCCGGGTTTTAGAGGCCGAAGTTGAAACAGTGACACATGGCATGCCATACAAGTTCGCTATACTGTTTCATCCCATAAACAGGTCACGTTGCGACACTTGGCATATCTCTCTCTCAGAGAATCCATTTGAGCTTAGATCTATGGGGTTGGAAAGATGACAGGTCAGTCTATCACAGCCCGAAGTTTCAGACCCTGAGGATCCGAAATTTTAGAGATACATCAGAAACAATATGGCATATATTTCTGTCCAAACAGAATTTGATTCTGAGCACTTTCATTTTTGGATTGTCACTACTACGTGAAATTAGGGTTTCGAAGAAAGTTGGAATTTTTGGAATCCGAGACCACAGCTGGATGATCCTCATCAAAATAGAAATTTAGAGACCAAGATCAAACTTTTTGGTTGGGTAGAAGGCCGGGCTTCATCAAACCCTAAATCAGGATTTTGATCAGAAAGGTGGAAAATTAGGGTTTCTACAAAAGTGATTTTTTTTGGAATCTGTGACCATGGCTGGATGCTCCTCAAAAAAATCAAAGTTTAGAGCACAAGATCGAACTTTTTGGCTGGGTAGAACCCCGGGCATTATCAAACCCTAGTTCGGGATTTTGTTTAGAAGATCCAGAAGTTTCAAAGTCAATTTTGAGGGGTCAAATTTTGGAGATTTCAAAATTGAAGTATACCACCTTGATCAGCTTAGCAAGGCGCATCCTTTCATCCAATCAGAAGTTTGAAATTCAAATTTTGGATTTTTAGAGTTTCTGTATCAAACCCTAGCTAGCTCCAGATCCAGCTTCAGCAAATCAAAGCGGATTGGGTTATTCCTAGAAGAGAATGAATTGGACACCTACATAAGTAAAGAAGTTCCAGTTCCAGAGGGAGATGAGGCTAAGGCCTTACATAAGAAGACTACAAACAATCCCGAGAGGTATGACTTGAGGAGATTCAGGTATGTCTTGAAATCTGTTCATGATTAAGTTTATGATATGTTTGTCTTCATATTATTAAGGTTAGTACAATATTGATCAATTTTAGACTGTCTTGCATGAGAATGATAGAAGACATTCATTGATTAGGGGTGTGACACTTATGATTGTACTAATACATTGTGGTGTTGTATGAGGATGATGTTGTCCACTAACATGAAGGGTACATCACGAAAGACAAATCAAGTTCTAGATCAAGAACATAAGACCATGGTGACATGAAGACAAAGACTCATCCATAGTCATGGATCACATAGAAGCTCTACTTATGAGGAAGCAAAGATCGAGAGGGAGCTCACTCTAGTAGTTCCTGCAAGGAAGCAAAGATTGAGAGGGAGTCCACCCAATAAGCAAACAAAGATAAGTATTTGAATTGTCATTTCTTATTACTTAAATGATGTTGTTCAGTCATGTACATGTTCTTAGATTTAGGATGTATATTATGCATTTTAGAAAAGTTGCATTAATGAACAAGATACTACTAAAGTAATGGGTAAGTGGCCTATGGTACTATACAACATTCCATTGCTACTTATCTAGAATGAAACCTCTTTGCTGACATGTTGGGAGTTGTGCACACTCTTAACAATGTTTTGGTAGAAATGGAAGGCATCTAGAAAGTTACGGGATAGGGATAAATGTTGTATTTAAGCATTAGCTAAGATAATTGCATGATTGTATGACATATATCTTTATGTGTAAGAATTTGTTCTGAAATCTATGAGAAGTTTCTAATCATGCAATTGAATTTGACTTGTAGGAAATATCATGTACAATCACCTACAAAAGAAGGACTACAACATTTGTTCCAGCAAACGAAGTTCAAAGAAAACTATCTATTGAAGATATTGAAGAATCTGAAGTTCCCAGGATCTGGGATGCAGTAATGGAAGAATGCCATGATCGAGGAAATACCAGTCGATCATGAAGAATGATGTCTGGGATGTGGTCCCGAGACTAGAAGGGAATCCTGTTGTGACTTCCAAGTGGATCTATAAGATCAAGCATGTTGCATGTAGCATAGAGAAATAAAAGGCAAGTGATGAAGTGGAAGATACACCAGATGGATTGATTGCCGACATGAAGAGGAAGCTTGTTGCCGAGTTCGAGATGAAGGACTTGGGTATGATACATTAGCTTCTAGGTATGGAGGTGTGGCAGAGTGCGGATGGAATCTTCCTTGGACAAGGGAAGTATGTAGTAGATATCCTGAAGCGATTCGGGATGATGGACTGCAAGGCCATGGCCACACCTATGGCATCGAACCTGAAGCTATTGAGTGATGCTTCATCATAGTCAATTGATGCCATGATGTATCGTCAGATGATTGGGTCCTTGATGTACTTGACGAACACGAAATCAGATATTTGTTTTGCGGTGAACACCTTGAGCCAGTTCCTGACGGATCCTAGACATGTTCACCTGATTGCTGTAAAGCATATTCTAAGGTACCTGAAGGGTATGGTTGATTATGGGCTCAAGTATGATGCGAATCAAAAGTTTAACCTGGAAGGTTATGTTGATTCAGATTGGGCAGGCAGTGCTGCAGATAGGAAGAGCACTTCGGGGTCCTGCTTCAGTATGGGATCAGGTGTGATCTCTTGGTTTAGCAAGAAGTAGTCTTGCGTAGCACTGAGTACAGCTGAAGCAGAGTATGTCGCAGCTTGTTCGGCTAGTTGTGTGGCACAATGGCTAAGGAAGATACTGTCTGATTTATTTGATATCCAGTTGGATGCTACTTGTATCTATTGTGACAACCAGAGTTGTGTGAAGTTGTCAGGGGACCCGGTGTTCCATGACAAGTCGAAGCATATCGAGATCAAATATCACTATATCAAGGATATGGTGCAGAGAGGAGCAGTGAAGCTCATGTATGTTGTGACGGATGAGCAGATTGCAGATGTGTTGACCAAACCACTAGCCATAGTGAAGTTCAAGTACTTCAGAAAGAGGCTTGGTATACTTCAGATCGAGGTTCCTTCCAAGGGAAAGTGATGAGTCCAGAAGACGTAGATGCACATGGGCTTTTCTGACATGGTTGTAGATGTGTTCTCCCATGGTCATGATGTAATTGCTGAGCCATTCTCACATGGTGGTAGATGTGTTCTCCCAGAGTGCAGATGTAAGGGCTGGAGCCATTCTCACATGGTGGTAGATGTGTTCTCCCATGGTGTAGATGTAAGGGCTGAATCCATTTTTCACATGGTGGTAGATGTGTTCTCCCATGGTGAAAAAATAAGGCCTGGAGCCTTCCCCGAATGGTGGTAGATGTGTTCTCCCATGTCGGTGGTGTAAGTGCTGTATGATGTGCATCTGGGCTGTACTCCGTGGACGATGAGAGGATTTGAAGAGGATGATCATGTGTAATGAGCATTAGGATGATGCTCCAGATGATGTTTTACATGATGATGATCAGGATGATCATGCGATGATGATATGCATTAGGACGATGCTGTGACGATGATCAGGATGATCATGCGATGATGATATGCATCAGGACGATGTTGTGACGATGATCATGCGATGATGATGTGCATCAGGATGATGTACTGTATGATGATGATCAGTATGATCATGAGCATCGGGATGATGCTTTGTGAGAGGATGATCAGGTTGATCTTGAGTAATAGGATTTCTACTCTGTGGCTGTGGACAGGTTGTGCAAGGGTAGCATGTAATACGTCCTGGAGATCCGGATAGGTTGTGCTAGTCACGTAAAAGGCCTAGGATGCTCTTTAGAGATTTTGTTGGGCAAGACACTCTTTTAAGGTTTTGCTAGACCACATGTAATACGTCCTAGAGATCTGGATAGGATGTGCTAGGCACATAAAAGGCCTCAGATGCTTTTTAGAGTTCTTGCTGGGCAAGAAACTCTTTTAAGGTTTTGTGGGGACCACATGTAATAAGTTCTGGAGATCCGGGCAGGTTGTGCTAGGCACGTAAAAGTCCTCAGATGCTCTTTAGAGTTCTTGGCGGTCGTGCTATGCACATAAACGTTCCTGGGACACTCTTTTAAGGTTTTGTGGTTGTGGTCACATGTAATCAGTCCTGAAGATCTTACCGGTCGTGCTTAGGCATATAAATGATGCTGCAATGCTCTTTAGAGTTCTTGTCGGTCGTGCTATGCACATAAACATTCCTGGGACACTCTTTTAAGGTTTTGTGATGGTCACATGTAATAAATCCCTAGGAGATCTTGCCGGTCGTGCTTAGGCACATAAAGGATCCTGGGATACTCTTTCGAGGTTTTGTTGATGCACGTAATTAGTCCTGAGGATTCCACAGGATGTCCAGCTCGCAGAGATGATGAAGACCTACAGGAGGCTAGGCCTACAACCAACATGAAAAAGGGATGGCTCTGTAGAACTTCCTATGATGAGAATAATTGAGAGATATCCCAATGATCGAGATGACGAGTACATCAGCAGTAACGATGATGCTCTGTGATCCAGTGATGATGATCCAGCTCCAGAATTGAAGACTTGTGCCTAAATGTATTGATGACCTGTGTCAAGAGAATACCTTCCTAGTTAAGAGGGAGTGTTGATGTATTTGTAACTTCGGAAGATATTCACTTGTATATTGTATTTGTACTTTATTGTATCCCCAACGGAGATGTATTATTCCTCCGATTGGAAGTGTTGTCAGTTGTACTTGCAAGTGTCACAAGTTATATTGTAAGTGTTGTAACTTATAATTGATGGGTTATTAGACCACCTTGATGGGGTCGGCCCTGTATGAGTTATGTGGGTTAAAGGGTTATTAGACCACCCTAGTGGGGGTCGGCCCTGTATGATTCATGTGGGTTAAAGGGTTATTAGACCACCCTAGTGGGGGTCAGTCCAGTCAACATTATGTTAAGTGGTTAAGTTGGGGCCGACCTAGTTAGAGTTAAAAGACAAGTGAAGTAGTGTATAAATAGAGAGTGTGTCTCTCTCATTTTATACATTCACACATTCACTCACTTCGCATTAGTGAGGGAGAGGAGGAGTGCGCACAAGTGGAGGAGGAGCTCCTGCTGCTACAGACATCTATCTTTTGGGGATTCATCTTTGTGATCTTTGTATTGGTGCTCATTCTATCTCTGAGGAAGTTGCGGGGTTTTTCACCTTCTTGGTTTTCCTCGGTGAAATGCTTTGTGTCTCTTGTCTCTTATGTTTGATATGCTGTACATGTTGTTGTCTCAGTTAAGATCCTAGATCAGATTGAATTAAATGCTGAAAAACTAACATGCCTGTGGTGGATTGATTGCGAATTGTTTGGGCTAAAAAATCAGTAACAATCTATTGATTTCTTTCAATGCCTGAGATGTACACTAGATATGGATGAAAATTGGGATTAATATTTTTAAACCTTTGAGATTATAGATCTTGGTTTGGTATGGATTTTGATTTGGTAACTTATTACAAATGAGATAATAAACTAGTGGTTTCGGCTAACTTGTCTTGGTGTTGTGTCTCAAATAATATGTTGCTTGCTTGATTTTGTTGGTCTCTTAAATTTGCATGGAAATTGGTTTCTTTTTATTTCCCCCTGAATGAGACTAAGAGCATGCCTTTGACTGTTTGGATTGGCATGAATTTCAACCCTATTTTGGTTTGAAATATTTTGTCAATATTTTATATCTATGATGAAGACTTATATAGTCTAGTGGGATGAATTTCAACCCTCCACTTTTGTTGCAATTTTATTTTTCAAAACTGCAACTTTTCTTCACAATGCATACAAATTAACAGTGTTTGGGAGACAAAGAAGAAGGGTGCAGGTCTGTCTCTATCACCTCTTACAACAAATTTCCTTTTTTGTTTATGCACGCTATATGAGATTTTTGCAGGCACTAATCTATTTCCGCACCACAGTCTTGAATTTACAAACAATTATACAAATATGTGATACCCAAGCATAAAACCCTATTGGTAATGAAAGGTTAACCCTCCAAGCTTGTTAGTATCCAAATACATGTTTACTACTAACAAAAATTTTGGAAACAAATGCCAAACATCAAGTTAGGGTTTTGTATCTCTCACCCACATGAAATTAGAGTTTCATTGTGCACCAATGAGAAGAATAAGCACCAAGTCTTAGCACTCAGCAATAGCTCCATGTTGAATGCTCTGATTCAATACATATTCAAGCACAACATAAGAATACACACATATAAACCATCAAGAAGATCATGATATGGACGGAACATTCAGTCATCTTATTCATTCATTGAGGTAGTATTTATACAATAAGTGGAGAGGTTGGAGCGGTTACATCTGCTCCAATCGCTCATTAGTTAAACACACATTAATACATGATGATACCAAAAGGTGGCTAAATGGCCCTCTCAACATCTCCCCCACCAACAAAACACTTCTTCATCCTGAAGAAGATATGCAAAAACAACCATGAGTCGTGATTTCTTTATCCTTCGTCAGCAGTTTGGTAGTGGTCAATCGAGCCTCACCATTTCACCTTCCTGCCGTCTTTCATCTCTATCGGTCCAGGAACTTCTGGGATTCCACACTCTACCTTTACACCAGCTCACCAACTTCCTTCAAAATTTTGAAATCACACTAAAGAGATGTCTCTGTATTTTAGCACCGGGAGGCTCAATCAGTTCAAGTGTTCTTTGTGGCATCATCATGTGATCATTAAGCTCTTTCTTGTGTGTGATGTAAGGTGGCTGCTGCTTGAATATGGTCTTTGTCAACAACTTCTATTGTGAGGCTTCTTGCAAGTTTATGAATGGTTTACTACTTGTGGTCAATATCGATTGATATTGGTCGTGGCCGACTAACTTGACTCGACTCGACTTGACTTGACTTGACTGACAATGATCGACAAGAGATCGACTTGATTTACAAATTTATGAATATACATGATTCAATAAACTTGAACAACCCTTTATACAAAACTTCGACAAGGTAGTGACCCGACCATGCTGAATTTCGACCATTTTTAAGAATAAAGTGACCCAACAATAAGGCAAGCGGTCGGTATCGAGTAACTTTACATTATATTTGACCACTTTCTTTTTCTTTTTCGACCATTACCCATTGCACATACCGACCAAAAACTTCATCGACCAAAATTAAACTCGATCATTAATATAGACGATCGACAAAAAATAGAAAACATTCCTGCGTAGACCATAATTATGCATCGAACACTTTTTACATAGCCATATTTTAATATTTGGGACCAAAAATATGATTCCTCAACCAATTTTTTTTTCTCGACACTTCCACCGGACCATAGTAAGAAGATTATTAAATTAACAATTGACCAAGATTAATAGGTAAATTTCAGCCATGGAGTGACTGCTCAAAAAAACATTTAATACATTCAGTAGAAACGTATGGTCAACTGAATAAACAGATGAACTCTGGTCGACGACGTCGGTTCTTCAAACAAAAGGTTCGACACAAGTCGATGGCCGACTTCTTTCTTTTCAATTCCTAAACGACAAAATAAGTCGACAAATTCTCGAGGCTTTTTTGGTCAATAGACTTATACGCGCAGATTATTTTATCAATAGTCAGTCAATGTAGGTGACAGGAAATTGATAAACAATAGACACATAACCGACAATGTGGTCTCCATATATGAGCAATGTATCCATAACCGACAACCGACTCCCCAAGCTGGTGAACTTGAACAGAGGTCGACGAACTGTTGTCAATGGTCGAATCTTTCATAACATAAGTAATATTTCCCTTCAATATTTACGGTAATAGCGAAGGTAGACGGTAGCTTCTAGTAGTGGATGGGAAAATCTGTTGATTATGAATCTACTGGAAGTTGTGGTTGATGGCAGTCTGCTAAAATCTTTGATCAGTGGTCAGCGCAGTTGACAAGTTCGCATGCTTTAATCTTGTCAAGAGAGAGTCGACGGTTGAAGGATGGGAATGGACCGACTGCAACAGTCGTCAATATCCTTCCATCAATAGGCTCCATAAATTGGCAGTCGATCATAACTAAAATTAGGCCATGATGGATGCTTGACTGAAGCTTGGGCTCGACGAGAAAGTGAACAACTCGATCGTTACACAACCCGTTAACTGTCGACTCCTTCATTCTCTGTAGATTTATTGATGTTCAATGCGCTAGCAATAGATATGTGAATCACCAGAATATTTGGATTAATGCATTGGTGGGGCAATCGATGACTGGTATTCGACGGATTCCAAGCAGGCAGATTTCGACAGAATAATTTCTATGATAGATAAAATTTGTTCACAAATAAATTAATGCTCAAGCAGTCCTTACAGTTTTAAATGTGGTCTGTTGTATCTCGACTGGAATAGTCGGGTGCATATCAACTGGAGTGGTCGGCTGTATAGCGGATGAACATCAAAGCCTGGCCGGTCTTCATGAATTGATTTCCGGTGTATTGAATAATACTGGTTGAAATCAGCTGGTCGACGGCTTTCCCAATTGAATTCAGTAACGCACCTTTAGCCTGGGTACATCTTGCAGGGATTCTTTGCATCTCCTCGAGTCGGGCGATCTTTTCTTTTGTGCGGCAGCAAATACAACTAGAAGCATCCTTCATACATATTTTGCATATCCTCGATCATCTCCACGCGTGCACGAGCAATCCTTAACGTTTTCTTGCAGGTTTCTTCTACCTCACGCTTTATTTTAGGTTCGAACCGATCCCCATCCGCTGCTGCTGTTGTCACCCAGACCGAATGGAGAACACGACAACGGCACGAGCATAAGAATACACATATAAACCATCAAGAAGATTATGATATGAACGGAACTTTCAGTCATCTTATTCATTCATTGAGGTAGTATTTATACAATAAGTGGAGATGTTGGAGCGGTTACACCTGCTCCAACCACTCATTAGTTAAACACACATTAATACATGATGATACCAAAATATCGCTAAATGGCCCTCTCAACACTCCACAATCTTCCACTATAACTCTCTTAAATTTGCATGGAAATTGGTTTCTTTTGTTTTCCCCGGAATGAGACTAAAAGCATTCCTTCGATCCATTGGCTTGGGATGAATTCCAAACCTATTTTGGTTTGAAATATTTTGTCAATATTTCTATCTATGATGAAGACTTATATAGTCTAGTTTTATATAGATATTGACTTGCCGTGGATTGAATTTTTCCATTACCCATTGAGATTGGAAGTTTATGTACTCGCTTAATGGTGGATTGCTTGGACTTAAAAATCAATGTTTATATGGCAATGTTTATTTGTTGTCATGATGGTGAATTGGTTGGGCATAAAACTCAATGACTAGCCCCTAATTTCCTTATGTGCCTGAGATGTACACAAGATATGTGCATTGTCTGTGGTGGCTTGATTGCGAATTGTTTGGGCTAAAAAATCAATAACAATTTGTTGATTGCTTTCAGTGCCTAAGATGTACATTAGATATGGATAAAAATTGGCATTAATATTTTTAAATCTTTTAGATTATAGATCTTGGTTTGGTATGGATTTTGATTTGGTAACTTATTACATATGAGATAATAAACTGGTGGTTTCGTCTAACATGTTTGGGTGTTGTGTCTCAAACAATATGTTGATTGCTTGATTTTGTTGGTCTCTTAAATTTGCATGGAAACTGGTTTCTTTTGTTTTTCCTCTGAATGAGACTAAGAGCATGCCTTCGACCCATTGGCTTGGGATGAATTCCAACCCTATTTTGGTTTGAAATATTTTGGAAATATTTTCTATCTATGATGGATACTTATATAGTCTAGTGGGATGAATTTCAATCCTCCACTTTTGTTGCAGTTTTTTTTTCAAAACTACAACTTTTCTTCACAATGCTTGCAATTTAATAGTGTTTGAGAAACAAAGAAGAAGGGTGCAAGTCTATGTCTCTGCCACCTCTTACAAAAAATTTCATTTTATGTTTCTACATGCTATATGAGATTTTTGCAGGCACTAATCTATTTCAGTACAATCTATGTTATTTTTGCACCACAGCCTTCGATTTACAAACAGTTATACAAATATGTGCTATCCAAGCATAAAACCCTATTGGTAATGAAAGGTTAACCCTCCAAGCTTATTAGTATCCAAATACAAGTTTACTACCAACAAAAATTTTGGAAACAAATTCCATACATCAAGTTAGGTTTTTGTATCTCTCACCCACATGAAATTAGGGTTTCAATGTGCACTAGTGAGCAGAATAAGCACCAAGTCTCGACACTCAACTATAGCTCCACAATCTTCCACGATAGTTCTATGGTGATATCACTTCAATGCAACACCAAATATATCTAGTTGCACATAGATATTTGCTGGATTCAACCTAGTTTTCTATTCGCTTTTGTCAATAATTGTTGAACCTGAGGGAGCACATTTATCCCTAGCAACTTTTCTTTCAGGTGTTCCAACATGTACACTCATCATATGTAAGATATCGATAGCTTGCATGATGTGCATAGTCTGAAATTAGATTGTTATTCGTAGCATATGTTCTCATTGAGTCAAACAATTTATGCTGCAACTTCAAAATCCCAATGTGCTTGGTGAATATGTATAAAACCACTATGCAAAAGAAAAGAAATCTAGTTACCATTTTTATCCTATCCAGAACATCTTGTCGTCGAATGATGATTTAGGAAGTTGAGAGGGGCTCTACTACTCTAACAACATTAGATCAGTCCATTAGTTCACTATGAAAAGTTAACTCTGAATATAAAGGGCATTGTTCTTTACTGATGAGAGAAAGAAAAATTCTAAGGTGATGTGAACCAAGTGCATAAACAATCAAGAACATACCAAATACTATGAAAAGCGCAGGGGAATGAAGGCTCCAACAGAGCAAGCAAGAAACCAAAGCCATTTTTCAGCTATGTGGCTTTGATGTGTGATCTTGTAGATCAAGAATCTACCAGTTATGAACAAGTAGTGCATAACAAAGAATGGGTAGAAGCAATGACAGAGGAATACCAGTCAATAATGAAGAATGATGTTTGGCATGTAGTTCCCAAACCAAAAGACAAAAGTGTGCTATCCTCCAAGTGGATATACAAGATAAAGCATGTTGTGGATGGTAGCATTGAAAATTATAAGGCAAGTTTTGTGGCCAGAGGATCTCTTAGAAAGAGGGAATTGACTATGAAGAAACATTTGCACTAGTTGCAAGATACACTTCCATTAGAACCATCATGGCACTTGCATCTATGATGAAGTGGAGATTACACCAGATGGATGTGAAGACAGCCTTCCTGAATGGTGTGATTGAGGAAGAAGTGTACATAAAACAACCACAAGGATTTGAGGTTGAAGATAGAAGAACCCACATATGCAAACTGAAGAAGGCTTTGTATGGGTTGAAGCAAGCTCCCAGAGCTTCCTATGGAAGAATTGACAGCTTCTTGACAAGCTTGGGCTTTACCAAAAGTAAAGTTGATCCTAACCTTTACCTTAAGGTTATGGATGATGAACCTATTATACTATTGTTGTATTTGGATGATCTCTTTCTAACATGAAATGAGAAACAGATCATGGAAAGCAAGAAGAAGTTGGCTACAGAATTTGAGATGATAGATATCAGATTGATGCATTACTTCCTAGGTTTGGAAGTATGGAAAGGCCCAGAAGGTATCTTTCTCAATCAGGGAAAGTATGTTGTGTAAATATTGAAAAGATTTGATATGTTGGAATGTAAAGCCATGGCCACTCCCATGGATACCAACTTAAAGTTGTTGGCTGATAAATCGTCAGAATTAGTGGATATGACTCAGCACAAACAGATTATTGGGTCACTGATGTATCTAACGAATATTAGACCAGATATATGCTTTGTTGTGAACACCCTGAGTCAGTATCTAGTTGAGCCTAGACGTGTTCACCTGATAGCTGCAAAGAATGTGATGAGGTACCTAAAAGGTATGATAGACTTTGGTCTATATTATCTTAGAGATAATGATTTCAGATTGTATGGATATACAGATGCAGATTGGGCTGGAAGTGTCTCAAACAGAAAGAGCACATCGGGTGGATGTTATTGTATGGGATCTGCTATGATCTCATGGTTTAGCAGGAAGCAGTCCAGTAAGGCTCTCCACACAACTGAAGTGGAATACATAGCAGATTGCTCTGCTAGTTGTGAAGCGATATGGATTCGAAAGTTGTTATTAGGACTATTTGAGTTAGAGATGTACCCCACTATGATCTCGTGTGACAACCAGAGTTGTATCAAGATGACTGAGAATCCAGTGTTCCATGATAAGTCAAAGCACATAGAGATCCGATATTTCTATATACGGGATATGGTGCAGAAAGGAGCTATAAAGCTCGAGTATGTGAGCACTGATCAGCAAGTTGCTAATGTATTGACCAAACCTCTGTCTCGAGTAAAGTTTGAGTATTTCTTAGACAAGCTTGGTGTAGTTCAGAAGGACCCTCCTCGAAAGGGGGAGTGATATGGTCGATGATGATATTTGGATACTTGTATCAATGTGGATACCTGTATCGATGATAAGATTGCCTATATCGACGGTAAGGTCAACGATGAGGATGCCTGTATTGATGATGTGGATACTTGTATCGATGATGAGGATACTTGTATCGATGATGAGGATACATGTATTGATGATGTGGATACTTGTATCGATGATGAGGATACTTGGATCAAAGATGAGGTTACATGTTCCGATGATGAGGTCAACTATAAGGACACCTGTACCGACGATGAGGTCGATGTGTGGTCCTTAGACTTTGTCTAAGTAGGCGAGTGGATTGTATCATCACTGGATTTTATGTCCTAAAGAGATCAGGATTAACCATCTTATAAGTGGTTGAGGATTAATCATCCTTAGACAATGAATCCCGTAATTCCGAAAGGAAGGATAGTCTTAAATGTTGATTGTGATGGGATTAATCATCCCTAGACAGTAAATCCCGTAATTCCGAAAGGAAGGATAGTCTTAAATGTTGATTGTGATGGGATTGATCATCCCTAGACAGTAAATCCCATAATTTCGAAAGGAAGGATAGTCTTAAATACTGATTGTGATAGGATTAATCATACTTAGACAGTAAATCCCATAATTCCGAAAAGAAGGATAGTCTTAAATGTCGATTGATAGGATTAATCATCCTTAGAAAGTAAATCTCGTAATTCCAAAAGGAAGGATAGTCTTAAATGTTGATTGTGATGGGATTGATCATCCCTAGACAGTAAATCCTGTAATTCTGAAAGGAAGGATAGTCTTAAATATTGATTGTGATGAGATTGATCATCCCTAGACAATGATCCCGTAATTTCGAAAGGAAGGATCATGTGTGTTTCAAATGATGATGTTGTTGATCAGGAGATCCAGATGATGTTGTTGATTGGGAGATCCAGATGATGATACTGTTGATCGAGAGATCCAGATGATGTTGTTGATCAGGAGATCCAGACGATGAGGTTGTTGGTCGAGATATCCAAATGATGATGTTGATTGAGAGATCCAGATGATGTTGTTGATCGGGAGATCCAAACAATGAGGTTGTTGATCGAGAGATCCTGTTGTTGATCAAGAGATCCAGACGATGAGGCTATTGATCGAGAGATCCAGATGATGTTGTTGATCGGGAGATCCAGACGATGAGGTTGTTGATCGAGAGATACAGATGATGATCGGAAGATCCAAATGATGTTGCTGATGTAGTTGATCAAGTGCTCCAGAAGATGAAGACTCGGTACTGAGGATGTTGAGGATCCAGTATTGATTATGTTCTAGTAATTGGTTGAGTTACTGATGATGATTGAAGAAAGCTTCCTATGATTTATAGATGTATCATGTATGATGTTGATGACTCCTTGCTCCTACAGATGTTGTTAGAATATCCTTCTCGTTAAGGGGGAGCGTTGAAATATTGTAACTTCTATGAATATTCTATTTGTACTTTATCCAGAGATGTTTCATTCCTCCGTCGGGACTTTATTGTATATCCGGAGATGTTTATTCCTCCGTCAGGATGTTGTAACTAGGGTTATTAGACTCCCCTAGTGGGGTCGGACTTGAGTTAACTGTTTAGGGGTTATTAGAATATCCTAGGAGAAGTCGGCCCAGTTAGGGAAAAATTCAAGTGAGGTAAAGCATAAATAGAGGATGTGTGATCCTCATTTAACACACTCACTCATTCATTCACTCACTTGTGAATTGCGCATAGGAGAGAGAGTTATGCGAAGGAGGAGGAGGAGCACCTATTTGGGGTTTACATCTTTGTATTTGTTGGTCATCTATATTGAGGAAAGCTTTGTTGGGTTTTCTACCCCATGAGGGTTTCCCAGGATAAATTTGTGTTTATCTTGTGATTGTGTTTCTTTCAGTGATCCTTATTATGCTCTTGTTGTGAATTTTATGCTAAACTCAACATGTTGCACTACCAAACCTCTTCACCTCATCTTAGGGTTTCGTCCAAGAGAAGCTTAGAAGCTCAAGAGCTCTCTATTTTAAAAAATTCAATTAACAAGAATGAATGAGAATGAACTCTCATGTACTTTTTATATTTTCTCATTTTCTCCTTTGTGACTTTTCGACTTCCCTTGACTGTTTCTCACTTCTAATATTATAAAGTGACTTTAGTGAGAAAATGACCCCTTTTGTCTTTTAATTTCATTTTGGACCCCTTTACACTTTTTCCATCACTTTTTAATCTAAAGCGGCTTTTATAAAGTCACTTTATGAATAAATTATTAATGTCACTTTATAATGTCATTTTTTAATTGGTGGCATTAAATAATTGATTGATTTCCTTCTGTTTTCCTCCCATCATTTAAATCTCTTTGTCTTGGTTCCAACGAGCTATTACACTAAGGTGTTCCCTCAAATAAAATGCCCCAAATAACACCCTTAGTGCCATTAATTAATTTATTCCCAATAATTCTCCCAATTTACGGGAATCGTGGGAATGTAATGGAACCACAAACAGAGGGTGCATAAATGATCCTGACAATGAATAACAATAAATAGAATAGGCTAGGGCCCCATAAAAATCCTCCGATATCTCTAGTAACATAATCGCACTTCTCTCACCTGGGTAACACAAGCCTAGAAGCATCTCCAAATGTAGACAGGGGAATCCAAAATCGGGGACATTACAGTTGGATTCTATAACTCTTCATCTTCCCTAACTGAAATATGAAGGAATTTACAATATTTTCAAAAGTTCTTGTAGGATTCCAACATTCACTGTAGATTTTTGTTGACTTGGAAAGGTCTTGACGTGGCTTGACACGTCCCTGAGGTGTCATATAGGTCCTACATGTCACCCTATGACACGGCCATGTCACCTTCCACCCGCCACACCACCATACCACTCGACCTCGGGCATTGATGGTTTTCCCGCTACCAAATTTTGAAGAATGTAACTTCAGAAGATATTCTTATTTGTATTAATTGTATCATTTGTATTGTACACCCTACAGGGATTATTATTGATGTAATTGATCATGTAAAAGTCATTGAAAGAGTCAATGTAAACCCTAATTGTTATGTCGCTTTGGAAATATCCATAAAAGATTATTTTATTATGAATTGGACAAGTCGGCCCAGTTAGGAAAGTCAAGTTGGCCCTGTTTGTTAAAAAGGGAAATTCATGATTAGTATAAATGAGGAGCTCATTTGGTCACCCCACTCACTCATCAAATTCGCATGAGTAGGAGAGATAGATTCAAGTGAATAGTTGCGTTTGGAGTCTTCTTGTTTAGGGTCATTGTACAAGGAATGTTATTGTACATTCTGACGAATCTATATAGAAGAAGTTTTCTAGGTTTTTCTGTCCCAAAAGGGTTTTCCCAAGATAAATTGTGTATTATTGTATATGTTGTGCTTGTTTATCTTTGAGTGATCCTTAATGTTATTTCTCTTAAAAATCTAACATGGTATCAGAGCAGGCCTGAAAGAGAACATTATGGAGCTGCTGCAACTGCAGAAAATAGGGTTTCTATTTCTGGAAGAGTTCTTCATAGATCAGCTGAAAAAGAGGGTCCAAGAAACTCACCTCACTAGGGGGCATCTTTCTATCAAAGCAGAATTTCAATACGAGAAGTTTCATTTTTGGGCCCACCACTACAACTCGGGAAACTAGGGCATCAAGTTTTTGGAGTATCTGTCCATAGAATAAGAGAAAAAGTACCATTGCTCAGCACCTTGGGAAGGTGTATATTTTCCTCCCCTCAGATTTTCAAGACCCAGAAGTTGAGAAATTAGGGTTTCTATGACAAACCCTAGTACCTCCTGAAGCCGTATCACAGAAATCAACTTCTAATTGGATCATCTCATTTGGTAAGTTAAACTCTTTCTATTTCCATTTTAGGTTCTCAGTTATCAATTTTATCAAGATGAAAAACCATACCAAGCTTAAGGATAAGCTAGAAGGGGTTGAGAACTTATGAGCATGGAAGTATAGGGTGATTCTCATCCTAGAAGAGCATGAATTGGACAAGTATGTCACAGAAGGAGTTGCGGAGCCAAAGGGAGATGAGGATAAATCAAAGCATAAGAAGAATCTAATAAAATCTTAGAGGATCATAGCTAACTCCATCAAGGATCACTTAATCCCACACATCTCTTCTCTAAAGACTCTGAAAGAGATGTTTGATGCACTGAAGGGACTGTTTGAAGAAACCAACATCAATAGGAATATGACCTTGAGGACTCAACTCAAGGCTGTGAATATGCAAAGCAATGAAAGCATCCAATATTACTTCACAAGGGTCTCCCAAATCAAAGATTGATTGAGTGCCATTGGAGACGAGGTTGAAAATGCATAACTAGGGATGACTACCCTAAATGGTCTTCCAAGATCATGGGAGTCATATATTCAAGGGTTATGTTCTAGGAAGAAACTCAACTTGTTCATTGCACTTTTGGAATCATGAACCCATGAGGAATCAAGGATTGCAGCTAGAGAAGAAAAGTTAGGTGATGAAGAAAATCAAGCTCTAGCAGCTCATGCCAAGAGAGGCAAGAAAGAAGATCGTCATCACAAGAGATCACACAAGGGTAGAAGACATCCTAAAGAATATTCAAGTTTCAGATGCTACCATTGTGATGAGATGGAACACATTGCTAGGAATTTTCCCAAGAAGAAAGGAAAGAAGAAGGGAAACAAGAAAATACATCATGCTCATGCTGCAGAGGATGATGAACCAGCTATGCACAAGACAAGAAGAGGATTCTTCAAGTGATAAAGAATATGTTTTGATGTCAGCACTCACAGGTACGGTCTCACTTGGTAATAATGATTGGATTGTTGATAGCGGTGCTTCTAAGCACATGACAGGTTTCAAGGATGCTCTTAACAACCTCATAGAAAAGGACTCACCTCACAAGGTGAAAATAAGAGATGATTATCAATATCCCATCAAAGGGGTAGGAGAAGCTTCGTACAAGCTTGAATATGGGAATCCTATCAAAATGAAGAATGTTATATATGTACCTGGATTTAAGAAGAATTTACTTTCCATCTCAGCACTAGATGAGAAATGAGTCATAGTAGCATTTGTTGATGGCCAAGTACTTATGTGGCCCAAAGGTAAAACCTTTGATGGTGCAGTAGTAATTTGACTACAAGAGGGAGGATTATACAACCTCAAGGGACAACCGAAACAAGCCTTGGTTCATGAAACTATAGAACCAAGTGAATTATGGCATTGAATATTTTCTCACATCAACTACAAAGCATTACCAATGGTGAGCAAGATGGTAAATGGGATACCTGAGATCCAGACCAAGCATGAAGGCATATGTAAAGGATGTGTGAAAGGGAAGAATGTAAAGAAGCCATTTCCAAGAAGCAATAGAAAATCCAAGGAGATTTTGGAGCTTATACATTCAGATGTTTGTGGGCCTATGTCTTCCAACTCACTAAGCAGGTATGCCTACTATGTTTCTTTTATTGATGATTACTCTCGTAAAACATGGATCTATTTCTCAAAATACAAAGATGAAGTACTTAGCAAGTTTAAGGAATTCAAATCCCTTATAGAAAATCAGACTTAAAAGAAAATAAAAATATTAAGATCAGATAATGGAGGTGAATTTACCTCAAGAGATTTCAAAACATTATGTAAATATTCAGGGATTAAGAGGGAGATGAGCACTCCCTATAATCCACAACAGAATGGGATTGCATAAAGGAATAATAGAACAATAATGGAAGTAGTGAAGGCCATGATCCATGATCAGGACCTTCCAATGCACTTATGGGTGGAAGCAACAAAAAAAACAGTATATGTTCAAAATAGAACTCCTCATTGTGTACTTGAAAACAAGACACCTGAAGAGATGTTTACAGGAGAGAAGCCAGAAGTCAACCATTTCAAAATATTTGGCTGCCCTGTGTACATATGTGTTCTGAAAGATAAAAGGACCAAGTTGGAACCTTCAAGAAAGAAGGGCATCTTTGTTGGTTATAGTGATTCATCAAAGGCATACAGAATATATATACTAGGCTTCAAGAAGATCGAGACTAGCAGAGATGTAACCTTTATTGAAGATACAACCTTTAGCAAATCAAGGCAGATTCACTCCAATGAAGTATGTGAAGAAGAACCTGAGACTCCTAGAGTTCGAGATACAGTGATGGAAGAGCAGATTCATGAAAAACCTGAAGATCATGATATGACTGAGCCACATAGACCTGTAGATCCACCGAAAGAAGTGAACACACACAAGAGAAAACCAGCTTGGGCATGAGAGCTTATTTAAGAAGCAGAAAGGTATGGTGCCCTAGAAGGGACTTCCAGAGAAAGCAATATACCTTGACCATACTCCAACTATGTGGCATTGTTGTGTGACATCATTAATGTTGAACCTTCCAGTTATGAAGAGGCAACTGAAAATAAATTCTGGAAGGATGATATGATCGAGGAGTATTAGTCGATCGTGAAGAATGATGTCTGGGAAGTGGTTCTAAGACCAGAAGGGAATTCATTAGTGTCTTCCAAATGGATCTACAAGATCAAGCATGCGACATATAGAAGTGTCAAGAAATACAAGGCAAGATATGTGGCTCAAGGTTTTTCCCAGAAAGAAGGCATAGATTATGAGGAGACATTTTCTCCCATGGATAGATACACTTCGATTAGATCTATACTTGCTATAGCCAAAGTTATGAAATGGAAGGTACATCAGATGGATGTGAAGACTGCCTTCCTGAATGGCGTAGTAGAGGAGGAAATGTATGTGGAGCATCCACTATGCTTTGAGACACATGACAGGCTGACTGATGTGTGCAGGTTAAAGAAATCCTTGTACAGTTTGAAACAGGCACCCAGGACATGGTACGGAAGGATTGACGGGTTTCTTATGAGCTTGGGATTTACCAAGAGGAAAATGGATTCCAACCTTTACTACAAGGTTGAAGAAGGAAGTATTATGATTCTACTATTATAAGTAGACGACTTGTTCTTGATAGGTGATGAGAAGCTCATAGCAGAAATGAAGTGGATGCTTGCTGCAAAGTTTGAGATGAAATACCTGAGTATGATGCATTACTTATTAGGTCTTGAGGTGTGGCATAATCCAGAGGAATTTTTCTTGATTCAAGGAAAATATGCGGTAGATATCCTGAAGAGATTTAGGATGATGGATTGTAAGTCCATGGCCATACTTATGGCATTGAATTTGAAGTTGCTAAGTGATACTTCTTCAGAACTGGTGGATGCCACAGTATATAGGCAGATGATTGGTTCATTGATGTATTTAACAAACACACGGTCTTACTTATGCTTTGCGATGAACACTCTTAGTCAGTATGTGGTAGCGCCAAGACATGTTCACCTTGTTGCGGCAAAGCATGTGCTGAGATACCTAAAGGGTACAGTTGATTATGGCCTCAGATATGCATTAGATCATAAGATTAACCTACAGGGTTATGTGGATGCGGATTAGGCCAGGAGTGTCATGGATAGAAAGAACACATCAAGGTATTGCTTCAATTTGGGATCAGGTATGATCTCATGGTTCAGCAGGAAGCAGACAAGAGTGTCACTCAGTACAGCCAAAGCCGAGTATATGGCAGCTTGTTCGGCAAGCTGTGAGGCAGTGTGTCTTCGAAAGTTTCTATTAGGGTTGTCTGATATCAATTTAGAGGCGACTTGTGTCTTTTGTGACAACCAAAGCTGTGTGAAGTTGTCTGAGAACCTTGTGTTTCATGACAAGTCGAAGCACATCGATATCAGATATCAATATATCCAGGATATGGTGCATAAGGGAGCAGTGAGGCTCCAGTACATAGCAACAAAGGAGCAGATAGTCAATGTCTTGACCAAGCCTCTGTCAAGATTGAAGTTCGAGTACTTCATGGACAAGCTTGGAGTGGTCTAGATCAAGAGGGAGTGATGATATCAAACGAGATAGAAGGTAGTCATGGTTCATGTGACGTAATATAGTCTCCTAGGATATGGGACAATCTGGACATATGGTTAGGTAACGCAAGTAGTTGCGGTGTGCAACGTAATGGAGCTCTTGGGCTGAACACACCAGATGGATTGCTTGATTCGTGCAAGAGGACAATTGCATCTAGTATGAAAAAGGATCGTCTCTGCAGGATAGTTGCATTTGGTACGAAAAAGGACCAGCCATACAAGATATCTACATCCAGTATGAAAAAGGACTGGCTCTGTAGTGGTGTGGATTCAGTATGAAAAAGGACTGGTCAATGCACGAGTACACCAAGTATGAAAAACGACTAGTCATTGTACGGGATTATCCAAGATTGGTTGGTTGTATCTACAGAGTTACTCGATGCATCTCTAAGGGTAGATCCCAACATGGTTGGCGGTATCACCAAGGCATATCCTAGTGTCAAATGTAGGTTCCCCGATGGACTAGGTTGAACTAGTGCATGTAGGCTCTCCAATGGGCTGGATTGAGCGGGTTCATGTTGACTGGTGGTATCACCGAGGGTAGATCCCAACGTGCTTGGTCGTATATCCAAGGGTAGATCCTAGTGTGGTTGGTTATATCTCTGAGGGTGGATCCCAGTATGATTGGTCGTATCACCAAGGGTAGATCCCAACATGGTTAGCGGGATGTTTAAGTCCTTGATTGGATCTAGACACTGGTCACATCCAGCATGAAAAAGGGTTGGCTCTGTGGAGAGTTGCATCCAGCATGAAAAAGGGTTGGCTTTGTGAAACTTCTTATGATATATAGATTTGGGAGATGTCATATGTCAATAGTTAGAGTACAAGGAGTGCAATAGCTGGAAGATGATGGTGGTGATATCAGAAGAATACCTTCCTTGTTAAGAGGGAGTGTTGAAGAATGTAACTTTAGAAGATATTCTTATTTGAATTAATTGTATCATTTGTATTGTAAACCCTACGGGGATTATTATTGATGTAATTGATCATGTAAAAGTCATTGAAAGAGTCAATGTAAACCCCAACTGTCAGGTCGGCTTGGAAATATCCGTAAAAGATTATTTTATTATGAATTAGAAAAGTCGACCCAATTAGGAGAGTCAAGTCAGCCCTATTTGGTAAAAAGTTCAGGTCATGATTAGTATAAATGAGGAGCTCGCCCTCCTCATTTGGTCACCTCACTCACTCATCAAGTTTGCATCAGTAGGAGAGATAGATTCAAGTGAATAGCTGCTTTTGGAGTCTTCTTGTTTTGGGTCATTGCAAGAGGAATACTATTGTATATTCTGGTGAATCTATATAGAAGAAGTTTGTTGGGTTTTTTCCTGCCCTGAGAGGGTTTTCCAGGATAAATTAATGTGTACTCTTCTCTATGTTTTTCTTATTTATCTTTCAGTGATCCTTAATGTTATTCCACCTAAAAATATAACACCAAAAGCAGTAACGTGCCCTAACGAAAGCAGTTTCGGAAAAGCTCCTTGGGGAGGCATTGTCAATCAAAAAGTGACACGTGCACCAAGCGGTTTTAGATCATCGTGCCACTCGTCTCATTTTATCCAATGTGCACTTTATTGGCACACGACGAGTCTTATCCATTGATATTCCATATGATTTGAAGGTCATATCTTCGCCTACCTTTTGCTAACCACCATACACATTCCCAAGGTGTTGTGAGCCACGACCGTCGATCTTATCTTTCATCTGATGGTTAGATCTCTATCACCTCTGCACTTCATACTAAGTAGTCACATCCACGCGGGTCCAATGTGCCTGGTACACATGATGCCTTCTACCCGCGTGGACCCTCAATGTCACCTGTCCATTTGGCATGGGTGGGACCCACCTAAAATTACCAATTTTTTTTTAAAATTTCAGATTGTATGAAATCTTTAATTTCAGAGTAAGGGCTTATTACCAAATTATCCTTGGTCCCTTATCCATCACATAAAAAAATACGACCTTTACATAAGTATTTTCTTATTTATGCCTGTAACTATGTATTTGCGGCCCACACAACTCCGGCGTTATAACTAGAAGCTCTGATACCACTCTGTAATGTTCCCATCCCTCAATCCAGCCAACAGAGTGGACATTAACTAAATAGAGGCCTCTAAATTTCACCCCATAACCACAATTACGAATTTATACAGCTATAATGCATGTGTAGACATGGAAATAAAAACACACGGTGGAAATAAAATTGATCCACACACACACAACATGCAATTCCAAGCAAATTATCACATGCATATAAATTAAAAATCATTGCACATCAGATACATAAGAATATTTATATTTAAACAAAGAATATCCAAGCAATTGGTTATGTAAAAGCGATTTTCCAACCAACCTTAGGCACTATGTCCAGCATATACTCTTTCTGCTGAGAGGCCACCCCCAAGATGGGCTATGAAGCCACCAGGGAAAAAGAAACACCTACAGGATTCTATCTCTCATCCCACAACCCATTATGTTGTTAAAGTTACAGCATTAGGAGTAATTCTCCAGGTCAATATTGTGTGTCAAGATTGAGCCTCGTGTGTCGAGGTAGTGCCTAATAGGAGACTGAGTTGGACTCAAGAAACTTGGAGAAGAATCTTGAGTTGGACTCGAGAATGGTTAAGCTTTATGTGTTGAGGCAAGTGCTTTGTATGTCAAAGTGATAATGTTATACAATCTTGCTAGTCAAGGCTAAGGTCTTGTGTGTCAAGACAGATCCTCATGTGTTGAGGTGATGCTGTGCATGTCGAAGCATGCATGGTCTATGATGTACTACTAACCATGGTTGAGCTATTAAGTCTCCCCTAGGGACTAGCCACCCCTAGAGCGAATTGCTTTAGCATATAACCACTTGGAACAATAGTAGGACAATATGATCACATCATTGGGAAAATATCCTTAGTATATTTGATGTGATAATTAAGTTGGCACATGTGTATTATGCAGATAAGACAGGAGATAAAGATAAGATGTGATAAGATTTTAGAGAAGTCGAATTACACATAAAAGAATTAATTAAGAGAGAATTTGAATTGTTAAACTTCAGTGAAGACTTCAGTAAACCAAAGGAGAACTCAAATTTATCACTACAGTGATGTTAACAAGAAATAATCAATTAAGAGAGTTAACTAAGTGATAACAAGGAAGATCTAGTTAACTAAGTGTTATTGCATGACGACACTCATGTTAAACCAAAAAACGAAACTTATGTTAAACTAAAAGATGACACTTTAGTTGTGACACTTGCATGATGACACTTAAGTTAGCCATCTAACTAAGTGGGAAAGATTTCAGTTAAGGGGCGAGTTCATCCTAAGACTCAGTTCAGTGAGTTAATGCACTGCATGAGAATTAGGGCACACTTCTTCATGTAAGATTGATGCATCCATATGGAGGACGAGTTCATCATAAAGTCATAAGATAAAAATAGATATCGATGCATGTGAAGAATATATAAATATGTTATACATGATTGATGAATTCAATGTGAAGCAAATTCTCTTCTCCCTTCAAGGCAATGTGCTTCTCTTTGTGCATGATGTTATTATGAGTCTCTCTTATTTATCTTTCTCTTGCTCTGTAATTGCATCGGAGGAACTTGATGTAAAATACATTCTTTGTTATCTATCAATATACTAAGTAAGGTTTTGCTGGGTTTTCTCCCTCGAGTCATAGAGGGTTTCCCCAGGGTAAATTCATATGTCGAATGTGATTGCTTATGTGTATCATTGTTAAGTGGGAAAGCTTTCAGTTAAGGGGCGAGTTCATCCTAAGACTTAGTTCAGTGAGTTAATGCACTAAATGAGAAGTAGGGCTCACTTCTTCATGTAAGATTGATGCATCCAAATTGAGGAGGAGTTCATCATGAAGTCAGAAGATAAAAATAGAAGTCGATGCATGTGAAGAATATATAAATATGTTATACAGGATTGATGAATTCAATGTGAAGCGAATTCTCTTCTCCCTTAAGGCAATGCGCTTCTCTTTTTGCAAGATTTTATTATGAGTCTCTCTTCTTTATCTTTCTCTTAATATATAATTGCACCACAGGTGCTTGATGTAAAAGACATCATATGCTATATATCAATATACTAAGGAAGGTTTTGCTGGATTTTTCTCCCTCAAGTCATAGAGGGTTTCCCCAAGGTAAATTCATGTGTCGAATGTGATTTCTTACGTGTATCATTGTTATTTGATTTCAAGAACTATTGCATTTCCGAATTAAAGATAAAAAAAATTAACATGGTATCAGAGCTCAGGGTGTGAAAGAGATAAGTTCAGCAATCAAGTTTGAGCATACGTAGATCCTGAGTGTGCACGGTACTTGAAGAATTATGGATTCAATCTCAGTAAGACCAGAAGACCGTCTTGAAGGAACTTCAAACTTCAATACTTGGAAGGCCAGGATTTTGAATATCTTGCAAGAGAATGATTTCGATGTATATGTATCCAATTTTATTGAAGAGACTACTTCTAATGCAGGGTGCATTACCTTCAAGAATAATCAATCCAAAGCAAAGAGAATCATTTATGATTATGTGAAAGACAACTTGATGCTCGTGATCACTCCATTGAAGACCGTAAAAGGAATGCTTCAACACTTTGACAAATCTTTATGAGAAGAAGGAACCCAGTCAAAAGAGAGCATTGAAGAACAAGCTTCAAAGTCTAAAGATGGAAAAGGACAAATTTGTGGCTTCCTTCTTCACAAATATATCTCAAGTAAGAGATCAACTCATGAGAATTGGTGTGACTGTCGATGATGATGATCTCATTCAGACCGATGTTGGTGGTCTTCCATCTTCATGGGATACATTTTTGGCTGTAGTAAATGGTCTAGAAGTGCAAACTAAATTTGAGAGACTGTGGCATGATTGCCTGCAAGAAGAAGGGTGAATCCAAATCAAGTATACTACCTACAAAGAAGAGAACCTCACTCTTGTGGCACGAATGAAAAGATGTAATAAATATCACAAGAAATTCTCTCATCAAAAGGAGAATGATTTCAAGAACTTTGATAAGTATAAGGTTAAATGTTTCAATTGAAATAACAAGGGCCATTATGCAAGAGAATGTCGTGCAAAGCAAAGAGGAAAGTTCAAGGGTAGGTTTCATGCTTCTATAGCTACAGAATATGAACCTACAAGAAAGAATTCATCCGATGATCAAGAGACAAACAAGGAGTACTATCTTGTCTCAGCCATTTTTGGATCCATAACCACTAGTGTTGAGACATTGTTGGTAGACAGTGATGCATCCAAGCACATGACTGTATATAAAAGCACTATCACATAACTGAAGGAAAATAAGTTTTCATGTAAGGTGGAGCTTGGAGATAATACCACCTATTCTATCCAAGGCATTAGATCCACTTGTTTTCAGCTAGATTCAAGAGATGTACTGCATGTGGATGAAATTATGTTTGTCCCTGGATTGAAGAAGAACCTCTTGTTTATTTCGGTTCTAGAAGATAAAGGATTTAGAGTTATCTTTATGGACAACAAAGCACTAATGTGGCCAAAGCATGAAGACTTGAACTTTGCATCGGTTATTGGAGTTAGAGTGGGAGGTCTCTACAAAGTTCCTAGAAAACTCATTCAAGCTATGATCCATGACATAGTCAGTCCTTGTGAGACGTGGCATAGAAGTCTTGGTCATCTCCATTTCAAAGTGCTGCCCAAATTGCAAAAGATGGTGAAAGGTATGCCCATGTTTAAATCTGATTTTGATAGTGTTTGTAGAGGTTTCACTCTTGGAAAGAACATTAAGAAGAGTTTTACAAGTAGTGCCAAACGATCCAAGGGGATCCTTGACTTGATTCATTCTAATCTATGTGGTCCTATGTCTACACCCTCCTCGATCGGTTATTTTTATTATGTGCTTTTCATACATGAATTCTCTCGCAAGTCATGGGTTTATTTTCTGTAAGCAAAGAGTGAAACTTTCAACATGATTCAAGAGTTTAAAGCATTGGTTGATAATCAAACTGGGAAGCAAAATTCGTGCTTTGAGATATGATAATGGAGGATATTTTGAGTCCCATGAATTCAATGAATTTTTTGGAGATGCAAGAATAAAAAGACAGTTGACTGTACCCTACAACCCCTAGCAAAATAGGGTTCCTGAAAGAAAGAACATAACAATATGTGAGGTTGCTAAAGCCATGATTTGTGATCAGGATCTACCCACATCCTTATGGGAAGAAGCCTTCAGCACTACTTTTTATATTCAGAACAGAATCCCTCATGCTATTTTGGGATAAAAGACTCATGAAGAGGTTTTCACTAGTGAAAAACCAAATGTGTGGGAAGTGGTTTCTAAACATGGCAGGAAGTCAATAGTAAATTCCAAGTGGCTTTATAAAATCAAGCATGCAGCTGGTGGAAGTATTGAAAAGTATAAATCAATATTTGTGGCGCGTGGTTTCTCACAAAAAGAAGGGATAAACTATGATGAGGCATTCGCTCCTATGTCTAGGAACACTACTATTTGAACCATAATTTCCCTTGCTTCATTTTTGGGTTGGAAACTTCACTAGATGGATGTGAACACTACCTTCCTCAATGGTGAGGTTGAGGAAGAGGTTTACATACAACAACCTAAGGGGTTTTTTAATTCATGGGAAGGAGTCCCATGTATGAAAACTTAAGAAATCCTTATATGGGCTTAAGCAAGCCCCGAGGGCTTGGTATTCAAGGATTGACAACGATCTTCTAAGCTTTGGATTCTCCAAAAGTGAAGTTGACCCAACCTATACTTCAATCTTGTGAAGAACCAAACATTGATATTGGTTCTCTATGTTGATGACTTGTTCCTTATTGGAGAGGAGCAACAGATAGCTCGGTGCAAGAGGGAGCTCACTTCTGAGTTCGAAATGAAAGACTCAGGTCTTATGCACTATTTTCTTGGTCTATAAGTTTGGCAAAGGAAAGATGAGATCTTTCTTTCTCAAGGAAAGTACATAGTTGATGTATTGCGAAGATTTGGTATGATGGTCTGTAAGTCCATGTCTACTCCAATGGTGTCTAAACTAAAGAAGATACATGATTTAGATTCCTAATCGGATCTAGTGGGTTCTACCATGTATAGATAGCTCATTGATTCCTTGATGTATTTGCTACATAATAGACGAGACATATGTTATGAAGTGAGAATCTTGAGTCAGTTCATGTCTGAGCCAAGACATAGACATTGGGTTGCTTCCAAGCATGTGCTTAGATACCTTCGAGGTAATATTGCTTATGGACTCAGATATGCTTCCAATGGTGGAGTGATGTTACTTGGATATGCCGACTTCGACTGGGGTGATAGTATTGTGGACTGAATGAGTACATCCAGGTTTTGTTTTAGCTTGGGATCAACTATGATCTCTTGGTCCAGCAGGAAACACGGCTCTATATCCCATAGTATTACAAAAGCAGAGTATATTGCATCCAGTACTGCCTACCGAGAAGTTGTGTGGCTTAGGAAGCTACTTGCTGGGTTGTTCGGTGAGAAGCTTGAGACTACACTAATTCGCTTTGACAATCATAGCTACATTAAGCTCTCAAAAAATGTTGTGTTTCATGACAGATTGAAACACATTGAGATGAAGTATCACTACATCAGATACATGGTCCAGAGAGGTGACATAAGACTTCAGTACATTGCTACGCATGAGAAGATTGCAGATGTGTTGACTAAGCCTCTATCTGTGACGAAGTATAGGTACTTCCGAGACAAGCTTGGAATGGCATAGAATGCCTCCCTCACTGAGAGGTAGTGTTAAAGTTACAACATCATGAGTAATTCTTCAGGTCAATCTTGTGTGTCAATATTGATCCTTGTGTGTCAAGGTAGTGCCTTATAGGAGCCTGAGTTGGACTCGGGAAACTTGGAGAAGAATATTGAGTTAGACTCAATAATGGTTAAGCTTCATGTGTTGAGGCAAGTTCTTTGCATGTCAAATTGATGATGTTGTACAGTCTTGTTAGTCAAGGCTAGGGTCTTGTGTATCAAGACATATCCTCATGTGTTGAGGTGGTTCCTCATATGTTGAGGTAATGCTTTGCATGTCGAAGCATGTATGGTGTGTGATGTACTACTAACCATGGTTGAGCTATTAAGTCTTTCCTAGGGACTGGCCACCCCTAGAGTGAATTACTATAGCATATAACCATTTGGAATGATAGTAGGACAATATGACCACATCATTGGGAAAATCTCCTTAGTATATTAGATATGATAATTAAGTTGTCACATGTGGGTCATGCAAATAAGACAAGAGATAAAGACAGATATGATAAGATATGAGAGAATTTGAATTGATAAACTTCAATGAAGACTTTAGTAAATCAAAGGAGAACTCGAATTGATCACTGTTGTGATGTTAACAAGAAAGAATCAGTCAAGAGAGTTAACTAAGTGATATTAAAGAAGATCTAGTTAACTAAGTGTTATTGCATGACGACACTTAAATTAAAAGACGCCACGTATGTTAAACTAAAAGACGACACTTGAGTTGCGACAGTTGCATGTTGACACTTAATTCAGCCACCTAACTAAGTGGGCAAGCTTTCAATTAAGGGGTGAGTTCATCCTAAGACTCAATTCAGTGAGTTAATGCACTGCATGAGAAGTGGTGCGCACGTATTCATGCAAGATTGATGCGTCCAGATGGAGGACGAGCTCATCATGAAGTTAGAAGACAAAAATAGAATCCGATGCATGTGAAGAATATATAAATATGTTATACACGATTAATAAATTCAATGTGAAGCGAATTATCTTCTTCCTTGAAGGCAACGTGCCTCTCTTTGTGCAAGATATTATTTTGAGTCTCTCTTTTTTATATTTCTCTTGCTCTGTAATTGTACTGGGGGTGCTTGATGTAAAATACATTCTCTTCTATATATCAATATACTAAGGAAGGCTTTGTTTGGGTTTCATCCCTCAAGTCATAGAGGGTTTCCCCAAGGTAAATTCATGTGTCGAATGTGATTGCTTATGTGTATCATCGTTAATTGATTTCTAGTACTATTGTGTAATGTCCCCCAAGGATATCAAAGGGTCTTAGGGACATATCATTTTCTGTATAGGGATAATTAGAATATTTTAGCACAACGGAATAATTTTATAAATATTTAATTTCATTTTCTACAATTTAATTATGACAAAATACGATAATTCCAAATAAATTAAAATAAAATTCATAACTGATCAAGAAAATTGAACCAAGGTTGGGAAAGATTATCCAACACTATCTAACATCATTATGCATCCATCCCAGACTATAACAGAGTTTACTTGCACCTAAAAAGGTCATTTTCACTTAATCATGATTAACTAGTATTTAGTGTACTAATTGCGACACTTGGCGCATAATTGACGACACTTAACATAACTTCATTTGTTTATCACTTAATCATCATTTATCAATACCAATGGATAATTAACACCTAATATCATGTAAATAAGGACTAATTATCATTTTCGAGTTAATTAAACAAAACAAATACGAAAACGACTCCACAAGACTAGTTAACTAGTATTTAACACAAACAACTAGTCTTGCACGAATTCAACACACAACCATGCCAATGAACCAAAAAGTGAACCTACAGCCATTATACATATATTTAAGCATGCAAATACAGCCAAATAAATTTTCATTTTCAGGTCAGATCCTTTCACATAAACGATGATTCTTTCAAGCTAAATCAATGCAACTAGTTAATAAACACTGCTAGGAATTTAACCCAACCAATTGTACTGAGTTTCGGAGCACACCAAGGCGAGGGTAAAGATCTGGAAAATATCATTCTACAGCAAAATTAAAGTACAAAAAACAAAGCATATGGCTGTACATTCCAAAATTTACGAAAACATAGATTCAATCTACAAACTAGTTACCAATTTCCACCGATTTGAAGCTAGTTTCTGTTTCTAGTTTCCAAATGAAAAACAATAAGAAAGTATTGACTACTATAGCTCATGGACATAATATTAGAGTTCCACTATAGCCAAATGGTTGTATCTTTCCACTCATAAAAATTCCTCTTATTAATTCATCAAACTAGCTAAATCTACTTCTCCAAATTGGCTAGAAATTGAGGAATCAAGTAAGATAAATTCATAAACAATTTGCAAAGTCATTCGGAAGCCATTCCAACTCTAAATTCCATGTATTATCAGTATTATCAGAGGTATAATTCATGTAAACATTTCTTCAAACAATTCTCATGCAAATTCATAAATCCATTTAAAACAATTCTTTCGAAGGAGCTAGTGAATGAAAACAAAACTAGGATTTTGATAAGCAAATCTAGAACATATAGGAACTCTTCCACACATTTATTCATACATTTCAAGTGTAATTATCATATCTAAGATCAGTTATCTCACTCAGGCATTTTCTCAAACATTTCACATGCCAAGTCTCGAACTACATAAAACAACCCAACCGGTGAACTAGTTTTCGTATATAGGCTAGAAACATTGTAGAGAAGTGTTTCCAATCATTCCTAAGATATTGCACAATAAAAGTACACATAATATAAATAGAATAGGCACAATTATCATATCTGTAGCAGAGGTTCCAAATAAACATTTTTCTCAAACACTTGCTCACAAAATACCAAAACTAGTTAGTTATTTTTCCCCAAAACTAGTAGCATAATGTAACTAAAATCTATGAGAGATTTCTTCCATAATTAGCTCATATATTTTATCATACATTTCATGTGAGACCATATAAGAATCAGATCAGATCCAAGTAATTCAAATAAACATGAAATAAAGTACTTATCTTGCAAAATACGCAACTGAAATCCACCATGCCATGTTCCACCCAGCCTTAGACACAATGCAAGCCAAAACTCACTTTGTAATGGCTACCCTTGCGCCAAAACCATGATGCCATAAGAAAGAGTGCACTCAACCACAAAACCCATCTAACATTGGTCCAACCACAATCCAATGGCAAGTGGATTTCGCATCACTTCCAATCCAGGATTTCTAGTGGCAATTCCAGGACAAAGTTTTCAGGAGAAATCAGTCCAACCACAACCCAATGGAAAGTATTCCCCTACTTCCACTCCAAGGAAATTCTAGTGGATCCAGGACAAAATATTCAGAAATATATCATTCCAACCTCAAATCCAATGGCAAGTGGATTCCACATCACTTCCAATCCAGGATCTCCAGAGGCAATTCTAGGACAAAACAATGGCAATTCCAGAGTAACTCAACTTGGGCACAGGCTCAGCAAGGGGGCACCAACCACAAAAACTCATGTCAAAAGAAACCAAAACCAATCACACTAGTACCATAGAAAAAAAAAGAGCCAAGAGCATGCATAACCAACAAGAGAGACTACCCAACACAAGCCAATTGAATTCCTTCATGAGCCATTCAAATTGGGAGAGTGAGGGACACAAGCATGAGAGTTACATTCCAAAAATAGAAAATAGGAGTTACACATCATGAGGCTACACCAAGATAGACACTAACCCAACTCAATACGGCACACTAGGTGAGAGAGAGAGAGAGAGAGAGAGAGAGACTCTAAA
Organism: Larix kaempferi; assembly: GCA_027924585.1. Taxonomy (NCBI): domain Eukaryota; kingdom Viridiplantae; phylum Streptophyta; class Pinopsida; order Pinales; family Pinaceae; genus Larix; species Larix kaempferi. The sequence continues at coordinate 129,126 of BSBM01001815.1, forward strand.
ACTAATAAAAATTAATCCCGGAATAAATTAAACCAATAAGTAACATAACACGTGAGGGTACACAACCAAGAGGGTCCACCAATTCCAAAAGAAGGTTTTGTAACATAAACATAGACACAAACACAAAGGTAACATGTTTCCCACAACCCCTTGCTCATAACATCATGGTTCCTCATACTCTCTTTTGTGGCATCGGTCGATCTTGTTGTTTTATTTTATTAATTAATTAATAATGTCCAACATAGTAATAATAATAATAATGTGCAAGCCATAGTCCCGACACCTCATGCCACATCACAACAAAAATAATAACCACAACATGTGTCCAGGGGCTAAACCAAAGGGTATTACATATTGCATTTATGAATTAAAGATAAAACAAATTAACATATTCTCCCCGTGCTTACCCAAAAACTCAACTAGAGCTCTACAGGGGTCTCACTAAGCCATCGCAGCCATGGCACTCCTTCCAACTGCCCCACACAACACAAGGAATGAATTTCCCTTCACTGATCCACAGTTCCCTCAGGAAATCCAACCCTTACAGTGCTCACTAGTATGTGCAGTAAGAGTCCAACCTATTGTATGATATTGGAGAGCTTCCTGCAATATTAAACCATGGCTTCTCAAGCATCCAAAAGTAGCAGAACTCAATGGGTAAAGGTTCCTAGCTTGCCCAACCTCCATGGTCACCTACAACCATCTATTTTCCCTTCCAAAATGCAGTTATGTCTTCAAATTCAAATTTCTGGGTTAAACATGGTCTGGTAATGGACGCAAACAACAATGGAAACACTACGTGGTGTAGAAAACATGCATGACAGAGTGAATCAAAAGAGTGTTGACTCTAAGGATATGAGGTAAGGGTGAAAAGAAAATTGGCATAGCTTCTGACCATAGAATAAATAGGACAGCTGACATAACTGTCACAACCCCCATGCTTCAATAACTACATGAAGTGACTTTTCCAACCAACCTCACATATGCATTCAATGATTGGGTTAATTGTCAAGAGAAGGTAATTGGCTTATTTAAGGCACATGGCATATTTTGGATGAGTTCTAAGGTTGACACTTGGCAACATAGGATTTTTTTTCCCATAGACCCCCTTTCATCTTCCCCTCTGGTGGAATCATAGCCCCCATAGTGCTCTTTACACAACCATCTTGGACCATTTTATTAATTTCCAACATAATATTTACATACATTTCGAATTGGCATGATAATCCAACCATACAGTCCAAATAAAAATATATACATCTTACATGCCTATCTATTCACTAGTCGGGCCTTAGCCTTGAGCTCCGTAATAGGAATCCATACTAGCATATTTACATCATTTACATAATTTTGATTAAATACATTCCAAGTAAAAATTATGGGTATTACAGGGAACCATGTTAATCATACAAGAAGGACATGAAGATGAGTGAATAGGAGTGCCCGGTTATGACAGAATTCATCAGATGAGGAAATAAATCACAATGCCAATACAAATGCTAAAAACCATAACGAGGCAGAGGTAGTTGATGCCGCTCCACCATCAACCATAGTGCAAGTAGTTGGTTCATGCAAGAAGATGAATGCTATCAGGTGCTGGAAAAAATAGGACATGATGAAGGCCATTGGCGATTTAGAATTTAATGGATATTATGTGAGAGTAGCTATTGTTACCGGAGAATCCACTCGACCGGAGGCGAGCCGGATCTCCCTAGCTCAATGCGAATCTAGAACAAATAGAATAGACTACAAACACATTTCCTAGATCTACTTAAGGATCAAGTACTAGATGTCTTACCTCTTTGATTTCGCTATCCTTTCTCCTGAATGTTGCTCCACGTCCCACAGTCGTCAGATCCAAGCTGCAAGACCTGTTAAGACACAAAAAAGAGAAACGAGTAAAGAGCATCTATACAATAAGAGATCTATGTAAACAGTTAAGCAGGTAAACAACACAACATCATTACACATTAAGAACGATATTGGTGGAAAGCATTTGTATTACTGCAAATAGAGGAGTACATGATAAAGATATAGAACCACAACCAATGACTTAACGTAGCAGCCCTTCTCCGCACAAGCCAATTGCCAAGACCTTCCAAGGAAGCATGAATTCTCCAAGAGGTGAGTGAGGGTGTCTAAGAGAGATTTCACCAACATGTAGATACCATTGTCTTCCTCCCTTTGGTATGGGAGTGAGCCTCATATATATAGGACTAAGTGGATGAGATTATGGATAGGATAGGTTGAGAGATGGTAGGAGAGAGATAGGGGATCTTCCCAATGAGTTAGGGGTCGAGTACCAACTCTCCAAGAGATCAGGGATAAGCCCCCAAATGAGCAAGCTTCGAGAAAGATCTCGAAATGGTTATTTTTTTCCATTAACAGACCTTGGCGCACTTTGCTATGGAGCAACTTGCGACGTCGCATGTTGCTAGTGTGCAACCTGCGACGACCTCTCAAAAGGTTGTACAAACTGAGTACAAATCCTCTCAAATGAAAACTTGGTCTAGATGACTTCAGGGATGTATACACAATGGTCCAGATGACTTCAGGGATGTATACACAATGGTCAAGATGACGACATTATCACAACGGTCATGATGACAACACTTGGTCATAACGACGGTACTTGCAACAATCATGATGACGACACTAGGTCATGACGATGACACTTGCAACACTTGCGACACTTGTGACACTTGCACAAGGGTGACGACATTTTGGTGTAACAGAATGCCCCCCAAAGCATGAAACTGTTAAGGATGTACAGGTGAAGTGATTTGATAGAAAAAATGGCAAAAGACATGTCGGATGAAGGACGCTGCTGCAGTACAACTGACTCTGAACTGACAATCTCATATGTAGTACAACATGGTTGTCGACCAATACATTGCAGATCCATGGGAGTAATGACCAACTGAACACAATCATGGCTACTAGACACAAGCGTAGATCCATGATGAGATGATAACACAGCCATGACTAATACAAAAGTGAATCCATGTAATATGACTCAATACAAACTCCATCGCAACCTAGGTAAAACATGACTCCCCAGGGTCTTCAAGATGAACCCGCAATGATACGAATCTATCCATGTGATTACAAATGTCTTGACGTCGAACATGGTAGAAACCACTTGATTACCGGTCATTGATGTAAACCGTTAACAAATGCGAGGGAGATCACCATTAATGTCAATGATTCCCAAGGTATCACAGTACATATCATCGAGCGTGAATAAATGAGTTGACGTCGAACGCAAGATGAAATCTTTCAATCAAGAGTCAATGATGAAAGCGAGGTGACCTGCCATTGAGGCATGTAGGACCAAGGTACTTGACTAGTTTCTAGATTCAATCCTTGGATGATGAGTTGAAGTCAACAAGGATGAATCCGTCGAAGGAGGGCCATAATGAATCCCCCATCAATTGACACGAAACACGACAAAAAATGTGTAGAGTGGATCGGATGGTACAATAACATGCAAGACTAACTCAGAGTAGGCCAACATGATCGAAGGTATACTGACTGCAGATGATAAATGATATACATATTCTTGAACATGGGCATGGCATGACTTGGCAGTATTGACATGACGAGAATGATACCAACCCCTAATGCAATTGATGGTGGAAGCATTCTTTAGCTGATCCAAAGGAGCGACGCGACTCATGGAATTGAAAAGACTCGAGGACAAATAGATTATCCAAGTACTGAATGCAAATGAAAACGAGTGCCATGTTTAAGAACGACTATATACTGCCACTAAGGTATGTAACACAAACACTTTCCTTTTTCCCCATAATGAACGATGAGTGCCTCATGTGTTTTTTAACGAGCTTGATGAGGGTAACCAGATGCTCGGTATAGCTCATCTCATAGATGAGTCCAATACCAAATGTTTTACGAACCTGGGAGAGGAGGGGTTCATCCCATAATGGGCCCTTCAATGTTTAAAATTTAACGAGTCCAGAGAAGGAAAACTCGACATCATTTCATGTTTAGAGAGTCTGAAAAGAACTAAAGGAGACTCCAACGATCCTTTTTCGTAAAGTTAGCCTCATCGCTCGAAAAAGGGTAAAACAACGTGGGAGAGGACTCTTCCAGCCATGGTTGGTTGGAGTATTCATTTTTCGTAAATAGTGCTTCCTGGTTCGAAAAAGGGGTAAACTATCACCAGAAAGATGATCATTCAAATGCTTTTACAAGAGTGAAAGCATCAAGTTCGCTTGGCAATCTTTTCCTATTTAGGGAGTTTGAAAAGAGCTTAAAAAGGACTCCATGAACAACTTTGTCATGGTTGATGACTGAGTACGACAAAGGAAAAGTAAACTCAACATAGTTCATTTTCCGTAAAGAGTCTAGCTAGGCCGGATAAAGTGATAAACCTATACTCGTTAGACACACCTTTTTACTCAACTTTTTAACGAGCACGAGAATGGTATCAAAAGCACTCGGAATATTTTTCATATTTGAACCAGAGCACGAAAAAGTAAAAAGTAAGCTCAAACCACTTTTCATGTTTTAACCAGAGCACGAAAAAAAAGTGAAAAGTAAGCTCAAATGCCATCTTACTGTTTTTAACGAGCTCAAAGATAGGTTGGAAGAATGCTCATGATGTCTGCTTCATTTTTTAATGAGCTTGTAACAGAAAATGAACTATGCTCAAGATAATTTTCATGGTTTAATGAGCTCGAAACCTAAAATGGAAAGTATGCTCGAAAATGTTCCCAATGGTGAACTTTTCCCCAACATGGCATCCAGAGGTTGGTGTGTGCCCCCAGCATGATTGCTAGAAGTAAGTGACTTAGCTCCAACGTGATGTGGAAAGGTGATCAATTTGACTTCAACGTAACTTCTAGAGGTTGAAGACATGCCCCCAAGCTTCATTTCATTCGCCTAAGGCATAGGCGGGTTAAAAGAAGGTTCAGGTACTAAGTCTACGAGGAGACTCGACTCAAAGGGAAAGGATATGTTTCATTTTTTAACGAGCTTGACACAGGAATAAAACTCTGCTCAAAAGACTTATTTCATTTTTTAAAGAGCTTGACACAGAAAGGGAACTATGCTCACGGTGAAGGCCCATTGACGGGTTGCTTCCCAACGTGATGCCCAGAGGTTGGAAAATGTCCCCAACATGATTGCTAGCGGCTTAACATGGTGGTGTTCCTTCAACATGATTGTTGACGGTACGACATGTGACATGCCCCCCAAGCTTCATTTCGTCTAAAAATGATGCTTTCTAACCCAACTACCAACCTAGCTACTAATATGAAAAATGTTCACCAAGGGGGGGAAAACGAGAATCAAATGAAATGAAGGTTCAAATTCTAACTCTAGCGAGAGACTCGAACCGATGGGAGGGAGATCTATTTCATTTTTACACAAGCTTGAAATAGACAATAACTATGCTTGAGGAGGCCCATCTTATTTTTTAATGAGCTTGAAATGGAATAAAACTATGCTCGAGGGGGCCCATCTTATTTTTTAACGAGCTTGAAATGGAATAAAACTATGCTCGAGGGGGCCCATCTTATTTTTTAACGAGCTTGAAATGGAATAAAACTATGCTCAAGTGGATTGGTTTCATTTTTTTGCAAGCTTGAAACCAAAGGTAAACTATGCTTAGGGTGGTTGGTTTCATTTTTTAACGAGCTTGAAACGTAACACAAACCATGCTCGTAGGAACCTATTTCATTTTTTAACGAGCTTAACATAGAACGGGAACTATGCTCATGTGAAATGGTTTCATTTTTATGCAAGCTTGAAATCAAAGAAAAACTTTGCTTGAAGGTTGGTTTCATTTTTTAAAGAGCTTGAAACATAACATAAACTATGCTCATACCCCCCATCCTCAGGGGGAAGAAACCACTAAAACATGCAGAACATTTAGGGAAGTTTGATGACTAGGAGTCATATGATGAGTGGGTGTCACGAAGGAAAGCTGATCAATGGTCACAATGATGAGGAAAATACATCACTCGAAAGAGCGTGGACACTACAGCTTTCATAGCATAGACATAATCACGTCCAAGGAGCATATTGAAATCTAAATGACCGTGGACAACCGTGACATCAACATAAACAGTTTTACCTCTCAACGTGATAGGTAACTATGGGAGAATCCCTAAAGATTCGGTAGGCCTTCTATTAAAAGCCAAAATCTTGTCAGTTACTGGCACAAGCTGAGGAGAACCTATAGCTTTCCATGCGGTTGAGGATAAAATACTAACAGAAGCTCCCTCATCAACTATCGTACGAAATATTTCTTTATCGGAAACTCCTACATATATTTGGAAAGGAAGACGAGATTCTGTTAGACCATTCCAATCAAAGGAAATGACCTCAGTACTTGGAGGGGGTCCTGTAGAAATGGACAGGGTTTCCCTTTGCCTAGGACATTCTGAACTGACTAGGAAAACATCAGCGGTTTCCAACTCACTCTCACTTGGAAGATAAGAATGAGACGAAGATTGTGTCATGGTGACTGCTTCAGTATGGACTTTCTCCAATGAAAGAGCGGGATCAAGTGGAGATGACAGCGACTCAATCACTTCACTCTCGGAAGGAAGAGTGGGATCAATTATAGATGAAACTGAATTGACCACTTGGTTAACCAGCGGGGAGTCGAGGGACAACTTATTATCGCTTGTTGGAAGCACTTGTTGAGAGCTAGTAATATCTTCCAACCACCGTGAAGCTTCATCCATGCTTGGACAAAGGTAAGTACGGTGCATGCCCTTGCATATCCAACAAGGGTCTGCGGCTCTACCCTTCCGACCCTTCACCAATGGGTCACTAGTCAAGGGAGTGTCATCAACATGATGGCTAGAGGTTGACGATACAAGCGGTTTTGGATTTTTAGACCACACTTCTGACACACGAGAAAGACCGGGACAATTCTTGAGAAGGTGATCACCCTTGCAAAGTTTGCAAGGGAACTTTGGCTTACGAGGTGTTCTCATAGAATGAGTGCCATCAGAGGCAGATGGTTGATGCATGGTCTCTTTCTTAACTTTCTTCTTCTTAATCTTCCCTTTCTTCTTCTTCACACCAGCCTTCTTACTAACATTAGAGTTTTTAGTAGGAGAAGAGGAAGAGATGGAAGCCGATTCAACTTTCAACGGAAAAGGAGAAGGGTCATCATGAGATTGATGCTCATGTGGTGAAGGACCTAGTCCGACATGATTGGTGCACTTGACGTAACCGGATTGGAGAATAACCATACTGGTAATCCTATCGTCAATCCAAGAAGACTCAACGTAGCCATAAAGGGAGGACCAACAGTTCCACAAGGGGGAATAACAAATGGCATACCTTGGAAAGGTGCCTCCTGGTTGGTAGTCCCGGAAGAGTCTCCCATATCTAGACTTCCTAAGAGTCTCTAAAGTACCATACAAGTCAAGCACTACTCAATTCTAAAAGCAACAAGCAAATTGTGTGAATAGGAGTGGATTCAAAGTTTGGAACCTCACGGGATTATCAAGGCATCGCAAACCGCTATATACTGCAGGGTCCAACAATATGACATGACAAGGAGGATTGGGACCGTACCCTTGCCTGCATACCCGATTACCTGGACAGTACGTGCATGCTAATCTCCCTGAGTGTTGTTCTCGGTGTATTGCTTTGCCAAGACGGCCAAATGGTTAACTCGGTTGGTTTCAGGAATCCTAATGGTGTCTTCCGATATACGCAAGGTACGTGGGAGCTCAAATCCGTAGTGGTGCTGTCTAATGCACAGCCGTTGGCACGAGACCTTCCGATATATGTGTCAAGTACGTGATACACCCTTCGATATATGCCAAGTACGGATTATGGTACTTGGTGGGTACGTGAAGGAACTCGATATACCAATGTACATGGAAGACTACAATACCCCCGGACTATAGTGCTGGAAAATAACGACAGCTGCCACGCTTAACGACGCCGGAACACGTCTCTAACTTACACACAAGTTGCTAAATGATTTTAACCTAATCTAGCATTAATTTTATCTTGTATGGTTAGGTGGATGCATGAGGTGAGTACATAAATGTAAACATAATGCAATCCTCAACTACATGATAATGCACATTTTCCTTTCCTTTTCAATGAAAACTACTTAAGGTAGGGAGAGATTTTTCTTTCTTTCAAACCAAAAGTACTTAAGTAGTAGCGAAAAGAAGAATTCCTTCCTAGAGTGCAATAATTCTAACTTTCTACAATAATCAGCCAAAAAGTGTAAAGAAAATGAAAGATGCAGCTAATCTTAACAATGTGTAAGACAAAATGATGAAGCACTTTTCAATTTTCAAATGCATGTACCAAAATGAAATTTGATAACTCAACGCTTTTCATATCTATATGCAAAAAGTGAGAAGATATCTACAGCACTCTAATCTTTCAGAAATTCCCAAAGAAAAATGGCAAGCACCCAAACAACTCAAAGGCACTCAAGAGAGGTTCAAAATCTACCAAATGCAATACTTATAACTCATTTCCTATCTTTTTACACTTGAAAAAGACACATCTAAGCCACGAAAGAAGGATTCCACTAACGTTTCCAATCAAGTGCAAGACAAAGGAAAGCATTTAACAATCTTATCTAACTCAAATGCACACAAATCTGAAACAAGCCTTTCTTCTTCTTATGATGATAAGACCAAGAATATCAAATGATCAAAATAAAGTAAGAAGAATATTTATGTTTTCCAAATTCATGAATATAGCAAAAGAGTGACAAAATCAAGCTTTTCTTTGAACTAAAGCGGAGACAAAGAATCAATCTTCCCCAACAATGATTGAATAGCTCAACATGTAAGGGAAAAAGGATGCATAACCCAAGAAAGAGAGGCTCAAAAAGATATGGATATCCCACACTCTTCAAGTCTTTAAAACAAGCTAGTCACGCGAAACCAAAACTGATCTCAAAACCTTAAGATGGGTCAAAACGACTGATGAATGCACGATTTCAAAAATAGAACCCATTTCGCTTAAAAATGCAATCAAAACACTAGTTTTGACTCAAAGGGCCAAACATGAATCCAAATCCCAAAAGATCCAAAAACCAATACAAACAAGCCAAACAAAACACACAAATCAAAGATGGGATCTCTAGTTGGATGTTGCAGCACAGAGGGAGTTCATACAGCAAACCAAAGTTCAAACTGTCAGATGAGGGAAGGGATGCCAGTATGCCAACTTTTGGCAGATCGGCACACTCTATCTTTACACACAGTGCGACGTCGCAGTTTGCCTTCACGGGAGGTGCGACGATGTCGCAGTATAGCAATGTAAAGGATGCGACGGGTGACTAATAGGTGAAGAACAGAGATTCAGAATGACACAGTGTCGCTCTGTTTCCACTACCTAGGTGCGACAGGCGAGTTCTAGATTAAAAAATGAACCGGATCTCTCAATAATGAACCAAAAATAGGCTTGAAACTGAGTTGTACAAACTCAAAGGAAGAAGATCAGGATCTTCAATGTGAAGATCTGACAATGGAATCAATCCTAAGAAGGAGAATGGCAAGAAATGACAACAAAGCTTGTGACAAGTAATCAACTGAAAAAGACTCAGATTAACGATCACTAAACAAGAATACTCCCTAGCAGAGTCGCCAGATTTGTTACCAGACAATCCACTCGACCGGAGGCAAGCTGGATCTCCCTAGCTCAATGCGAGTCTAGAACAAATAGAACAGACTACAAACACATTTCCTAGATATACTTAAGGATCAAGTACTAGATGTCTTACCTCTTTGATTTCGCTATCCTTTCTCCTGAATGTTGCTCCACATCCCACGGTCGTCAGATCCAAGCTGCAAGACCTGTTAAGACACAGAAAAGAGAAACGAGTAAAGAGCATCTATACAATAAGAGATCTATGTAAACAATTAAGTAGGTAAACAACACAACATCATTACACATTAAGAACGATATTGGTGGAAAGCATTTGTATTACTGCAAATAGAGGAGTACATGATAGAGATATAGAACCACAACCAATGACTTAACGTAGCATCCCTTCTCCGCACAAGCCAATTGCCAAGACCTTCCAAGGAAGCATGAATTCTCCAAGAGGTGAGTGAGGGTGTCTAAGAGAGATTTCACCAGCATGTAGATACCATAGTATTCCTCCCTTTGGAATGGGAGTGAGCCTCATATATATAGGACTAAGTGGATGAGATTATGGATAGAATAGGTTGAGAGATGGTAGGAGAGAGATAGGGGATCTTCCCAATGAGTTATGGGTTGAGTACCAACTCTCCAAGAGATCAGGGATAAGCCCCCAAATGAGCAAGATTCGAGAAAGATCTTGAAATGGCTATTTTTTCCCATTAACAGACCTCGTCGCACTTTGCTATGGAGAAACCTGTGACGTCGCATGTTGCTAGTGTGCAACCTGCGACGACCTCTCAAAAGGTTGTACAAACTGAGTACAAATCCTCTCAAATGAAAACTTGGTCCAGATGACTTCAGGGATGTATACACAATGGTCAAGATGATGACATTATCACAACGGTCATGATGGAAACACTTGGTCATAACGACAGTACTTGCAACGGTCATGATGACGACACTAGGTCATGACGACGACACATGCAACACTTGCGACACTTGCACAAGGGTGATGACATTTTGGTGTAACAGCTACAAAGAAATATGGTATTGCACCTACGTCATTGCATTATTGGCTAAATGGTGTTCTTCATACCAAGAGGAAAGGGCATGTTACAGTGTTAACTGAAAAGGAGGAGGAAGAAGTGGTTGTTTGGTGTAAGGAGATGGCCGACATGGGCCATGAGATGGAGTTGACACAACTAAAATTGAATGTGGCACAAATATGCTAGTCAAGTCCAAATCCATTCGTAGATGGATTTCTCGAGAAATCATGGTGGGCAGGTTTCAAGGTTAGACACTGAGAACTTATCTTGCTAAGAACAAAGGGCCTAGATGGAGACAAAGCTTTGAATTTGTGCCCTAAAATTTTGTTTAAGTTCTACGAACTCGGTCAAGCACATATTAGAAGCATTCATATGGTCCAGCACATATATGGAACTGTGATGAAACTAGATTACAAGAAAGTAGGGATTGTGGCATGCGGGTAATTGCTAAGAGATGCAATAGGAATGTGCCAAAATTCTACCTAAAAGTAGGGAGTGGATTACTATTCTATGTTGCGTGAATGCAATCGGTGCATCGATCCCTGGGTTTTATTTATTCAAGGGAACTACCCAACCAAAGAATTATATCAAGAACTGTTAGCCAGAAGCATACATGGTTGGACATCCTAATGCATGGATGACTAAAGAATTGTTCATGGATTGGATTTTCCATTTTCCACATCTATGCCTAGTGGTGTATATCCTAAAAATAGGTGCAAGAAATGAGCCAGAAAAAGAAGGAAATTGCGAAGGATAGGAGGGTACTGAAGATTGTTCAAGCGGAACAATGAAAGCATGAAATGTTGAAAAGAGAGAAGCAAAGGAAAGACAAAGAATATTATAAACAACTGGCAAGACATCAAAGTAAACAAAGAAAGGTCCAATGAATACAACAAAAGAAGCAAGGAGTATGGAGGAGGTGGAAATAACTATGGATGAGAAGGAGCTAAGGAGGATGGTCTCATTCAATCAAATTGCATAGAATACAGGTTTCTTCCAAGACCTTATAAAAATCCACATCCCCCAGTATCATCCACCTGGGCCACCTCCCCCCTTTCTTCCAGCCAGTGTAGGGGCCAATCCGAGATGGCCTTTCCCAACACCTCCAAACAATCTAGGGGTATTGGGTACAAGTCAGAGACAGGGGTTTTCGATTCCTCCTTGGCTGCAAGTATCAATATGGCATCGGGCAAATGTAGGGAACTCAACACAATCTGATCAAGCAAATGTACGCACCTCAAACAACTGGGCTCAGGAAAATGTACGAGGCTCAACAAGCTTGGGTAATGAAGAACCTTAGCCTCCTAGAGCATAAGGATGAAATACATTTATGCCTAACCACATGCATTGTGGGTTTTGTTAAATAGGCATTTTTTGGATGACTATGCATACAGTTCCATGGTGTATAAGTGAATAGTATATACTTGAAGTTATATATGGCAGCATAAGCTACAAGGTAATGATATGTGGCAACATAAGCTAGTTTGAAGCCTCTTTTTTGATGAACCACCTTTCCATATTCATGGAGGAAAACATTCATTTTTTTATAAGATTGCTAGTGGTTTACTACTCCTTGAATTGTGGATCTAGGAGATTGTTTTTAGTATGGTGCATGTGGATCTGCACTAGAATATGAAGGGATTAACTCCTAATTTATATATCTATTTTTTGACACTTCATTTGGCATCTTTATCACCTTGGAGGGTGAGTTGTATGAGCCCTTGAAGTGAATTCACTAGCCCATTTCATTCTTTTCGGCATCTTTTCAGTATCTCAAGGATTTTGGTCAATTGATGATTGGGAGTGCTTCACCTTTCAAGTTGGAAACTGATCATATTGAGGTATTAATTAATATTCATGAGCACAATGTTGGAAAATGATGATGTTGAAGCATCAATTAATCTTTTCAATGAAATGTTTGGATGGATTAAGGGATGGGATGATATTTAAGTAAGCTACAACTACATGATATTTAAGTAGTCTACATCTTTCAGAATCCAGTAACATGCTTCCAAATTTCCCTTGAGACATTCATCCACTCAATTAGTCAAGCTAAAACCTTTGCTAAATGCTGACCCACAGTTTATACAATAAGTATGGCCGAATATTTCTTTTGCTCGTGCACTAATATGACCAGGTATTTTAAATAGTTTTGTACTTATGGTGTCCTCTACACATTCTCCTACAAATAAGTTTCAGTATTTCATTTATCAATACCATTCAAAGTGAAACTACTACAACTAAATACCATTCACTAAACTACTGCAACTACACCATTCATGTTGGACATATGCATCCTATTGATTGTGGCCTTAATGGATTCCTTAAATGGTGACTTTAACCCAACTAATTCACAATTAAGCCAACACAGACACCACTAACATCAATGGGAAAGGGAAGAAAATCAGAATCCATAGCAAACCAAGATCTATGATCTCAAAGGTTTAAAAACATTAATGCCAATTTTCATCCATATCTAGTGTACATATCGGGCACTAAAATCAATCAACGAATTGTTATTGGTTTTTAAGCCCAAACAATTCACAATAAAGCCACCACAAACAATGCACATATCTTGTGTACATCTCAGGCACAGAAAGAATTGAGGGGCTAGTCATTGACTTTTAAGCCCAACCAATTCACCATCATGACAACAGATATACACTCCCATATAAACATTGATTTTTAAGTGCAAGCAATCCATAATCAGGCCAACACGTACACTTCCAATATCAATGGGCAATGGAAAAATTCAAAATCCATAGCAAGCAAGTACCTATATTGTCGAGAAAATAATCCTTAGTGTTAGGGATATTATTATGTTATCTCCCTATTCACGTGAGGAGAATACCAAAATTCATAGGTGAATAGAAAGAGTTACTCAGGATTCCAAGAGACCACTTGGGAAGTTGAACTCAAGGGTCATTCTCACGTATATATTGTACATTTGTGAATGAGAATTAATGTGCTTAACACCTGTCTTTTCTGTCCTTGTGGTTATTCTATTTGTGTATCTAGCTTGTGTGCCCATCCAATCATTCATCTACCCATATGGGAACCTAACAGTGGTATCAGAGCATATTATTGACCTGTGACCAGTGCTATTTTGAGAGATGAGGTTTTGCATATTCACAATCTCCTATCCTCCTCCAGTCTGCTCCTTGCATTTATTCTCTATGTGAGAGAATTTCTTCCCTGCATCTGTACGTTTATCTGGCATATTAATTATTCTGCATTTGTACGTTTATCTGGCATATTAATTATTCTACTAGACCTACTCACTTGCCTGCCATTTCAAGAATGACAATTTATCTTTTTCCATCCAAACATTTAATTTCTTGTCAATCCTACTCACACCTCTACAGACTCTCTAGCTCATGGCTTTATTGTGAGCAGATACAATTATTCTTTGGTGAATCGCTGCAATTGATGTAATTTTCGATGTGTTACCTCTCCATCCCCATCGTTCGATCTCTCCATATCCTCATATCTTTCGACCCACGATTTGTTCTACAAATTCTAGTAGCCAAGGGTGTTCTTTCCATTGTCTCTAACATTGCCATCATCATCTACATTTGGTTCTACACACTCACTCCTTTTTGGTGGAGCTATCTTCAGAAACCCTAATATGGAGTTGGAAGAGCATTGAGGTTATGCATATCACAATATTTTCAAGGCTGATTATTGTTGTGTTTGGAGTGACCTAATCGTGAACTATTGAAGTGATGACTCTCCAAGTGTGTGGGATATCTCCTTCCAGTGCTGTGTGGGGAGCTGATATCTATCCACCAAATCATGGAGTCTTGCGTGTTGCTGCATGGAGACTGGTGTATGGTGAAGTGTGGTGAAGAGTTGGTAAAATCGTTGTCCATTTTTTAAATGTGAGTGAAGGCTCCAAAATTAAGGTTGTCTTGGTATCTATCCAAGTGAAGTGTTATCTATTGTGTGAAGAGCAGTGGCAGCTGCATTTCAACTGGGGCGTTTCCACAGGTGAATAAAGAGATGCGTTCCAATTATGTGTTGAAATTTGCTAACAGTGAATCCATCTTGTTGTTGTGATCTTCACTGAGATTGTTGTTTGAAGACTGTTGCATTTTTGGAGTTCTGGAAACATTGATACAACTACCTTGAATGTGGAGCTACCTTGAAGTGGAGCGATTGAGGTGGAAACCCTAATCCACTATCTCTACGGTGAAGAATGCAGTGATTTGAGTATTGGATGGGGTGAACTCCCATTCATCCTTTGTTGCAATTTTGTGAAAGTTGTCATGGTATTCCCATCTTTATAAATATCACCGGTATTTTTTTTATAAAGTTTTGTTGGTGTTTTATTATGTGTTAAATAATTCCAATATTTAAATTGTCAACTCGAGGAGGGAGCTTATGAGATGCAATCACTATATGTGCAGGATTGAAGGCTTGAGCTAACCTAAGCTGACTAAAGATGCAAATGTGCTAACATGCAACTATATGATTTTAAACTACTCGCGTGACTTTCATAATTCAAATGCAAGAATTTATTATATCTATGAAAACGGAAAACTGATTAACAAATGAGGCGAGTAGGAAAATAAATAAAGATGTTTAATTGAACTGAATTGATTTGGAAGCAAGTAGAAAACTTGATAAAGATATTTATTATAGATGCAAGTAGAAAATTTGATAAAGATATTAATTTATGATCCAAATCTTATATCATGAGCATCTTCATTATTTGTATGAATGGAAACTAGTCTTATAATTAACAAGTTAAAACAACTTGGAAAATGGAATTATTAAACTATTACTGGAAAAACAAACCATTTAGAAACAAGAATAATAAGTTCAAAACAATAACTAATTAACAAATCAGATATGAAGAACTTAATTATGGAAGAAGGTTGAGAAGAAAGTTTAAGAAGAAAGAAGAGAAAGGAGGAAATAATTATGAAGTTATAAAACAAGAGTTAAATTACATCTAAAACCATTAATTAGAAGTAAGAAGAATTGTGGTTGAGAGGTAGAAGAAGTTAGATTCTGAGAAAGGCCTAAAACAATGCAGAAAACACACAGGTCCGAATGACGATCTGAACACCGGTTTGAATGGCGGTCCGAATGACAGTCTGGATGGAGGAAAATGAGTTAAGTTAAGGAAAAGAAGAATTTTGGATGATTTAATTACCAGCTTGCTTTATGCAAATGATCCTACTGTGCATAGGAAGCAGTAGAGAGATTATTTAGAGGCTAAACTAATAAAGAATTATCTACTCTAATCATTATCTAGGTAGAGGAATTGTTTCTATGAGATGTGAGAAGAAGATTGAGATGGAAGAAGAAAGAGTTAACCTACAACAAGTAGGAAGAAGAACTAACAGAGGGGAAGAAGGGAGAGAAAGGAATGCTAACTATGGAGGAATTTGGAAGCAATATCTAATTATAATGATGGAAGAAGAATTGGAAACAAACTGCAAATTATTAAACTATTGGTCGACCATTCTTAGCTCAGAAGAAGGGAGATTACATTAACAACAGAATATTAATTACAGAGGAATGAGGATGACCTACACAGGAAAAATGAAGTTAATTACACGCATAGGAAAATAAACTAGTTAATTGCAAAAAAGAAATGCAGAAAAAGACAAATAAAACCTCCAGTTGATGAGGGGCCCTTCCCAACAATCAGAGGAGAAACTAAGTCAACTTAAACGACTATCAGCAAAGCATCAATGTATTGAAACTTCCATTGATCTGAGAAAATTACATAGTACTTTATGCAAAAGTAACTGTTATCTCCTGTCTATTCCTACGCTATCTGATCTTACACATCTGCTCATATGGATCTGCATTTCTCCACAGGAGATGCCTTTATATAAGTTTACAATGGGAGAGAGGGTCGACGAAGTCAACCTCTCTAAAAAAAGCGGTCTTTAATGTCATACAACGGCTGCAAGGTGGCTCACAATAGCGCATAGGCCAGTTTCCTACTTCCACGGTGTCGACCCTATCCAATATGAACAACTGCGTGTTCGTTTCCTTCAACCATGGGCAGAGTGTCAGCTAAAGAGTTGGATGAACGGAGCAGATGACTGCTAGAGCGTCAACATGGACAGAGCAAAAGCAGACGAGGATTCTCTAGAACGTCGGCGTGAGCAGGTGACGTGATACCAAGCTGAATGCGCAGGAAAATTGGAGTTGAAGAGTTGATGTGGCGTGGAATTGTGTTGGTAGGCTGAGCGTGGGGGGACTGGACTGGTCTAGAACACCGGCATGAACCAACATGCATGATCCTCGGCTGAACGAGCAGAAGAGTTGGAGCGTAGAAGTGTTGACGTGGATGAGAAGTGTGCTGTCGAGCTTGGATGACCTGGGGACGAATCTTCCAGAACCAAAGCTCCTTAACCGTGACCACCACGTGACTAACAGAACCCGCATGCCCATCTTTGCTATTAACAGCCAGAGATATGCTAACCGCTGATTTCACGGGCTGAACGGGAGGCTGAACGATGGGTTGAATGCGTTTGAGCTTTAACACGTAGCACATGGACTGAACGAAGGGTCATTTGAGAAACACAGCCTGTCAATTAAAACATAAATGTCAATTATGCCCAAAAAATGCCATTTGATCATAAACAAATCATAATATAATGAAATATAAACAAGATTTGTATAACAAGTAAATATATGCATACCTGGGTTGTTTGATGGGCTGAATGGTAAAGAAAATAACTTAATATAGCAAAAGATGATAGAAACAATGCCATTTCGAGTGATTGAATGATCAAAAATAGTGACAAAAATGGACGTCAACACTCCCCCAAACCGAAGATATGCTAGGTCCCACTGAGCAAAGAGAAAAATAAATAAGGAAGAAGTGGATGCGGTTGGATGGACTCGAAAAGGATGAGAGCGAATAGAATGATGGTGAGGATCAAGCAGGGGTCAGTTTTAAAGCAAATTCCAATTGACTGTTTGAAAAATCATGAGATGGAAATTTGGCACGTTTAAATGATCACGCCATTCTTCATAATTTTTGGAACGTGCACCATAATAAAGATATGTGCGTTAACGAATTCATATGGTTTGTGAAATATTCAACCATGTCCAAAGTAAACTTTGGACATGTTGAAAGGAAATTTTCATCATAGGATTATAACATAGTGCATTAAAAATCATGATGATCTTTATACAATGTGGGTTCACATGTTGATTCTTTGCATATAATTTTAATGAAAAGTTAAAACCATATGATAACCAGATAATAATTATGAAAAATCGCAATAATACATGATTAATCGATTCATTGGGTGAAGTCGAGATGAATTAAAGGAATCAGATCATGTGCAAAGATGATATTTGATTAATCCCTGATATGGTTAGTTAATTAGATTCATCAATAAAATTTCAAAAATTAACTACCTTAGCACACTTAATCATGATTTTATAAGCTATGGTTTCATTCGGATCATTATTCATTTGATTCATTCGATCCTTCATACAAACTATTTGTCTGTACAAGATGTGCTTGCTGGATCTGATTGTCGCTGATTATGCAGAAATTTCTGAGGTTGTCAACACACAAAAGGATGATGTAAACCTTCTTTTATGAAATTCTTAGTCGCTCTTCTTTGTTCAACATGGATCAGAACGGTTTTTTTTTCTCTTATGTTACTTGCGTTATTCCTGAAACAACAATTTATTGTATAAGAACTTTAATTGTATTATAAGTAAATAGAAAAATAGAAGCAATTATGAATCCTAGTAAACAGATAAAATAGAAATAATTTTGAATCCTCCCCCAAACCGAAGGAATGGCACGTCCTCGGGCCATTAAGACTAAGTTGTATGCTTCTTATGTAAACATTCTAGATCAACATCAATTAGTAGGAATCCTAAAAACATCATTATTCTAAAAACTAGAACTTTCTGAGAAAAATATGTATTCATGATATGACCAAAACAATATCATACTAAATCAAATTATTTAATACATGAAAATTCATCAGTTTATGCTCATGAAGACCACATAAAGAATAATAGTGTAAGAGATGCAAAAAATGCCATAGGAAAAACTAGTCGTCCATGACTCATTGTAAAGATCTCTTGTCATCCAAAGAATATAGATAAGGTTCACCGTAAAGTTTGCGAGATCTACTATAATTATGGGTCCCATTTCTAGGATAATCATATCCTAGGTATTGTTTGAATTAGATGACAAGGTCCAAGTCCAACTTACAACCATTATCTAATGATAGTATAAATAATCGGCCTAAACATGTGTTTGTATACTCAGGTTTTTTATGTGCCATATAAATAGCAAAGCGTTAACCAAACCTCTTTTACTCGATATTTCCCCGCTGCCAGCAGGCCTGTTCAGTACCCCGGCAGGTTTATCTTGGTACCATGCAAGCATAGCCCCGCTGCCAGCAATCCTGTTCAGTACCCTGACAGGTTTACTTGCACTTACCAAGCTTCCTTGTTTGAGATTTTACTTGGCATGGACCTGCTGCCAGCGAGCCTGTTTAGTACCCCGGCGGGTTTGCTTCGTATAATGATATATATATATATATTTGTATGGAAGCCAGTTGGTACTAGAGTGTGCTAAGCTTGCTAAACACATAATTCAATATTTTAGCATGAAGCTTATGAGCAACTTTATTTATAATGGCCTAAATTACAGATCATGTCAAAAGATAATAACTTAAAGTTGTTCTTTGACTTCATAATCTATCTTCTTCATAAAAGGTCAGTAATGTTCCCCACAAAATAGAAAATATCACCTACTTTTAGGCTACCTTTTAAAGGTGCTTTAGAGACAAGTTTTGATAATGAATCCAAGATGAACTAGGAGTCCATAGGTGTAAGATTGAGTTTTGTGGAGATCATAATAATTAAAGTAGGTCTTTGAGTAACTGGTATGATAAGAAATATGCATGTATGATGTAAGATTGCTTTGGTTTAGTCATTAACATGATCTTATCCTTAGTTCTTTTATTTTAAAGGAAAACAGAAAGTGAAGTTGTATGAATATCTAAAGCTAACTAACCATAAACAACTTTTTATTTATATACATACTATCCTATGCTATCTAAAACAAAGAAAAACTCATTATTCAAGTGTAAGAACTTTTCCAATGTAACCATGTGCGAAGCAAAATGAAAAATGTACCTATATCCACATATGAAAAATTTAAAGCAGTGATTACCTGGATGTGGAGAATCAACCGACTTACTTGCTTTTGCAACAGAAGGTGTCGAATGAAGGAATGGTATTGTGGCCTCATTACCTCTTGGAACCATCTTTCGATGTAATCCTGATACTCATCTTCCTTCCTCATGTTATACAGATCTTCTTCTTCTGAATGTTCAATTGCTTGAGGACATGAAAGATCTATCGATAGATATGTGGAGAACTGTTCACCATTAGGTCTCTCTCCATCAAATGTAGTCACCAAGTTTTCGGTTTCCTTGGTAGACTGGCAAGGAGATTCGGTTTGTAGCTCATGGGACTGTGGTTCTTCTATTATTTCTAGAGAGGTAGATAAATTCTTGACTGCTGTCAAGATGTGTTCTTCTTGAGAAGAAGATATTGCGATCCCAGCTGCCGCTAGGATTTGAGAGAGTTATCTCATGCTGATGGTCACCTTGGAATCCATTTTGTTGGTTGATAGATCCTACTTCACACATGGATTAGTCCCTGGGTTCTTACAACACCCAAAAAAAAATTATGTGTTTTTAAAGAATTTATGTTACAAAAACAAATTTGCGAACTAAAACACACCACACTTGCTGAAAGAATAACACACCTGAAAAGAAGGAAGACAAACTTTATGAAATAAATTGCAGAAAATTAAATACTTAGATGTACAGAAAGGAAATCGTACTTGTGCGGAAAGGAACAACAAGGATTGGGGGCACCCCACTATAGTGGATGCGCAGGTTCTTACCTCTCGTCTTACCGTTCTCCCCTCCCCCTTGTTGTGTAATGTAAAAGCATCCTATCTATCCCTATCTACCTAAACTCCAATCCCTTTAGCACCTCCCCGGCAACGGCGCCAAAATGTTGGTGTTTTATTATGTGTTAAATAATTCCAATATATTTAAATTGTCAACCCGAGGAGGGAGCTTATGAGATGCAATCACTATATGTGCAGGATTGAAGGTTTGAGCTAACCTAAGATGACTAAAGATGCAAATGTGCTAACATGCAACTATATGATTTTAAACTACTCGCATGACTTTTATAATTCAAATGCAAGAATTTATTATATCTATGAAAATGGAAAACTGATTAACAAATGAGGCGAGTAGGAAAATAAATAAAGATGTTTAATTGAACTGAATTGATTTGGAAGCAAGTAGAAAACTTGATAAAGATATTTATTATAGATGCAAGTAGAAAATTTGATAAAGATATTAATTTATGATCCAAATCTTATATCATGAGCATCTTCATTATTTGTATGAATGGAAACTAGTCTTATAATTAACAAGTTAAAACAACTTGGAAAATGGAATTATTAAACTATTACTGGGAAAACAAACCATCTAGAAACAAGATTAATAAGTTCAAAACAGTAACTAATTAACAAATCAGATATGAAGAACTTAATTATGGAAGAAGGTTGAGAAGAAAGTTTAAGAAGAAAGAAGAGAAAGGAGGAAATAATAATGAAGTTATAAAACAAGAGTTAAATTACATCTAAAACCATTAATTAGGAGTAAGAAGAATTATGGTTGAGAGGTAGAAGAAGTTAGATTCTAAGAAAGGCCTAAAGCAATGTAGAAAACACACAGGTCCAAATGACGATCCGAACGCAGGTCTGAATGGCAGTCCGAATGACAGTCCGAATGGAGGAAAATGAGTTAAGTTAAGGAAAAGAAGAATTTTGGATGATTTAATTACTAGCTGGCTTTATGCAAATGATCCTACTATGCAAAGGAAGCAGTAGAGAGATTATTTAGAGGCTAAACTAATAAAGAATTATCTACTTTAATCATTATCTAGGTAGAGGAATTGTTTCTATGAGATGTGAGAAGAAGATTGAGATGGAAGAAGAAAGAGTTAACCTACAGCAGGTAGGAAGAAGAACTAACAGAGAGGAAGAAGGGAGAGAAAGGAATGCTAAATATGGAGGAATTTGGAAGCAATAGCTAATTATAATGATGGAAGAAGAATTGGAAACAAACTGCAAATTATTAAACTATTGGTCGACCATTCTTAGCTCAGAAGAAGGGAGATTACATTAACAGCAGAATATTAATTACAGAGGAATGAGGATGACCTACACAGGAAAAATGAAGTTAATTACACGCACAGGAAAATAAACTAGTTAATTGCAAAAAAGAAATGCAGAAAAAGATAAATAAAACCTCCAGTTGATGAGGGGCCCTTCCCAACAATCAGAGGAGAAACTAAGTCAGCTTAAACGACTATCAGCAAAGCATCAACGTATTGAAAATTCCATTGATCTGAGAAAATTACATAATACTTTGTGCAGAAGTAACTGCTATCTCCTGTCTATTCCTACGCTATCTGATCTTACACATCTGCTCATATGGATCTGCGTTTCTCCACAGGAGACACCTTTATATAAGTTTACAATGGAAGAGAGGGTCGACAAAGTCGACCTCTCTAAAAATAGTGGTCTTTAATGTCATACAACAGCTGTAAGGTGGCTCACGACAGCGCACAGGCCAGTTGCCTACTTCCATGGCGTCGACCCTATCCAATATGAACAACTGTGTGTTCATTTCCTTCAACCATGGACAGAGTGTCAGCTGGTGAGTTGGATGAATGGAAGAGAGGACTGCTAGAGCATCAACGTGGACAAAGCGAAGGCAGACGAGGATTCTCTAGAACGTTGGCATGAGCAGGTGACGTGATATCAGGTTGAATGTGTAGGAAAATCGGAGTTGAAGCATTGATGTGGCGTGGAATTGTGTTGGCAAGCTGAGCGTGGGGGGACTAGACTCCTCTAGAACACTAGCATGAACCAACGTGCGTGATCCTCGGCTGAGCGAGTAGAAGAGTCGGAGCATAGAAGTGTTGACGTGGATGAGAAGTGTGTTGTCGAGCTTGGACGGCCTGGGGACGAATCTTCCAGAACCAAAGCTCCTTAACCATGACCACCACGTGGCTAACAAAACCACGTGCCCATCTTTGCTTTTAACGGCCAGAGATATGCTAACTGCTGATTTCGCGGGCTGAACGATGGGTTAAACGCATTTGAGCTTTAACACGTAGCACATGGACTGAACGAAGGGTCATTTGAGAAACACAGCCTGTCAATTAAAACATAAATGTCAATTATGCCAAAAAAATGCCATTTGATCATAAACAAATCATAATATAATGAAATATAAACAAGATTTGTATAACAAGTAAATATATGCATACCTGGGCTGTTTGATGGGCTGAATGGTAAAGAAAATAACTTAATATAGCAAAAGATGATAGAAACAACGCCATTTCGAGTGATTGAATGATAAAAAATAGTGACAAAAATGGACGTCAACAAGTTTTTATCTCTCTTTTGATTCAATAGTGGATATTTAGTGACTTGTACACATCAAAGTATTTATTTTTAACTCAAATATTCGGGACATATTACCCTCGAAGTATTGGATGTACTACTCATGTGGTGATTTCATGAAAGCAAATTTTTACACATCAAATGCATCCACTGGAGCTAGACGGAAGTCTATGGTGGAGTTCCATATAGAAGCATAGAAATACTATAGCCTTACAACATGCTGTAGAAAATATCTTTTGGAGCCATGACCATGAACTGACCCTATGGAGATAAATCCTAATCTGTGCATTCTTCACTCTCATGACTTGGGCATACTCATCCTCTCCTCCATGTGAAGACTCTCTATCATGGAGTTGTATCATGGATACAAGAACATGAAGGGCAATGCGAATACTATCATTGGTGAAGTGTGGACCTATCACTTTTAATACAACTCTCCATCTACGGTTTCATGAACTAGAGACTCCTTTTCCATGCGTGAATACAACTTTGCACCATTATCAAGGAATTATGCAGATAGGAACACTGTGGCTCGCTTGGTTGGGTTTTTTGGTGCCGAAACCTTCAACCAAAAAAAGGTTCTCGAAAAAGCTGACCAACATTTACATTATGTACGGGAGCAATATCGGAACAACTTAGCAGATAATCCAAAGTATGAGCACCCTCCGATGATTCCAACAATGGAGTGGAAAGGCTTGCTGGATGATGCAAGGGAGAAAGCTGCGAAAATAGCGGGCAAGCCAGTACCCGAGTCAGCTAGAAGGTATGCAATACTTTCAGCAATGCAATTATATGTTTATTACACTTTATTTTCCATTTTTTTGCAATGTCTAATGTATTTAAAAATACTTTTATAGGATACCAGATACGTCGAAGGCCACCCAGGCAAGAATAGAAAAACATGGGCAACACAAGCTTGGCCTTGGTGGATATTCCAACCTGCAAGCACGAATCGTAAGTATGATCAATAATTATTTTATTGTATAGAAATTATAGATTGCATTTAAAATTGTTTTCATGATGTTCATAGGTGGGGGTTCTTGAGGTTCTATCATATCATGGTATTCTGGTGTTTCTTCTTCAGGGAAGGAGACAGCTTCTGTATTTCTAGGAGGTATATCTTCTTCATATACTTCTTCACACTGGCTCTTTTGAGAGCTGCTTCTTCATCAAATGTCACATCTCTACTAATTTCAATGTGATGGAATCCTGGGATGTATATTTTGAATGCCTTGGATGCTTCACAATATCCAACAAGTATTCCTTTCTTTCTGGAAGGGTCCAGCTTAGTTCTCTTCTCTTTTGGTATGTGGACATATACGGGGCACCCAAATATCTTGAGGTGGCTTACCTCAGGCTTCTTCCCTATGAACACTTCTTTTGGAGTTTTGAATATTTGTCACTTGTTCTATGGAACAAGTCTCATCATTCTTCATTTGTAGGTGATCGTTGTACGATACTTCCTACAAGTCAAATCCAATAGTATGGTTAGAAACATCTCATAGTTTCCAAATAAATGCATAAAAAACATAAGTCATACTATCTTAGCCAATGCTACAACATTCATCCATATCCCACATTCATATGATAACTTTATAGATGCCTTCCATCTCTACCAGGACATTATTAAGAGCGTGCACTACTCCCAATATGTCAGCAAAGATGTTTCACTCTAGATAAGTAGCAATGGAATGTTGTATAGCACCATACGCTACTTACCCATCACATGCATAACACTGCAAACATCCTAATACATATATATACAACTGGATACTATCATTTAAACAAAAATGACAATTCAAATACTTATCTTTGTTTGTTTGGTAGGATCTCCTTTTGATCCTAGTCTTCTGATCATCATCAATATTGTATGTTGCTTCTCCTATTCTCCTAGAGAGCTTTGTGAGAGGACTCCTTTTCTTCTAAACTGGAGAGAGTCTTCTTCTGTCCTGTCATGTGCTTTGAATCACAACTGTCACAGGACATATTCTTCGATTTCTTCCTTTGCTTGCTTCCTGGGAGGTTCTTCATCCTTTTCTTCTTCACTATCATCTTCTACTAGATGTGTTTGATGTCTTCTGTGGTGGAAACTCTTCTTCTTCTTCTTTGAAGGACAATCCCTAGCAATGTGTCCTATTTTGTGACAAATGAAACATTGGAATGAAGAGTAATTTCTTTCTGGAGTGGTTCTTCTTTTCTTTTGAAACCTTTGTGGAGGTTGAGACTCCTTGTGGCTTTCCTTCTTGAAGTTGGATTGATTCCTTCTTCTTTTGGTATGGGTGGCTAATGCTTGATTATCTTCTTTGAGTAGGACCTCTCTCTTGGCTACTCTAGCCTCTTCTTGAATGCAATCCTGGACCATACAATATCAAACTTCATGCTTTCTTTTCTAGCACACATGGTTTGGATGAATGAATCCCAAGGTCTAGTGAGACCATTGAGAGCAGTCATGACTAGTTCATCTTCATAAAGGTTGTCTCCAATGGCTTCTAGTTGTTCCTTGAACTGGGATACCCTTGTGAAGTAATCTTGAATATATTCTCCTTGATTCATCTTAGTGCTCTTTAATTGAGCTCTCAAGTTCATCTTCTTATTGATGTTCTTCCCTTCATACAATCTGGTGAGGAAATCATACATTTCCTTCGGGGTCTTCTTGGATGACACTTGGGGAATCAATTGGTCTTTGATAGAATAAACAATGATTCTCTTTGCCCTAATCATATCCTTCTTGTACTTCTCTTTAGCTTCATCTTCTGCAGGTTCTGCAACCTCATCTTTGATGTATTGGGCAAGATCATTCTCTTCAAGAATGAGACCAATCCTATATTTCCATGCCTGGAAATTCTCTATACCATCTAGCTTGTCCTCGAGCTTAGTGCTTGGGGCCATCTGATATCCAGGAGGTCACCAAAAATCAAAAAATTCTTAAAATGCAAAGTTGACCTTACCAGGAGATGTGCTTGATTGAATTCAGTTGACTAGTGTACTTGACTTTTGAAAACTTCAACTTTTCACCCTTCAAGCTTAACCAACGAAATTCGGATCGACAACAGATTTTCTAGTTTATTGGTTCATTGGTTCACTGGTGCGCAACTTTTTTGGTTCACTGATGCACAGGTTCGCAGCTTTCTGGTTCACTAGTGCACAGGTTCGTAGTTTTCTGGTTTACTGGTGCACAGGTTTGCAGTTTTCTGGTTTACTGGTTTTTCTTGTTTTCTGGTCTAGAAGTCAAACTAGGGTTTGACTTATCCTAGTGTTCTACCCACTCAAAACTTCGATCTAGGGCTTAGAATTTTGCTTTTGAGTAGGAGCATCCAACCATGCTCTCAGATTCCAAAAATTCCAACTTTTGCAGAAACCCTAATTTTCACCGGAGGAGGAGAGAGAGGTATTTTCACCTTGTGAAAGATGTCCTACTCAGGCTAACTCTAATACCATGTTAAGTTTAGCATAAAATTCACAACAAGAGCATAATAAAGATCACTGAAAGAAACACAATCACAAGATAGACACGGATTTATCCTGGGAAACCCTCATGGTGTAGAAAACCCAACAAAGCTTTCCTCAATATAGATGACCAACAAATACAAAGATGTAAACCCCAAACAGGTGCTCCTCCTCCTCCTTCGCAACTCTCTCTCTCTCCTATGGGCAATTCATAAGTGATTGAATGAATGAGTGAGTGTGTTAAATGAGGATCACACATCCTCTATTTATACTTTACCTCACTTGACTTTTTCTCTAACTGGGCCGACTTCTCCTATGAGAGTCTAATAACCCCTAAACAGTTAAATCAAGGCCAACCCCACTAGGGGAGTCTAATAACCCTAGTTACAACATCTCGACGGAGGAATAAACATCTCTGGATATACAATAAAGTCCCGACGGAGGAATGAAACATCTCTGGATAAAGTACAAATAGAATATTCTTAGAAGTTACAATATTTCAACACAACAATCTACCCTAGCTCTTGTTGGTGGAGAAATCACCTCATATTTCTCATTGATCTTCAATGTGTGGATTGGTACTATTAGTTCATCTTCGGATATGGATTTATGAAGTTTAATGCATAGTATGGAAGGCGTGCTTGTTTGAGGAAGTAAGCCATTTCTTTGGAGGTTCGAGTTACAGGGATCAAGTGGAGAAGAAGGCAAGTTCCTCTTTATCAGACTCAACAATCCATTATTATTACAGGAAGCTAGTTGTGAGGGTGTATTTGTTGGTTGTGGAAGAGGGCATATTACTATAGAGACACACCATAACTTCTGTGGAAGTAATTGCTGGCTTGTTGGCATCTCAAAGAGTGCATATTGATGAGATTTATCCCAAATTGTGAAGCAGAGATGGTTGTTGAAGTTTAGTGGATTGATTTTGTAGCAACATTTTCCAGTGAAAGACAACTATGTTGGAAACCAAGTAATTTGAAGAGCAATTGCAACACTCTTATTTTTCCCCATCGCTTTCCAAGAGGAAAATCGACCTCTACTTCGTCAGTGTTATTGTTGCAAGTGGGTAACATCATATATGGTTCCCATATTTCATTGTTTACCTTCATTTCCACTGCAAGTGTGATTGTGCATATCTACATGAGAATGCACTTGATGGGTATTGTACCTCGTACTATAACCAATTGTGAGAGAAGACGCCTGGGGTCACTGCTGTACATTTTAGTTACCATTGGGAAGAGGAAAGTCTTGTTACAGTGTAGCTAGGCGCTTCTATTGGACTTATACAACCACTAGTATATTAAGTTCAGTGGGAAACATTCAGAAATTTCATTGGCAACATGTTTATTGACAAAATCAGAGGTTTGTTCGTGAATATCAGTTATATATATTTTCCCCCTTTTATCAACTTTGTTATGGTCTACGGTTTCCTGTAAGTGTCTTCCTTTTTCTCTAATGGAGTCTCTGCTCTGAAAGTATTTTATATCAAATTTACTTGTCAAATATTGTTGTATGAATACCAATGCAATCTACAGCACTTGTTTCCTCACATGGTAAATTTGTGATGTTAAGTTTGTAAAGACTAATTGGATATCATTTAAGAAACATTTTCCAAATAACAAGTTGATAGCATACAAAACTAAATGAGGAGTTTGGCCAAACTAGACATGACAGTCATCTAAACATCTTCAACCTTCAGCATTCAAATCCAAAACTAAGTTTTGAGGCTCCTACAGTGAACTAGAGTTTGTGAAGAAGTGTTTGATAGTACTCATAAACTAAATGCATTAACCACTTAGTGAAGAAAATAGTCCTTTCCTGGCCAAGGGACATTACACCAACGGATCTCTTGGAATCAGAAGTCCAAGAGTCTCATCTTTTATGTATAAATAAGGGCTTTTGCCTATGAATTAATTGAAGAACCGAAATTTATTTCTGTCATCTGGTATCAAAGATGAAATAACTCCTGCCTGCCATAGTTGTGCCTGTCAGATTCTTTATTTTTGGACCTGGGTTCCTCCTCAGGCTCTCATGCCTGCCCTCTGCGTCCTCCTGCTTGCTCAGTCCTGCATTAATCTACGTTATTCTGCAAACCTGCTCTCTGCTTGAAGGTTAACGCCTATCTTTCTACATCTAAATCCTAATTCTGAAACTGCTCGACTCTTGATGCATGGGAAGGCTCATTCTCTCTTATGCAATTGCCTCTGGAAACATTGCATGAAGGAATCATTCACATTTTGTTTATGCTAAGTCTGGTGGAGATGTTGAAGCTAGAGTAGCTACGTCCAAGAAGAGCCGCGAGCTGTCACTACGAATTCTGCAAATTGTTTCTAGTGGAGAATTCATGGATATTGAGTGTGTGGGATCTCTTTTGAACCCCTCTTCTCCATTCGCTACTGTGAACTGACCGAGACCACATGCCTGAAGATTACAACTAGCTGCATGCTACGTGGATTTTGATTGAGACAATCCACGAGTTTTTGTGGTTGTTGTGTCCATAATTTAAAAGTTGTGTGTGACGTTTGATACTACACGTGGAGCTGCCATATCGTGAGCCTACTCTCTTCCCAATACACTTGCCTTTTCCAGAGCTGCATTAAGAGGAGATTCGAGAGTTAATTGATGGCTGCGTGGAATTGACATACACTTGAATGAAGTGCCATATGCTGCATCCATAAGAATTGCGTGAGGTGGAGACCTGAAGCTGTGACCTCGAGCTATCCAGATTTGCGTGGAGTCTGATTGATGAAGAGCTGCCATATTGTGGAGCTGCGACCTGCCATATCGAGAGTTGTTGCGACCTGCCATATCTTGGGTTGACATATTGTGGACCCGTTAAAGATGTGAGCTACAATCTCACTATTCAAGCTCCATGGAAGTCTTCTATCCATAGTTCCATGAGATATGTAATATGCAAAACCCTAAATTTTGCGAGGAGGTAATACTTTTAATACAAACCCTAATTTTTTAAGGTGGAGAAAGATTACAATACTCATGTTTAATGCGGCTATCAGTAAAATATGGTGAAGAATTCTTGGAGCTTTGAACTTTTTTGAGTAATTTCTGATGTGGAGTTAAAAATTGACATGACCTGTAAAAAGTTTTAGTTTTATTTTTGGTGGAGTTTCTAGAGGTTTGGCTGACTTCGTGCGATGCGAGACGATCAGCAAATCATTTTGTAAACATGGGTATGCTTTTTTCTTGCTGGAAAATGGTGTATAGTTAACCATATGGTGTCTCAAGATTCAAGATTGCATCTTTATTTGAAATACCATATCATTGTATTGTGTGAGGGTGAGAATCGGTTTATTTGAGAATTATTATATTTTGAGAGGGTGAGAACTATTTTATTTTATCTCAGGGATATTGGAGAAACATTGCAATTTCTTCCTCTATAAAGAGTTGTGAAAGAAAAGCTTGTATATTGTTGAAAAAAATATGTAATAGTTCTCTAGGGAGTGCTGCAGGATTAAATTGCATTAAGAAACATTTTGTAAAGTAGGGAGCATAAATATAATCTGCAACCTCTATCTTTTATGCTATATAATCTGCCTAATAGTTGCAAGTTGAAGTCCAAGTTACATAAGATGCATTCTATAGCATCCATAGTTGGTGCTACCCTCACTGACAAAGACACTTATCCATAATGGTGGAGGAAGATCAATGCTACACCCGTCTACAACGATCTGTGGGACAACATATGCGAAGGAAAGACCATTCACACCGACAAAGGCACTGCCATCACTTCAATTCCAAGGCCTCCAACATTAGAAAAAGAACTTGCTATTTAGAAGTCCAAAGACAAGAAAGCCTTAGCCATGATCTCTACCTCTGTCAGTGAAGAGGTGAGCCAGCATATATTTCCTACAAAATCATGTTTTGAAGCTTTAAAGACTCTAAAAGATTTGTATGACTCACACTCTGAAATGGAAGTGATTCAATTAATGCTAAAGCTATTTAGTCTAGAAGTAAAAGATAATGATCCCATGCTGGTTGCATATGAGATCAGAGTAATCATGCACACGATTCAAGCCTCTTGTGTGAAACAAAACCTTCCTCTTGTAGCATTTGTAAAGTTTCTTTATCCTACTCACTCCAACTATCTTGAATCTTTGCAAGCAAGTGACAAGTTCAAAGACCTAAATTTTGACACCCTCGTAGAGAAGATTGCAGATAGAGAGAAAACATTTGGAAATAAGACAAATGAAAATACTAGAGAATCTCTTTTCTTTGCTCAGAAAGCAAAGAACAAGCCTAAAGACCCTTCCAAGGGAGATAGCTGGAAAGAGGCAGAGGAAGAAGAAATTTCAGACGAGGAAGAAACAACTCAAGTAGAAGATCATATATGAAGTGCAAGCGTTGCAGAAAGATTGGACATGAAGCATATTAGTGTTGGGATTCTTGGGACTCCATCAAAGGAATATATATTTAGAATAAAGAAGAACTGGGAGTTATTTCTGTGTTGGTATTCATGGGACTCCATCAAAGGAAGGCTTATGCGCCAAATTGCATGAAATTGATTTATTTGTAAATAAACAACAACGGTGCTGCCCTCGACCCACCCTGCAACAGTGGAGGGAGGCTGCAAGGGTTCAAGCCCCCTTGTGTGAAATTCCATAGGGATAGATCACTGGTCTAGAACAAACCTCACAATTTCACACTGTTATTACTGAGAAGAATTAGACAAAGACATGGATCAATCCACTCATAAAACTGAAACACACATGAAAAACTGTTGTTGATACATTAATCAGCTGTACGCTGGCAATCAAATAATGTTACAATAGAATGAATTCGATACTCTTGGGAGGATTCGAGTTCACCTCAAGTATAGGCTTAGTTTGCATTGAAACCATCTCCCGATAAGGTTCAGTGGCCACTGATGATGAATAATCAGTTAACTGAGGTAGAACCAAGCATAACTGAATCATGTGGGCACCAAAATAGGGGAGGAGACTCCAAGGGGGATAAATACTGACTTGTAGTGGTAAAAATAGGCGCTCCTACACTCAGTAGCAGTGAAACTAGGTGCAACAATCAGTTAACTAGGCAATGAAGGGGACAAGGTGCCCTAAATCATGGAACTGACTGTCTTAACTCCTAAAATCATGCATGAGGGAGAATTTGGACTTTAGTGATGTAGCCAAGGCGCTTTGAGTGGATAGGAGGGATAATGATGGCCAAAAACAAGCTCTAGAGGGCCCAAAGTAGGGACCAGGTGCTAGGAGACTCAACTGCCAATGCATGGATGCATGGAGTGCTGCATGGAATGCATGGATGCATGCAAAGCATGCAAGACCAAAATAAGATGGTGAGAATATTCCAACACCCCCCCTTAAGCCGGACTATGAGGAAAAATAAATGAAAATTAGGGCCCTGGTTACTGACACCAAAGGTCACCCCGTACAACAATATAAAAAAGTGAGGAAAGAAGGAAAAATCAGTGGGAAAAAACCCCCCCTCAATATAGACTGAAACACACCAAAAATTGTTGCTCAAGACTCAAGTAGGTGTGATGCTTGATTCAATGCTTGGAGGTATCTTCCTCTTGGGAAGAAGTGGATCATGCTTTAAAAACATGTGCTTGAATTCTCCTTCAGTGGATGCAAGCGAATCTGGAGGCTTCCTAAACTTGCTCTTCAGACCAAACATGGTGAGAACAAATACCAAAATATGAATATCATCCTGGAACCTGTAATTCGAACCAACTGAGGTAGGATTGGCTCCAATCACATCTAATTGCTCTTGAAACTTGAACTTCTGATAAGTGGAAGTTAAATCAGCTCCAAGAATTGATAGAAGGTTTCTTTTGATCTCCTTTGAACCAACAGGGGTGAGATCAAAACCAAAATCACCAAAATGTGCCTTAGACTTGAACCCAAGCGAATGGTAGTGTCCTCCATCTTCAATAAAACTATGAGAGCATGTGCCAATGATCAAATAGAAGTTCATAGGAAGCATGTGGTTAAGGAGGGCGAATGCATCACCTCCAAACTCTGATTTAACCTCCAAAGCATTCATTAGATCATCATTCTACACATCAACAGGCTCACGGGAAGTAGAGAATTCCAAATCCTCTTCAACTTCTAGAGTAGTAACTAACATATCTTGCTCAGAATTTGAAATAGAAGACATTGAGAACACGAGTGAGGAATGGATAATCTCTACAAAAGGATAATATTCATTAGTTGTATCACTTTCATCTGCATCAACTGCATGGGAAGGGGAAAATTCGAAATTTTCTTCAACTTCTAGAGAAACAGAGGAAGGAATGTCTTCAACGTGAACTTTCTGTGTTGAATCTGTAGCTTCTTCTTCATTTTGAACAACTTCATCATGAGAGATGATTGAGGCTGAGACATAATTAGAGAGAACACTTAAAGAGGTATCACTGGTCTTGTTATCCAAATAATTTGCACCAATCTCTTCATTTTTTTTTCCAAATGATTTGTCCAGTTGGGCCCATAGATCACTTGGATATTCAACAGTTTCCATGAGGTAGCGCATACTAGGATACATAGAAATACACATTGCTCCAAAGGCTCTGTCACATTCATTTAGCCAATCATTATCTTCTTCATAGGAAGCAAAATCTCTCATAACACCAATACACATATCAAAAATATCTTGTCTCTTCAGATATGCTATCATCTTTGGTTTCCACTCATCATAGTTGAATGGAGAGAGAGGAGGAATTGCTTTCAGATTCATGGAAGCTGTTGTAGAATACCTGCAAAAAAAATGGAAAAATATCTGGAGGATTTTTATTGAATATATTGAACACTACTTTAGGGAAATAGGCACTTTTATCTGGATCCTTCACACCTGGATATACCTCAAAGGATTTCTCCAATGAATTCAATGCAATGGCACTAGGATTTGCTGTGGAAATCCAGAGGCTTCTGGTGCTCTATTGAAAGTAGTTGCCCAATTTACTGTTGGAAATGCTGCACTCAAAATCTCTCATGAGCTCTTATACCATGTGAAATTCCACAGGGATAGATCACTGAGCTAGAACAATCCTCACAATTTCACATTGTTATTACTGAGAAGAATTAGACAAAGACATGAATCAATTCACTCATAAAACTGAAACACACATGAAAAAATGTTGTTGATACATTAATCAGCTGTAAGATGGTAATCAAAGAATGTTACAATAGAATGATTTTGATACTCCTCGGAGGATTCGAATTCACCTCAAGTATAGGCTTAGTTTGCATTGGAACCATCTCCCGATAAGGTTCAGTGGCCATTGATGATGAATAATCAATTAACTGAGGTAGAAATGAGCATAAATGAATCACATGGGAACCAAAATAGGGGAGGAGACTCCAAGGGGGAAAAATACTGACTTGTAGTGGTCAAAATAGGTGCTCCTACACTCAGTAGCAGTGAACCTAGGTGTAACAGTCAATTAACTAGGCAATCAAGGGGACAAGGTGGCCTAAATCATGGAATTGATTGTGCTAACTCCTAAAATCATGCATGAGGGCAAATTTGGACTTT
This sequence comes from Larix kaempferi, assembly GCA_027924585.1. Classification (NCBI taxonomy): domain Eukaryota; kingdom Viridiplantae; phylum Streptophyta; class Pinopsida; order Pinales; family Pinaceae; genus Larix; species Larix kaempferi. The sequence continues at coordinate 163,248 of BSBM01001815.1, forward strand.
AGTGGTGTAACCAAGGCGCTCTGAGTGGATAGGAGGGCTAATGATGGCCCAAAAAAAATCTCCAGGGGGCCCAAAGTAGGGACGAGGTACTAGGAGACTCAACTGCCAATGCATGGATGCATGGAGTGTTGCATGGAATGCATGGATGCATGCAAAGCGAGAAAGACCAAAATAAGATGGTGAGAATATTCCAACACCTTGAACCCCATTTTTTTTTATCAACAAAGTTGGATGTGGGGTTTAATAATGGCCATTAGAGTAGCAAAAATGTGGTCATATTTTGGATTGTGAGGGTGTATTACAGAACTACAAAATTTTTATAAGTTTGGAAGAAGTGGGAAAATATAACAGTAGTAAATTCCAGAATTTTATAGCAGGTGACTGAAGCATCATATCAGAGAATTGAAAATTGCTGAGTATTCCTCATCATATGTATTATCTATTCCAATATATAAGTTGTTATGGTTCTCCATAGGTGATCTTTTACATGTGTCTAAAGTTGGCCGAGTCTCGGGTTAAATGCACCTCTAGGAAAAGTGCAAAATTTGGGCCAAATTTGACAATTTTGGAGGACTGCAACTTTGAGCTCAGAATCCAGGATTGAACATGCTTATAGTCAATGGAAATATTGTCTAAAGGGGAACAATTTTATGAAGATAAATTATGAATTAGTGATTCATATGCTTCTATAATTTGATCAGAAAAGTGCATGTAGCCATAATTGACAAAAACTGTCAATGTGGGTATTTTCCATAATATATGAAAATTGATTTTTGACTTTCTAAGAAATTAATAAATCTAACAACTATGTTATATGAACACTTTTTGCAGATTCATAAATCATATCAGTGACTGTTAGGGTTCAACAATGAGTATAGTATAGCTAGAAAATCTTTGGTCTTGGTTGGGCCGAGAAGGTCATCATCATGGATAATGCACATGATCCTTATGAAGTTGAGGTAGGTACAATGGGAGAAAATATACAGATTGAGAATGAAGAGACGGAATCCAATGGTAGAAGAAACCAAGTAACTCAGTCAAACATTACAAAAACATGAGGAGCATAAGGGTGGAGTTCCAGAGTTGTAGAGCAGAAAATGAGAGCCTACTTAGAGCTCAAGAAGATCAAAATCAGATAAATGCAGTTATGCTTCAAAGTATGACATAAATTCAAAGGAATATTAACTCTGGACATCATTCTAAAAATCAGGAGAAGAGTGGGAGTAGCTCAAGAAGGCATTCTCACGAGAGGTACCATAGTTCAATAAGAGTTTCTAGAGGGAGGTCATATACTCCTGAAATCTCTTCTAGTTAGTCATTTGACTCCAAGGATTCCGCTAAAGGATCAAGCTCTTCATCTCATAGGAAGAAGAGGAAGAGGTCTTCAAAGAAAAACTCACATGAAGAATTTAGGAATGACAAACCTCCTACATTCGATAGTGAGACGAAATATGGTCAAGAAGGTGAGGCTTGGCTTCTTGGGATGAGGAAGTATATACATGTCCAAGACTACTCATGGAATTTGAAAGCAAGAGTGGCTATATTTAGTATGAATGGAAGAGCATCTATATGGAGGGATCACCTTAGCCAAGTGAAGAAGATCAATGAAAGGTAAATTGTTTGGAAGCAATTCAAGAAATACTTCAAGCAAAAGTACCTCTCTGATAGGTACTATGATGGAAAAATTAAAAATTCCATGAGTTGAAATTGGGCCAAATCACTATGGAGGAATATGCAAATCAATTTTCGGAGCTGCTGAGATATGTGAAATATATTAGAGATGATAAAGTCAAAATTCTTCATTTTCTAAGTGGGCTGCCTCAATCCTACAAAGATAGAATTGAGTTTGATGAGCCTCAAACTCTACATGAGTCCATAAGAAAGGCCAAGTATTGTTATGATCAAGCCAAAAGAAAGCTAGATTTCCACAAGGCATGGAAGGACAAGAAAAATGAGAAGTTGGAGCAAATAAATAAGTGGTTCAAGCCTCCTCATTTAAGAAAAAAGCTAAGGCAACCACACAAGGTTTAACAAATCGAACTAGGATGATGGGAGACAAACCAAGAGAGCCACTTCAATGTTGGGGATGTGGAGAGGACCATTTGCTTAGAAACTATCCACATCAAAATGAGAGTGCAAAGCAAGTTCAAAACATTCAAGAAGTTGAAAATGTGGATCAAGTGGCAAGGATTGTCCCTAGGATTTATGCAGCACTAGAGTACTTCCAAATAGATCATCAATCAACTATGGTTGGGATTGAAGGTGAGATTGCTAAGCAGTCTATTTCTATTTTGATTGACCTTGGATCTACTCACAGTTATGTCAGTCCTAAAATTGTTGAGATTTGTGCTTTTAAGAAAACCAAGCATAGTAACTCATGGTTGCTCTAACTAGCCACAAGAACCAAGAGAAAAGTTAGTGAAATGATGGAGAAATATCCATTAGAAATGGGTGGACTGTCCACTTATGCAGATCTGGATATTTTACCACTTGGTTCGTGTGACATTCTCATTGGAATGGAATGGATGGAAGCACATAGAGTTAAACTTGATTGCTACAACAAGAGTTTTGAGTGCATTGATGATGAAGGAAACCTAAGGGTTGTGAAAGGAATTCCAAAGAAAATTTCAGTTAGGCATATTTCAGCCATGCAGCTGAAGAAGTTTTGTAGGAAAGGTTGTCAATTATATGTAGCCGATATATTGGACACAACGGAAAATGAAATTCCAAAATTAGAGGACTATCATGTGCTAGAAGAATTCAAGAATGTGTTTCCCGATGAAGTGCCAGGACTTCCTCCCAAGAGGGACATTGATTTCACAATTGATCTTGTGCCAAGAGCTGCACCAATGTCTAAGATGCCTTACAGAATGAGCACACCAGAATTATTAGAATTGAAAATGCAATTACAAAAATTATTGGAAAAGAAACACATAAGGCCAAGTGTGTCTCCATGGGGAGCATCTGTACTATTTGTGAAAAATAAAGATGGCACACTCAGGCTATGTATTGATTACAGGCAGATGAATAAGGTGACAGTGAAAACAAGTACCCATTGCCTTGAATTGATGATATTTTTTATCAAATGAGAAGGGCAAAAGTATTTTCAAGGATAGACTTGAGGTCTGGTTACCATCAAGTAAGGATCACGGAAGAAGATATTCGCAAGACAACCTTCATAACAAGGTATGGACACTATGAATTTGTAGTGGTGCCATTTGGTCTAACTAATGCACTAACTACCTTCATGTGTCTCATGAATAACATTTTCCACAAATATTTGGAAAAGTTTGTTCATGTTTTTCTAGATGACATTCTTATTTACTCTAAGAATGAAGAGGACCATGAAGAACATATGAGAATGGATTTGCAATTGTTAAGGGATCATAAGTTGTATGCAAAGCTAAGCAAATGTGACTTTTACAAGAATAAAATTCGTTATTTGGGTCACATTATTTCAAAAGAAGGAATATTAGTGGATCCGAAAAAAATTGAAGCCATTATGAATTGGCCAACTCCAAGGAATCTCACAGATGTAATATCTTTTATGGGTCTTGTTGGTTACTATAGAATATTCGTTGAAATATTCTCCAAGGTTGCACACCCAATCACATCTTTGCAAAAGAAGGGAACAAAATTTGAGTGGACCCAGAAATGCGAGGAAAGATTCCAGTTGTTGAAGAAGATTCTTACAAGTGCTCCAATTCTGAAAATTGCAGACCCAGAAAATGAATTTGTGGTGTGTACAGTTGCATGTAAACAAGGATGTGACAAGGACTTGGAGGAGCTCTTATGCAAGAAAATCATGTGGTGTGTTATGAGTCTAGAAAATTGAAGGATAATGAAAAGAATTATGCCACATATGATTTGGAACTTGAAGCCACAGTGCACACTTTAAAAATGTGGAGACACTATTTAATGGGCATAAAATTTGAATTGAGGACAAACCATTGTGGTCTAAAATATTTATTTGAGCAACCAACATTAAATGCCAGGAAAGCTAGATGGATGGAATTTTTATGTGAGTTTTATTTTCATATCAAACACATAAAAGGAAAATAAAATAAAATGGTTGATGCGCTTAGCAAAAAGATGCATGAAATGCATGTGGCATCGATCACAACTTGCCAATCAGATTTAAAACAATGGATTGCTAATTATTTTACTGAAGATGAATTGTATGTGCAAGTAAAAGAAAAATTACAATAATGGAATTTTGAAAAGAGGTATGAAGGGTATCAATTGGAGGAGGATGAACTTATTATTTATAAAAAACAAAATTTATATTCCAAATGTGGGAGACTTGAGGAGAATTGATGTTATGTATGAAATCCATAAAATGTCATATTCTACTCACCCAGGATATCAGAAAACAATTGCTACTTCTAGGAAGCAATATTTTTGAGTATATATCTAAATGCATGAAATGTCAACAAGAGAAAGCTGAGCATCAACACCCAACAAGTTTTTTGCATCCTTTGCAAATTCCAGAATGGAAATGGGAATTAATTTCCATGGATTTTACTACAGGTTTTCCAATGAGTGTGAAACAACATGATTCTATCATGGTTGTGGTGGAAAGTTTTTCAAAATCAACACATTTTATACAAGTTAAATCCACATATGAAGTAGATTCCATTGCAAATATTTTCATGAAGGAAATTTTCAGATTGCATGGATTATCTAAGGCAATAATTTTAGACGGAGATACCAAATTTACTTCAAATTCCTGGAAAAGTATTTTTGCAGACTTGGGAACACAACTAAATTGCACTACCTACCATCCACAAACATATGGACAAAATGAAAGAGTAAATCAGATACTTGAAGACATGCTTCGTATGTATGTGATGGACAAACCATCAAAGTGGGAATATTATCTACACTTGATAGAGTTTGCATATAATAATGGAAAACAAGCTTCGTTGGGCATGAGTCCCTTTGAAGTTTTATATGGCAGAAAGTGTAGGACATCAATGACATGGGATAATCTAGTGAACAAAATTTTAATTGGGCCAGAATTGCTTAAGGAAATGGAACAAGAGGTTACAAAAATTAGGCAGAATTTAAAGGCATCCCAAGATAGGTAGAAAAGCCATGCAGATAAGAATAGAATGCATAGAGAATTCAATGTTGGGGATCATGTCTACCTTAGAGTCAGGCCAAGGAAGAGTTCCTTGAAGCTTGGAATTTGTACCAAGATATCACCAAGATATTGTGGGCCAATTGAAGTGCTTGAAAGGATAGGGCCAATTGCATATAGAATTGCATTTCCTACTAACACTAGAGCTCATAGTGTTTTCCATGTTTCTTTGCTTAAGAAATATGTACATGATCCTAACCATGTGATTGATTGGGATGTGATTCAGGTGGAACCCGAGGGATATTTCCAAACCGAGCCACTATGCATCCTAGACATGAAGGTAACATTGCTCTAGAACTGATCCATAAGATAGGTAAAGGTGCAATGGAAGCACTTTGGTCCCAAAGAGGCTATGTGGGAGTTGGAAGATTCCATGAAAGAGGCATACACATTTTTGTTTTGATTTTGAGAAAACACTGAGGACAATGTTATTCCAAGGGGAAGGGGATTGCAATACCCCCAATTTTGACTTGGAATGTATTTAATCAAAATTATGAAAATGATGTAAATATGCTAGTATGGATTCCTAGTTTGGATCTCAAGGCGAAGTCCCGACTAGTGAATAGATAGGCATGCATGATGTATATATTTTTATTTGGACCGTATGGTTGGCTTATCATACCAATTTGAAATGTATATAAATATTGTGATGGAAATTAATAAAATGGTCCAAGATGGTTGTGTAAAGAGCACTAAAGGGGCTATGATTCCACTAGAAAGGAAGAGGAAAGGGGGTCTATGGAAAACAAAATCCCATGTTTCCAAGTGTCAACCTTAGAACTCATCCAAAATTTGCCATGTGACTTAAATAAGCTAATTATCTTCTCTTGACTATTAAACCCAATCAATGAATGCTTATGTGAGGTTGGTGGGAAAAATCACTTCATGTAGTTATTGAAGCATGGAGGTTGTGACAGTTATGTCAGCTGTTAGTAGTCCTACTTATTCTATGGTTAGAAGCTATGTCAATTGTCTTTTTAACCTTACCTCATATCCTTGGATTTAGAACTCTTTTGATTCACTCTCTCATGCATGTTTTCTACACGATGTAGAGTTTCCATTGTTGTTCGCCTCCCTTACCAGACTGTGTTTAACCTAAAAATTCGAATTGCATGATAAAGCTGCATTTTGGAAGGGAAAATAGATGGTTGTAGGTGAGCATGGAGGTTGGGAAGCTATGAAACTTTACCCAATGGGTTATGATACTTTTGGATACTTGAGAAGCCATGATTAATGTTGCAGGAGGCTCTCCAATAACATACAACAGGTTGGACTCTTACTGCACATACTGGTGAGCACTGTAAGGGTTGGATTTCCTGATGGAATTGTGGATCAATGAAGGTAAATTCCTTCCTTGTATTGTGTGGGGTATTTGGAAGGAGTGCCATGGCTATGATGGCTTAATGAGAACCCTGTAGAGCTCTAGTTGATTTTTTTGCTAAGCACAAGGAACATATGTTAATTTTTTATCTTTAATTCAGAAATGCAATAGTACTTGAAATCAAATAACAATGATACACATAAGAAATCACATTCGACACATGAAATTACCCTGGGGAAACCCTCTATGACTTGATGGATAAAACCCCCAAAAAACATTCCTTAGTATATTGATAGATAGAAGAGAATGTCTTTTACATCAAGCACCCCCGGTGCAAGTATAGAGCAAGAGAAAGATAAAGAAGAGAGACTCAAAATAATATCCTGCACAAAGAGAAGCTCATTTCCTTCAAGGGAGAAGAGAATTTGCTTCACATTGAATTCATTAATCCTGTATAACATATTTATATATTCTTCACATGCATCAGCTTCTATTTTTGTCTTCTAACTTCATTATGAACTCATCCTCCATCTGGATGCATCAATATTGCATGAAGAAGTGCGCCCCACTTCTCATGCAGTGCATTAACTCATTGAATTGAGTCTCAGGATGAAATCGCCCCTTAACCGAAAGCTTTCCCACTTAGTCAGGTGGCTAACTTAAGTGTCGTCATGCAACTATCGCAACTCAAGTGTCGTCTTTTAGTTTAGCATAAATGTATTCTTTTGGTTTAACATAAGCGTCATCATGCAATAACACTTAGTTAAATACATCTTCTTCAGTATCACTTAGTTAATTATCTTGATTGATTCTTTCTTGTTAACATCACTGTAGTGATCGATTCAAGTTCTCCTTTGATTTACTGAAGTCTTCACTAAATTTTAACAATTCGAATTCTCTCCTAATCAATTCTTTTATGTGCAATTCAAATTATATCATATATTATCACATCTTATCTTTATCTCTTGTCTTATCTACATGGTCCACATGTTCCAACTTAATTATCATAGCAAATATACCAAGGATATTTTCCCAGTGATGTGATCATATTGTCCTATTATCATTTCAAGTGGTTATATGCTAAAGTAATTCACTCTAGGGGTGTCCAATCCCTAGGAAAGACTTAATAGCTCAACCATGGTTAGTAGTACATCACACACCATACTAGCTTCGACATGCAAAGCATCACCTCAACACATGAGGCACCACCTCAACACATGGGGATCTATCTTAACACACAGGACCTTAGCCTTGAATAACAATACTATACAACATCATCACTTTGACATACAAAGCACTTGCCTCAACACATGAATCTTAACCATTCTTGAGTCCAACTCAAGATTCTTCTCCAAGTTTCCTGAGTCCAAATCAGGATCCTATAAGGAACTGCCTCGACACACAAGGATCAGTCTTAACACACAAGATTGAGCTGGAGAATGACTCATGATGTTGTAACTTTAACATTCCCTCTCAGCGAGGGAGGATTTCTATCTCATGCCAATATTGTCTCAAAAGTACCTATACTTTGTCACATACAGAGGCTTAGTCAACATATATGCAATCTGCTCACTAGTAGCAATGTATTGGCGTCATACAACACCTCTCTGGACCATGTCTCTGATGTAGTGATACTTCATCTCAATTTGTTTTGATCTGACATGAAACATAGGGTTTGATGAGAGATTAATACAGCTCGGATTGTTGGAGCAAATGACTGTAGTCTCAAGCTTCTCACCGAACAACCTAGAAAGTAGCTTCCTAAGCCACACAACTTCTCTGTAGGCAATACTAGTTGCAATATACTCTGCTTCTATAGTACTCTAGGATACAAATCCCTGTTTCCTAATGGACCGAGAGATCATAGTTGATCCCACGCTAAAACAAAATCCAGATGTACTCTTTTGTTCCACAATACTAGCACCCCAGTCGGATTCGGCATATCCAAGTAACATCACTCCACCACTGGAAGCATATCTGATTCCATAAGCAATAGTACCTCGAAGGCATATAAGAACATTCTTGAAAACAACCCAATGTCTATGTCTTGGCTCATACATGAAATGACTCAAGATACTCACTTCATAACATATGTCTAGTCTACTATGTATCAAGTACATCAAGGAACCAATGAGCTATCTATACATGGTAGGACCCACTAGATCCGACAAGGAATATGACTTATTTAGCTTCTTCAGATTAGATACCATTGGAGTAGACATGGACTTACAATCTATCATACCAAATCTCCGCAATACATCAACTGTGTACTTTCCTTGAGAAAGAAAGATCTCATCTTTCCTTTGCCAAACTTCTAGACCAAGAAAATATTGCATAAGAACTAAGTCTTTCATTTCGAACTCATAAGTGAGCTCCCTCTTGCACCAATCTATCTGTTGCTCCTCTCTATAGTAACGAACAAGTCATCAACATAGAGAACCAAGATAAATGGTTGGTTCTTCACAACCTTTAAGTATAGGTTGGGGTCAGCTTCGCTTTTGGAGAATCCTAAGCTCAGAAGATAGATGTCAATCCTTGAATACCAATCCATTGGGGCTTGCTTGAACCCATACAAGGATTTATTAAGTTTGCATACATCACTCCTTCCCATGAATTACAAACCCCTCAGGTTGTTGTATGCAAACCTCTTCCTCAACCTCACCATTGAGGAAGGCAATCTTCACATCCATTTGGTGAAGTTTCCAACCCAAAATTGAAGCAAGGGAAATTATGGTTCGGATAGTAGTGTACTTGGCCACAAGATTGAATGTCTCCTCATAGTCTATCCATTCTTTCTGTGAGAAACCACATGCCACAAATCTTGCTTAATAATTCTCAATACTTCCATCAACTGCATGCTTGATTTTATAAAGCCATTTGGAAGTTACTATTCAATTCACGTAAGGTTTAGGAATCACTTCCCACACATCATTCTTAATGATAGATTTGTATTCTTCTACCATGGCATATTTCCATACTTGGTGCTTAGAGGCTTCCTCATAGATAGAGTGTTCTTAATCACTGATGTGACTCATCTGTGCTATATATCTTGAAAACATTTCAGGTCTCTTTCACTCTTTGGATGAGCCTGGTGGTGCACCATGCTTTTCTACCTCTTGCAGAATGTCTCGACACCATGCAGATCTCCTCTTAGTAGGAGGTTCTTCAAGTGATATTTCTATAAGATCTTATGGCTCTTTAGGATCAAGCAAATATACGGACTCATATGGCTTCTCCCTCTCACCTTCTAAAAGGGGAGAATCATAAACTAGATCCTCCATCACAGGAGTATCATGCTCCTCCATCATTGGAGTATCATGCTCCTCCATATCTGAATCACACTAAAGTTCTTTGGAGCGCTTGAAGGCATCCTCTTCTTGAAATGTTACATCTTTGTTGACTTCAATGTTTCTTTGTCTTGGAACATAGATTATGTAAGATTTGGAGTATTCATTATATCCAACAAATGTTCCTTTCTTTCTTGATGGCTACATATTTGTCCTCTTATCTTTTGGTACATGAATGTTTACAGGACAACTGAAAATATACAAGTCTCCAATATCTGGTTTTTCACCAGTGAAAATCTCTTCATGAGTCTTTTCTCCAAAAATAGCATGAGGGATTATGTTCTGAGTATACATAGTAGTGCTAAAGTCTTCTTCCCATAAGGATATGGGCAGAGCCTCATCACACATCATGGTTTCAGCATCCTCACATATTGTTCTATTCTTTCTTTCATGAATGCCATTTTGATAGGGGTTTGTTGATGCCTTGAAAATCGTAGCATCAATCAGTTAGGGATTCTCCACAGTAAGCGATCCCAATCAGATCACTCACCGTTTGGTGTGGGGAATCCGTCCGGTTAACGATTCTGGCTACCGTATAAGTTATAAAGGTTTGCTTATTTTATCAGTTGCAGCCCGACCCACCGTTTATGTATTTTTGTTTAAAATGATATGCATGTGCCCTAGATTAAATGCATGCATAAAACAAATATGTTCTAAACTTATTTTTTAAATCTAAATTACCCTATCCTTGCAAGGAGTAGAACTTTAAAATATGAGTAATAATACTGATTTCAACATCTAGAGAATTGAATAGCTAGCCATCAAATTATAAAGATGTATTTTCAGCAGAATGCGAATAATATCAAAGGTAGCTTTGATTTTATTAAAAAATTCAATTACTCATAAGGTACAAAGATTTTGCAAACACACAAGATCATTCATGGCATAGAAATAATTCACGAGAGCCAGGAAAGATCTCACTGAATGTGTATGCAACATGCAAAAATAATTCGGCAATCTTCCATCACAGCCCAAAGCAAAGTGATGCACCAACTTTTCACAGGCCAAAATTCTTTTCTATTCATGTAACTTAAATAATTCTCCTACAAGAGGAAAATTCGTTTCCACCTGCCAAAAGTCCCTACTCCTTCTCTAAATAGCTATATATAGCTTTACAAAAAATGCTCCAAGCTGCCACCTATACCCTAACCTTTCACATTCCTCTAGTTTGTCATGTAGTGTTTAATTTACAAAATTAAATAAAAGCCTCCCAACAATAAAAAGGGCGGGGACTAAATTCCAAATGTCATTTTAATATTCTAAAGATATACAAAATCCAAGAGGACGCACTGGCAGCTTTAGCAAATGTAAAAAAATGGGCTATTCTCGAATGGGCATCTCTGTTGGCTCTGGGATTTCTGCTATAGTTGGTGTCACTGCTGGAACTGTTGATGCTGTTGGGGTTGTTGAAGTTGATACTTAGTTGGCTGCTTGCGTCCTGTTCACCTCGGCTATATAATTCACCCACTACTGTGCTTCTCTTATAATATTGTTTCCAATTAAGGGGATCAAAAATATGAGAGAAACCTCTTGCTTGGCAAGTTCTTCCTCAAGAATGATCACTTCTGCTGCTACCCCTCGGAGGCTTTCTTCCAGGAGGTGTGTATGAACGGTAGCCTGGTTGATAAACTGGTCTAGATCCTCTATGGTTAATACATCCACTTTTCTCACATAGCCAATTTTTGCGCTCAGTCTATCATTCAACTCAGATAAATGTTGGGTTCTATCTAGAAACTCTTCTATACTTTGGGGTGCCACTATTAGACAGGCCTCCTCAGCAGTTCGTATCTTGAGGTATAAATTCTCGCCTTGTTCATAGGTGGTCTGTGTCATAGTGTTCAACTTTGCTCTACAGTCTTTGGAATATATCAAGGTGCGCACATTTGCTTCGTATTCAGCGACAGACTTACGGGGAAGATTTGCCGGAAATCCCAATTTCCCTTCTCTCCATTCAATATGTTCCTTTATATCCTTACTGATGCGTGCATGTTTCCTTTTAACCTGAGTGGATTCGATGTTAATCTCTCTGACCCTGGCCATTATTGCTTTTAACTTGTACACCTCCTCTGATATAGGTTCCTGAATTTGGTGGTTTTTCTTGAGTATCTCACAAGCCTGCTCATGAAAAGGACCAAGATCACCTACCTTGTTGGTCACGAGTTCCAATTGTCATTCCATCAATTCCCCGCTTTCTTCCAATTTCTCTACTTTTTTCTTCAAATGCTCGATTTGCTGGGCGTCATCAAATTTTTCAGATTCAAGCCTTAGGTTCCTACCTTCAAGATCTTTCTTCTCTCCTTCCAGGGCTCTTATTTGGACTGTCAAAGCTCTCTTTTCAGCTTCTAGATGCTGAAATTCTCTGCTTAGTTCCTCCTTTTCTCCTATAAGGGTGTCACATTTTTCAACCATCAAATTCGTATAATTTTGTTCTTTGACCAGAGTCTCTTGCAACTGACACGCTTTCTTCTTTTCCAGTTCTAACTTGCCCTCTAATACGTGTACATTGTTTGCGGTTGCTTTAACCATGGCTACAGAGATGGATGCCATGAGATCGGGGGCATCCTCGATACTTTGCATGATTGTGGTTTCATGCTTAGTGATGATATCTGGTTGAAAAGGCCTCTTCATTCAAGTCACTGTCTCCTTTACAATGGACTTTCTCTTTTTGTTATAAGCGAACCTTTCCCACTGGGACATTGTACTATTTTTTGATGGAGTGAAAGGAACAAGCGGGAGGTCTCTTATAGAGAGGTCTGTATCCAAGTTTTGTATGTTTGGAGTCTTTGGATCGGCATCTTCTCTGGATTTCCTTTCTTCCTCCGATTTTCTTTGCACTTCTTCTTCTTGTGCTGTTTTGAGTTTCTCGTCTTCTTCTTGTTTAGCAATTTCTTCCAATCTGATTCTTTCCTCCTCCTGAACTGTTCGAGCTTCATCTTCAGCTGCTTGGACCCTTTGAGTCTCTTCTTCTCGAAGTTTGTCTTCTTGTGTTTTATTGTCCCTTTCTTTTACTTCCTTTTGAATTTTCTCAGCTTCTTCTTTGAGCTTTTGTTCCTCTCTAAAGAGAGCTTCAGCAATTCCTGAGGTCTCTTTTGTTTGCCGTTGTAATGATTCTTTGACCACCGTAGAGCTAGAGCTGGCTGCATCCTTCCCGAGTTGGAAGATCCTTAGCTCGATCATATTGTTAACTCCTCTATATACTTCTTCGTCTTTATCATAATATTTAGCATATTCAAAAGGAGTGGAAATTTCTTTGCAATGTTGTGCAGCTTTGCCTTGTGGATCGTTCCTGTGAAAAATCCTTTCCCCAAAATGAAAGCCTTTCAACTCTGCGACAAAATATTATGCTGTCGTGATTTTTGAAAATTTGTAAGCCCCAACATAAAATGGTAAAGGAGGGAAGGAAGCCTTCTTTGCCTTGTACAAGGTACTACCAATTCCATCAATGAATACCTATCTTACCACCTCCTTGTGGACTATATAATCTGTAGCATACCTAGGTAGGATATACGGGGGTTTGGAGTCTCTGTACATTCTTATGTAGGCACCTTCTGGCGAAAAATAGAAATCACCATATTTCTCCAAAACTTCCATGGCATTCTCAAATAGGCAGTTGAGTTCTTCATTGAACATTAATTCATATAGGGGCATAATAAACTCTTCACAAATGAGTTTGTAATGCCTTTTGTAATTCTGAGCCCAAAAGATTTTATAGGAGATGACTGAGCTATCAGCCGAGTTCCATATGCATCCCAGCTTGGGAAAGGGGCATTTTGCCACAATACAATCTATTAAGTAAGATGCCATATAACATTCTACCTTTCTCTCCACTAACCCTTCTCGTGCAGCTATTATAGCTGATGATAGGCTGTCTGATAGAATATCAGCCCAGTTGAAAATTGTCCCTTTGAACACTACATAGTGGATGATGGGAACCCACTGCAGCATGAACATTATCCCATCGGGTCTTCCAAAGATTCTGCTCAACATGAGAGCGATCAGTCTGAAAGGGGGCCTCAGATTTTGAACCTCGTACTCTTCACTATCCCTTTTCCGAATTTGTTTGCCCGAACTTAACAGCTTCCTAGCCATCTCTAGATTATCCATCTGGATCTCTTCCAACCATGCATCATCAAGCCGCTGCTGGGATTTGGGAAACTTGTAAGCTGTTGAGATATAGGAGGGGTGAAATGAGGCAAAAGCTTTTCCTTTGCTATATGATAGAACTCTTGTCTCAATGTTCGCATGCTGCAAAATCCATCCAATTACTTATGATGTTCTAGTATAAATATTATTCTTCAAGAAGAGCTTCAAGGAAGTCCTGATCTCTTATCATGCGGTATATGTCTCCCCATTTTACTTCTGGGGGCACGCCTATGGTGCACTTGGTATCTTGGAATGTGGTTTCTACTCTTGCGCTTTCGTTAGTTGCCTTTGACTTTCTCTTGCCACCTTTAGCCATTTTTGCAAATCATGTTCAACAATCAGACATGAATAAGAATAAATGACGCGACGTCAGGAATCCAAACCAACATCCTACTTATAATGATAAGATCCAAATGCCAACTAAAACTTCTAATTCCTGCTTGTTTCACTGTTTCAAAACATTTCTTTCACATGCTATTTTATAATCTTGTGAAAAAATTTAATTTGGTTACTTCCGCTATTGATATTGTAACTATGAACTACGAAAGCAATGCACATAAATTAGGCCTGGGTATTCTACGTTCTATAGAAAGAGAAAAACATGATAATAACCGGTTTCAAAGCGCAGAATGGCGTAAAACTCCACAGTGGTGTAAAAATGCTTATATCTTTTGTGTAAGGATGGGCAAGGTTGGTCTCGAGATTACCAAGCGGGTGGCTTCTATGATGGGCAGAGGTATGCTGCAGGTTCTTCTAACATTTAAGTGGTGGGTGCTTGAGGTTCTAGAGCCTTTTATGTCCACAATCAGGGCTTCAATACGCCTAGTCGGGTGTGCACATGGGTTGGCTATAGCCGTGTTTATTCTGAGAGTCCCGCCTTGGCTAGGATAGAACGAAAAGAGCGATGAATCATGCCATTTTAAACGAGAAGAAAACACTATAATAAGGTCTGCATGGGTACTAACCTGTGAAGATATGAACGTTATGCGGATGCCGGCGTTTGCTATGGAACCGGCGAGCCTGGAATATGTGCTTTGTGACTTCAAATGGAAATGGGAATAGAGCTCTAAAGCAACAAGAAACAATGGAAATCCAATGGGGTTCGTGTCCTATATAAGGATTTTGGCACGTGCGAGCAATTAATAAGGTAGATGTGAACATAAAATAGGGTTAATGAGGCGTACAGATGGGTCAAATCGGCATGCTCAGTGTTAATTATGGCCGCCAAAACCGGAGAGACTAGCTCAACTTTTTCGACCGTTGTGGAAAGCATCAGCGAGTTTGTCTGTCGTTCGGGAGAATTACCGGAGTTCATCCACGGAAGAGCAGCGCAACGTTGCAAGTTGGAAGAGTTAACCGAGTTCCTCCGCCATTGTGGAAAGGATAAGTGAGTGCTTCCGCGTTCACGGTTGCTGCAAGATTAACTGAGTCCTTCCGCCGTTGCGAAAAGATTAACTGAGTCCTTCCGCCGTTGCGGAAAGAACTCGGGAATTTGTTCCACCTACTTTTAGCTTAGTTATCTTCCGTCACGTCGGCAAGATCAGCCCAAATCTTCCGCCATTGTGGACAAGTTATGCTAGAGGTGCCGCCACGGCTTGGCTCGATCTTTTCTTCCATCTTTTCGAAAAGGTTGGTCCAAAACTTCCGTCTCTTTTGAAATTTTACTTTTCAAAACTTCGCCATTGTGGCTCAAAATATAAGTCTTTTGCTTGATCAAAAATAGAAAAATAAATCAAAGGAGGCAAGCTAAGAACTTGTCTTAAGAAACTAAGTAGAAAAGACTTTGATGGCCTCAAAATTCTAGGGAAGCTTTCTTCCTTTAAGAAAACTAAGGAGGGGCCCCAATATTCAAAGAAATTTTTTTTGGGGGGGGGTGTTGTAGCAACAACAATTGGCGATTCGCTGGCGAACACAAATCTCTGAAACAAACTCAGTTCATGGTTAGGGAACTTACAACGTGCTGATTACATATGCAACAAAATGTCTTCATAGTTCAACTCCGAAAAATATAGTGATCACTCTCCTCATAATGGTGATAAAGGAAAAGGCAACTTTGATCCAGACTTCTTTACAACTCTCTAAGGGCCAAAATGTAGGGTTCATTTTAAAATTCTGTCTTTTAGAAACATACTGGTATAAGACTCCACAGGATCATGACAATATCTCACAGACATATTCGTTTGTTTCTCATTCCCATGCTATTTTACATCCTTTTGGATGTCTCTTTAATTCATGACTTTTGTCGCTTTGAGTCTTCCAGAAATTTCTTCTTCTTTCAATAATTGATATAGGTTCTTCAATCCACCCTGTCCTTTTGTGTGAGCGAAAGATTTGTTTGATTTCAATGCTTCACGGACGAAGAAGAACCTTGCTGGGCCAGTTTATTTTGAACAACTTTCTTGATTTGAAAATTTCCTTGCTTTTCTCAGCCATGCTTTAATTGAGGCGAGAATTCCTGGAAACCAGACTCTTTGACATATGCCTTTTGGCTTTTACTTACAACATGGGATCATTTTAAATACCATATATCTGTGAGACATGCTTCTTCTCCATGGGTCTACCATAGTAAACCTCTTAAGACAGTTATTAATGTTCGAGTGGGTGGGACCCTAAGATAGTCAGAAGGAAATGCTAAATCTTAGCTATTTGATAGGGGTTACTTTGACCAAATAGAAAGATGATCTCTGTATTCCAATAAACCGATCAGTGAAAGCAAAATTACAAATATATATTCCCTTATCAGTGAGCTTCCTCATGACCATCCTTTTGAGTTTCTCCCTGGAATCTCATCTCTCAGCTACACCAAAATTGAGCTTAGCTTTATCTAAACAAAGGACTTCAAACAAAGGGGAAAAGCAAACAAAAGGACAACTGAGCTAACTAGCAGACTAAAAGATAATCAAGAGCAATTAAAAATGAAAACAAAAGAAAACAAACCAGAAAAAGAAGACAATGTTTTATTTATGTACAAGAGTCCCTCTAGGACTCATGCGAAGTATTGTTTTAAGGTGAGGCCATTTAGAGGAAGATTCACTTCCTCCCCTTGCAGATCTTTCAATTTATAAGTTGACGGGCCAAGCTTTTCAGAAATTTGGTAAGGGCCAACCCATAGGTGCTGAAATTTGGTGTGCATCCCCTTACCTTCGTGCTGGTGATCCCATTTGAGAACTAAGTCACCTACTTCGAAATTTCTCTTACCAGATTTCCTCTTATCAAACCATCGTTTGACTATGTCTTGGTGATGATGGAATCGGTCTTGGCTTTTTTCCGTGATTCTTCAAGTTGTAACAAGGTATCAATTCTAGACTGTAAGGCTTGATTTCTAGAACCTCGGGAGGCTTGGGCCAATTGTAAGGATGGGATTATGATATTCAGAGGAATAATGGCTTCTTTGCCGTAGACTAGGGTGAACGGGGAAACCCCTAATGTGTTCCTGGGAGTAAATCTGTCTGCCCATAGAGCATTCGGGAGGGCTATGTGCCAACTTCTTTGGTTTTCGATCACAGTTTTCTTAAGTATTCGAATGAGGTTTTTATTGGTGGATTCAGCTAATCCGTTTCCTTGGGGATAGTAATTGGATGAATAATACAATTTAATTCCTTTCTCATACATGAATTCAATGATTTTCATTAACGAAAAATAAGGTGCATTATCAAAGACTAGAGAAATTGGAACCCCAAACCTAGTTATGATGTTATCTTCCAGGAAGTTGATAACTTCATCTTCATTGACTTTTCGTAGAGGAACGGCTTCAGCCCATCTTGTAAAATAGTCTGTAGCTATTAGGATATATCGATGTTGCAGCGCGGAATTTGGGTTTATTTCACCGATAATATCTATACCCCATTGCTCGAATGGTTCAGAGATAATAACTGGCTGCAAGGGTCCTGCTGCCTTTGGTAACTTTTCGGCGCTTCTTTGGCATACATCACAATTTCTAGCATAGGCATGAGCATCTTTGAAAAGAATGGGCCAATAATATCCAGCCCTGAGGATTTTATGAGCTGTAGTATCTCCAGAATAATGTCCTCCGGCAGGGCCGTCATATAATTCTCTCACTATGTTGCATCTTCTTTTTCCAAACATCTGAGAAAAATACCATCATAAATCTTCCTGAAGAGTATGCCTTCAATGATTTGATAAGTTTTCAATTTAAGACGGAGAGCTCTTCTTTGCTTCGAACTCCAGTGTTATGGTAAATAACCTGACTGTAGATAATGTACCAAGTCCCTGTACCAAGACTCTGGAGTTGTAAATATTGGGCATACATCGATCACATTCAATTCGGCTTCATTCCTCCAACCTAGTTCTTCATCAGCTGGATTTTCAATAATCGACTTGCATAGGCCTTGACCTTTAATGATAGTAGCTGGTTTGAATTCTAAGTCGTACTCTTGAAGGGAAGTGACCCAGTTTCCTCTCCTATCTCCCAATTCTTTCTGAACAAAAAGCGATCTAACAGCGGGATGAGGAACTATGACTTTAGTTCTATTTTTTAGAATATATGGCCTGAACTGTTTTACTACTTTGAATACTGTGTATGCTTGCTTATCTAAAACCGTGTAATTCAGTTCAGCTCCTTGCAAACAAGTGCTCATAAAGGAAATTGGATATTCGTCTATTGATTCTGCCTTGTGGGTGAGTACAGCTACGAGAGAATTATCAGAGGCAGATGTGTACATAATGAAATATTTATCAAAGTCCGGACTTCTTAAAGAGGGTTCCTTGGCTATGGAAGTTTTGATATCTTTAAATGCAACCTTTTCCAAGTTTGTCCATTTGAATTGTACACTCTGCTTGACCATTTGTTGCAAAGGTTTAACGATCTGGGCGAAGTCTGGTACGAACCTTCGGACAAAATTTATGGTACCCATGAATGATTGCATGGAATTTTTCTATGGGGCATGGGAATCTTGTTGATGGCCTGCACTCTCTCTTGATCTATCGAGATTCCCTCTTTTGAAATGATATGACCTAACAGTTTCCCTCAAGAACAACAAAAATACTTTTCTTAGGGTTTAAAGAGATACCATATTTCCGGCAACGATTGAAAATTTGCTTTAAGTGGACAACGTGGTCTTCCCTTTTCTTTGAAAAAACTGTCACATCATCTAAATATACCACTACACATTGGCCGTCCAATCCTCGAAAAGCAATGTCCATGGCTCGCTGAAATGTGGCTCCTGTGTTGATCAAGCCAAAAGGAATTCTCCGATACGCAAAGGTTCCCCACTTTGTATGAAAAGTAGTTTTCAGTCGGTCTTCTTCTGCTACTAGCACTTGGTTGTAACCAGAAAAACCATCTATTAGGGAAAAAGTTCTGATCCTAACACCATCTGCAATATTTGCTCCATTGGGGGCACAAGATAGTTGTCTTTATCGGAAGCTCTGTTTAAATTTTAGAAATCTACACACAGTATGATTTCTCCCGATTTCTTCCACATGGGGACTAAATTAGCTACCCATTTGGAGTGTCAGACTTTGAAAATGATCTTTGCATCCAACAATTTTGTTAGTTCTTTCTGAATGAAAGGTTCAAGTGTCAGATGCATCCTCCTTAATTGCTGCTGAAAAGGTTTAACGCCTGCTTTCATTGGTATTATGTGTTGAATGATACGAGTATCGTATGTTTTTAGATCGTCATAACTCCAAGCAAACACATCTTTGTACTATTGGAACAGTTTAATGAACTTACTTCTCTCATCAGGCGTACAACACTTACCTAGATTAATATATTTTGGCTCAGCTTCTGTGCCTAAATTTATTAACTCATGCTGCATGGATGAGCTGTGCATTTTTGCATTTACAGGTCTTCTGAACTTACTTTGTAAATCAAATATTGCTTCAAGTGTTCTCACCCCTTTGGGCATGAAATTTCCCTTTACAACATCCTTATTTTGTAAATATGAATCATGTTGTTCTTCCTCGATTATGGCTTCTTGAAAGGTATCTTCATTAGTTAAGAAACTAATGATTTGATCATCATCGTCAAACACTCTCAGATTCGTGACGTTATCTGGGACAAACGGCCTGAAAATTAATTCAATGGTACATTTATTATTAGTAGGCACTAATTTGGAAGCGGAAGTTGTTAAGATTTAATATGCTAAGACAGAAAATAGCAGCATTACATTCCATTTCACAATAATAGCATATACAGGATCACTGAAGAAACAACAAGCACAGCATAAACACAAGAGACACAAATTTATCCTGGGAAACCCTCATGGGGTAGAAAACCCAGAAAAGCTTCCTCAATATAGATGACCAGCAATATACAAAGATGCAAACCAAAGACATGATCTCCTCCTCCACCATAGCAGACCTCTCCTCCACAAGTGCGCCTCTCTCAAGTGAGTGAGTGTGTCAAATGAGGAATACACCTCCTCTATTTATACACTACTCCGACTTGTCTTTTACACAAGAACACGTAGGCTCGTATTTAACCAATGGGTTAAATACCCCACTACAAGTGACTGGGCCGACCCCTCTAGGGTGGTCTAATAACCCTTTGACCCACATAACACATACAGGGCCGACCCCCCACTAGGGAAGTCTAATAACCCGAGTTACCACATTCCGACGGAGGAATAAACATCTCCGGATATACAATAAGATCTTCACGGAGGAATGAAACATCTCCGAAATAATAAAGTACAAATATAATCTTCTTTGAAGTTACAATATCTCAACACTCCCCCTTAACGAGAAGGATATTATAACAGCATTTGCACAAGCAAGGAGTCATCAACATCATACATGATACATCTATAAATCATTGGAAGCTTTCTCAACATCATCAGTAACTCAACCAGTTACTGGAACATCAACATCTTCAGTACTGAGTCTTTATCTTCTGCAGCACTCGAATAGCTACAATAACATCAACATCTATATCCTCACGATTATCAGCATCATCATCATACGATCATCAACATCGGGATCATCTCGATCTATAGCATCTGGATCATCACGATCTATAGCATCTGGATCATCATGATCTACAGCATCTGGATCATCTCGATCTACAGTATCTGGATCATCTCGATCTACAGCATCTGGATCATCTCGATCTACAGCATCTGGATCATCATGATCTACAGCATCTGGATCATCTCGATCTACAGCATCTGGATCATCTTGATCTACAGCATCTGGATCATCACGATCTACAGCATCTGGATCATCTCGATCCTGCAACACACACGATCATATTACAGGATGATCAATCCTACTCTCTTTAGGACATAGGTCCATGGATGATGCAATCCTGTCATGTACCTTTTGAACCGAGGTCCAAGGACGATCCAGTCCTACCATGTACCTTTTGAACCGAAGTCTAGGGACGATCCAATCCTATCATGTACCTTTTGAACCGAGGTCTAGGGACGATCCAGTCCTATCATGTACCTTTTGAACCGAAGTCCAGGGACGATCCAGTCCTATCATGTACCTTTTGAACCGAAGTCCAGGGATGATCTAGTCCTATCATGTACCTTTTGAACCGAGGTCTAGGGACGATCCAGTCCTATCATGTACTTTTTGAACCGAGGTCCAGGGACGATCCAGTCCTATCATGTACCTTTTTGAACTGAAGCTCAGGGACGATCCAGTCCTATCATGTACCTTTTGAACCGAAGCTCAGGGACGATCCAGTCCTATCATGTACCTTTTGAACCGAAGCTCAGGGATGATCCAGTCCTATCATGTACCTTTTGAACCGAAGCTCAGGGACGATCCAGTCCTATCATTCAATTCTCGGAGACCTCATGTCTACGGCTCAATTCAAAGGACTAAAGTCCGAGGACGATCCAATCCCCTTACCTGTTCATTCAGGATTTTGTTCTCGGAGACATCATGTCTATGGCTCAATTCAAAGGACTAAAGTCCGAGGACGATCCAATCCCCTTACCTATTCATTCAGGATTTTGTTCTCGGAGACATCATGTCTACAGCTCAATTCAAAGGACTAAAGTCCAAGGACGATCCAATCCCCTTACCTGTTCATTCAGGATTTTGTTCTCGGAGACATCATGTCTACGGCTCAATTCAAAGGACTAAAGTCCGAGGACGATCCAATCCCCTTACCTGTTCATTCAGGATTTTGTTCTCGGAGACATCATGTCTACGGCTCAATTCAAAGGACTAAAGTTCGAGGACGATCCAATCCCCTTACCTGTTCATTCAGGATTTTGTTCTCGGAGACATCATGTCTACGGCTCTCTTTAGGACTGAAGTCCAGGGATGATCCAATCCCCTCAAGTCCACCAAGGACTTCATTCTCGAAGACATACGTCTACGGCTCTCTTTAGGACTGAAGTCCAGGGATGATCCAATCCCCTCAAGTCCACCAAGGACTTCATTCTCGAAGACATACGTCTACGGCTCTCTTTAGGACTGAATTCCAGGGATGATCCAATCCCCTCAAGTCCACCAAGGACTTCATTCTCGAAGACATACATCTACGGATCTCTTGAGGATGATGCAATCCTATATGTCCACCAAGGACTTCATTTTCGAAGACATACGTCTACGGCTCTCTTGAGGATGATGCAATCCTATATGTCCACCAAGGACTTCATTTTTGAAGACATACGTCTACGGCTCTCTTAAGGATGATGCAATCCTATATGTCCACCAAGGACTTCATTTTCAAAGACATACGTCTACGACTCTCTTAAGGATGATGCAATCCTATATGTCCACCAAGGACTTCATTTTCGAAGACATACGTCTATGGCTCTCTTGAGGATGATGCAATCCTATATGTCCACCAAGGACTTCATTTTTGAAGAAATATGTCTACGGATCCTTTTAGAACATGTGTTGAAGGATGATGCAATCCCCTTGTCACCTTAGACCCTGTCTAAGGACCATCCACCAACCTCTCTGTCGGCATCACTGATATAGGTATTCACATCATCGACCTCACTGTCGATGCAAGCAATCTCATCATAAGTGATCACATCACTCCCCCTTTCGAGGAGGGTCCTTCTGGACTATATTAAGTTTGTCTCGGAAAAATTTACTTGAGGTAGAGGTTTGGTTAGTACATTGGTAACTTGTTACAAATTCGAACTTTAATTCCTATCTGCACCATATCTCGTATATAGAAATGCCAGATATTTTGACTTATCATGGAACACTGGATTCTTTGCCATTTTAGTACAACTCTGTTTGTCACATAGGATCACAGTTGGGTCCATCTCTAAGTCAAACAGTTCTGAAGCCATGCCGTTTCACAATTAGCAGAGCAAGCAGCCATATATTCCACTTGTGCTAGACTACTTCCTGCTAAACCACAAGATCATGGCTGATCCCAGACAATAACATCTTCTCGATGTGCTCTTCCAGTCTGATACACTTTCTGCTCAATCAATATCTGTGTAGCCATCTGAAGTCATGATCTCCAAAATAGCATAGATCAAATTCTATCGTATCCTTTAGGTACATGGTCACATGCTTTTCAACTAATAGGTGAACACATCTAGTTTCCACTAGATACTGAATTAACGTATTCACAGCAAAGCATATATCTGACCTAGTATTTAATAGATACATCAATGACCCAATAATTTGTCTGTACAGAGTTATATACACTAACTTTGATGATTCATTCACCAACAGCTTCAAGTTGGAATCCATGAGAGTGGACATTCCAACATATCAAGTCCTTTTAATATTTCTCGGCATACTTTCCCTGGTTGAGAAAGATTCCTTCTGGGCCTTTCCATACTTCCATACCTAGGAAGTAATACATTAATCTAAGATCTTTCATTTTCTTTTATGCAGCCATCTATCTGTGCCATCTCTCGTTAGATGGGTCTACTGATATGAACCTCAACATCATTCGAACTTTGAGGTGAGTTCCTTCTTGTATCCATGTCATCTATGTATAGAAACCATATTCAACCTTGTAGCAAAGGATGAGATCCACATCACCCATGGTGATCATTAAGCTCATCAATTAATTATCGATCCTGGGAACCCATACAGAACCTAATTCACACTTCTTCTTTAATTACACCATTAAGAGAATGGTCTTATCTAGCCACTTGGAGCAAAACATCTCATCATGATTCTCTTCCTCTTTCTAAGAGAATCTTCTAGCCACAAGCCTTCTATAGTGTGTTTGATTTGTAAATATTTCGTTGAACATCCATCGCTTGTTCAGTGTTCATCATTCATCATGATTTTTCCTACAAATCAAAATTAAGTACAGGATTAGTAATACTTCATAATCATCAAATCATATTGACATGATAACCTATTATGCATACAGATATCATTTACATAGTTATGCAACTATTTTGACCAATACTTTGGCACAACACTTTCCCATATCCTGTATGCATACAGTGGCTATCTAGATGCCTTCCATCTCTACCAGAACATACTATCGAGAGTGTGCACAGCTCTCAGTATGCCAGCAAAGAGGTTTCATTCTAGACAAGCAACAATGGAATGTTTGTCCAACTTACCAATTATATGCATATTAGTAGCATGATATATTCTAGGAATACAAATATGCATACAAGCAATATCATTTACTATTTCTAATAACAACTCAAATACTTATCTTTTATGTTTGTGTGGTTGCCTCCCACTTGATCTTCTGTATGTCTTCTGAACTTCTATTCATTCTGTACCACTGTGCATGCTCAAGTGTGCACTAGTGTCATCCTCATGATCTCATACACAAACATACATTCATTAGTATATTCTCAATATTATCAAAACATTCTAATTCTATATAATCTTGAATATGTATAGTCATGATCATTAGTATTCAGGGTTTCAAGGAAGTCTTCTTTTACTCATGCATATTCTTGTTTGATCTAGATAGTTAAATCATCAACCAAGATAAGAGACATAATATGCATAAACCCTTGATTACTAACTTTATGAATAAGCATAACCAATCATACCAAGTATACTTATATAAGGGATCCTAACACAAGGTAAGATTCTAACATGACATAGGAAAACATACCTGGATTAGTATACCTGCTTAGTTATGTACAACATACCTAAACAATTTCTTCAATGATTTAGAGATCCTGAGCTAGAACCTACATGTCTCATAGGTTAAACATAATATAAAAAAGTCATACATACCTCGTAAGTAGAACAAAGATTATGGATGAGTCTTTGTCTTCATGTTGTCATGGTCATGGAACTTGATTTGTCTTTTATGATGTACCTGTATCTTGTTAGCAGACAACATCAACCTCACACAAAACCATAATGCATTAGTACAATCATATAGCCCTAATCAATGAATGTCTTCGATCATTCACATGCATTCATACTGTTACTAGGGTGATAAGACAATTCTAACATTAATCAAGATTGTACTAATAAATAATATGAATACAAACACATCATGAACTTAATCAAGAATCAGATTTCAAGACATACCTGAACCTCCTTAAGTCATACCTGTCGAGACTTCTTGTAGTTTTCTTATGTAAGGCCTTAGTCTCAACTCCCCCTGAAACTTGATCTGGAGCTTGATTAGGGTTTGCTAGAGAAACCCTAAAAATTCAATCTTTGACTTTCACACTTCCGAATGAATGGAAGGATGTGTCTTGCTGAGCTGATCAAACTAGCATACTTCAATTTTGAAATCTCCAAAATTTGACCCCTCAAAATTGCCTTTGAAACTTCTGGATCTTCTGGACAGGATCCCGAACTAGGGTTTGATGAAGCCCACCCTTCTTCTCAATCAAAAGGTTTGATCCAAGGCTCTAAACTCTTATTTTTCTGAGGAGCTTCCAGCCGTGGCTACAGACTTCAAAAATTCCAACTTTTGCTGAAGCCCTAATTTTCCATCTTTCCGATCAAAATCCCGAGCTAGGGTTTAATCAAGCCCGATCTTCTACCCAACCAAGAAATTCGATCTTGGTCTCTAAATTTCGATTTTCCTGAGTAGCATTCAGCCGTGGATTCCGATTCCAAAAATTCTGACTTTCTCTGAAACCCTAAATTCCGGAACCCATGAATAAAGGTGCTCCAAAAATAATTCTGTTTTGACAGAAATATGTACCTGATTGTTTCTGCTATAACTCCGAAATTTTCGCTCCACGGGGTTTGAAAAATTTTTCTGCAGTATCCTGACCTGTCATCTTTCCATCCTGACAGGTCTGACCTCAATTGGATTATCTGAGAGAGAGTTATGCCAAATGTCGCAACGTGACCTATTTTGGGATAATACAGGAGAGCGAACTTGTACGGCGTGCCACGTGTCACTATTTGAACTTCGGTCTCTGAAAACTTTTCCTGAGATATCTCGCCCTATTATCTTTCCATCCTGATAGGTCTTCCCTCAATTGGACTCTCTGAGAGAGAGTTATGCCATGTGTCGCAATGTGACCTGTTTATGGGATAAAACAGGAGAGCAAACTTGTACGGCGTTCCACATGTCACTGGTTCCGCTTCGGCCTCTGAAAAAGTTTCTTGAGATAGTACAGTCCGTGTACTACCTATCACTTTTTACGAAATTTCATTTGGAGCTTCCTAGCCCAAGTTATGACCTTTTTTCCTAGGTCACCTGATTTTGACTGAGATCTGGAAGAGGCAGAAACCCTAACTTGTACTGATCATAACTTACAAAGTACAACGAATCTGAGGGTGCCCTTTGGAAACAACATACCTGGAGATGTTATCTACGACCTGTAAAGGTTTCAGTTCCTGAACCTTCACCAAAATGGATTTATAGCGAAAGCTCCACGATGACTGGTTTTTGCTATATAAAACCCTAACCTTCAAATTGTCGTAAGTAAAGCAAGTGTCGTAAGTGCCATACCTTGTCTTCCTTCAAGTTAGCTCTGAAACCATGTTAATATTTAATATGCTAAGACAGAAAATAGCAGCATTACATTCCATTTCATAATAATAGCATATACAGGATCACTGAAGAAACAACAAGCACAGCATAAACACAAGAGACACAAATTTATCCTGGGAAACCCTCATGGGGTAGAAAACCCAGTAAAGCTTCCTCAATATAGATGACCAGCAATATAAAAAGATGCAAACCAAAGACATGATCTCCTCCTCCACCATAGCAGACCTCTCTTCCACAAGTGCGCCTCTCTCAAGTGAGTGAGTGTGTCAAATGAGGAATACACCTCCTCTATTTATACACCACTCCGACTTGTCTTTTACACAAGAACACGTAGGCTCGTATTTAACCAATGGGTTAAATACCCCACTACAAGTGACTGGGCCAACCCCTCTAGGGTGGTCTAATAACCCTTTGACCCACATAACACATACAGGGCCGACCCCCCACTAGGGAAGTCTAATAACCCGAGTTACCTCATTCCGACGGAGGAATAAACATCTCCGGATATACAATAAGATATTCACGGAGGAATGAAACATCTCCGGAATAATAAAATATAATATTCTTTGAAGTTACAATATCTCAACAATTAGTTAAGAAAATAATGATTTGATCATCATCGTCGAACACTCTCAGATTCGTGACGTTATCTGGGACAAACAGCCTGAAAATTAATTCAATGGTACATTTATTATTAGTAGGCACTAATCTGGAAGCGGAAGTTGCTAGCAAATCAGCAGCAACGTTTTTCAATCTAGGAATAGAATTAATATTGAAAGCTTCAGAAAATGAAATCAGATCCCAAAACTTCATCCTGATATCCCTTTAAGTGTGGCGAAAGACAATGAATTGTATTCCTTATTTGCCAGAAAACTATTTCTAAATCCCCAAAGACTTTTAAAAATTTGACGCTCAAACCAATGGCTTTCTTTAGTTCGTGGATTAGTGCTTCGTACTCAGCAGTATTATTTGTGCATTCAAATTCTAATCTACAAGATAAAAAATGTTTATTTTTTTCAGGGTCAATTAAAATACAACCGGCTCCGCATCCTTCTTGAGTTTTTGAGCCATCAAAGTAAAGAGTCCAAAACATATTTTTTTCTTTAACTAAGTTAGTGTTATTACTACCAATGTCAGTGACTAAATTTACTATGTTACGATCGATATCATCAGTCCGTGAAAAATGAAGGAGATCGGACTGTTTGTCTAAATCATGGCTAGCATCATCTGACTGATAATTTCCAGGTTCGATTTCTAGGAAATAGTTCCCTAAAACTGATGACGAAAAAACTACAGCTTCTTTTTTTTCTTCTAGCTGAGTGACATTTTGTTTCATGTGCGGTTCCCTTAATATTTTGATTTGATTTTGCCTATTCTGATAGGGAAGCCATAAATGAGACCAATCTATTGCAAAGTAGCCATTTAGTTTCGCAGACCAGTCCCTACTCAGAATTAAACCATACGCCTCAGGAATATCGACTACCATTATATCGATGAATTGACATACTCTCGAGTCGGATGACAACCGAATAAGTACATCTTTCAATTCGCCAATGACCTTAACAACAGTTTTATCTAATTGAATGATTTGAGATGGGGATGGGATAGGTTTCCCATTGATCTTTTTATAAATTGATAGAGGCATGACGTTTGAACTAGCACCAGAATCCACCAAGCAATTGTGCACATTGTGATTGAAAATCTCAAAGGTCAAGAGGAAAGGTAGAGTCTGAGATTTTGATTTCCCGCCAATACTTGCTTCATTTATTTCTGGGTTTTCGCCAATGTTTTCTAATGAAGTGCTTGGTTGTGGCTCAAAAGCCTCTATTAACTTCTTTCTTTGTTGTGGCAGGTTACACATATAAAAAATGGACACGTTTGCTTTTGTTTTCTTAGTATCTTCGATTATATCGTAGCTCATGTCACATTCCTTTGAAACTTTTGATTGATTTTTTGTTTTGTTTGAAGAAGCTTGAGGTTTTTTGGTTATTTCTGAGTCTGGTTCCCTAGTCACTGTGGAAGTAACTGCTGGAATTGTCTTAGGTTGAGGTGGAATGACAGTTATATGCCGCTTTGGTATTTGATTAGATCTAGCTTTAGGCACTTCCATTGTTTGATCAATCACTGGGCTTTTACTCCTAGTAGTGATATTAATTGATGTTGTTTGCACTTCGTCAACAAAATCTTCAAGAGATGGTTCTGTGGTAGGAATCCAATCCCAAAGGATCATCGTGGTGTCGGGAGTGGATTCCTCCCTCTCAGGAATTTGTTCTTGCTGAGGATTTTTGCTCAGGCATTTGTGCATCTAACATCTGGTTCATTACTAAACTCATTGAATTGATCCACTATGTACAGCTCTTTTCCAAGTGTTGTTCTTGATGGAAGGTGCAGAAGTGGTCCATGCCTATTTCATTTAAGTTTAGCACAGCAGAATTATTTACTGGTGAGGTTAACTGTCCATTTTCTTCTCTTTTCTTATAAAATGGCTTGAAAGGTGGTCTGGAAGAGCTTGTTGCTTTATCTTTCTCTAGATCTACTACTTTATTAGAGAGGTTTTGCATCATTTTTATGACACTTTCTAAATCAGCTGTGGGTTCTTCTTTACCCCTAGTTAACAAAAAAGGTTTTTTAACAGCTGAGGATTTTGTTTCCAGATCTAGAGAATGTTTAGCAATGTTGTCCGCTTCCTCTTCTACTTTCTTGGCTTCTTCAAAGTTTTCTGTCAAGGTAGGCTTTTTTGTTCTTTTGACAAACATTGCTAATGGGGGTTTGAGAGCTATTGTATAATATTCTACCAGACATTCCTCGGCGGGCTTTGTGGTATCACTGAAGTTGTTTAACAATGTCATGAATCTTTGGTTAAAATATTGAACTTTCTCATTCTTTTCCATTCTCATTGATAGCAATTCTTTCATGAGAGTGGCTACAGTTTTCTGATTTCCATATTTTTTTTAAAAACATTTCTCAAAATCGTCCCAACTTGTTATCGAATTAGCTTGCAAACTGAAGTACCAGGAGGATACTTTGGGTTCAAAAGTGTAAGGAAACAGGCGACAAACCACATCTTTGTGTTCCACATTGAGGAGATTTAAAGCTAAATAAAAAAATTTAAGGTGATCTTTAGCAAAAATTCCTTTGCCAGGGTCATACTTAGGCAAAACCTTTTCTGGGTTTTTAGGAAAATCATGGAATGGTCCAACCACATTTAATGCTCCTCTTGCTCTCCATGCGGGTATGACCATGAATCTTGGTGGAGAACGTGGTGGTGTATACGTTAGTGAATTGCGAGGAGTATGCTTTGGTGTAAGTGGCTCTTCTTGATTCGTAGGAGTTTCGGGACTGACCTCGTCAAAAGGTTCAGTGATTTCTTCTAGAGATAAGTCTAATAATTCTTCTAGACTTTGAACGAGAATGGAATCTTTTGTACACTGAGGGTTCTTTCGGGGAGCTCTGATTCTGGGTAACAGGGGAATAGTGGTTAGTCCTCCAAGACTTCTAACGTAAGAGCGAGTATGTCTTCTGAAGCGGTTTACTTCCTCAAAAGGGACAGCGTACAATGTTTCTTGCTGTTCTGTCTTAGAATTAGGATTTTCTTGATTTCTTGATTCCAGATCTGAAATATTTGGAATAGCTATTTCGGATGGTTTTTCAGTGGAAACTTTATTAACAAAAGGGTCTCTTCTTCCAGCCATGCACTGGTGGCCCTCCTTCTAGCGCCAAAAACCGTTGATGCCTTGAAAATTGTAGCATCAATCAGTTAGGGATTCTCCCCAGTAAGCGATCCCAATCAGATCGCTCACCGTTTGGTGTGGGGAATCCATCCGATTAATGTTTCCGACTACCGTGTAAGTTATAAAGGTTTGCTTATTTTATCGGTTGCAGCCCGACCCACCATTTATGTATTTTTGTATAAAATGATATGCATGTGCCCTAGATTAAATGCATGCATAAAACAAATATGTTCTAAACTTATTTTTTAAATCTAAATTACCCTATCCTTGCAAGGAGCAGAACTTTGAAATATGAGTAATAATACTGATTTGAACATCTAGAGAATTGAATAGGTAGCAATCAAATTATAAAGATGTATTTTCAACAGAATGCGAATAATATCAAAGGTAGCTCTGATTTTATTAAAAAATTCAATTACTCATAAGGTACAAAGATTTTGCAAAGACAAAAGATCATTCACAACATAGAAATAATTCACAAGAGCCAGGAAATATCTCACTGAATGCAGAAATGATTCGGCAATCTTCCATCACAGCCCAAAGCAAAGTGATGCACCAACTTTTCATAGGCCAAAATTCTTTTCTATTCATGTAACTGAAATAATCCTCATACAAGAGGAAAATTTGTTTCCACTTGCCAAAAGTCCCTACTCCTTCTCTAAATAGCTATATATAGCTTTACAAAAAATGCTCCAAGCTGCCACCTATACCCTAACCTTTCACATTCCTCTAGTTTTTCATGTAGTGTTTAATTTACAAAATTAAATAAAAGCCTCCCAACAATAAAAAGGGCAGGGACTAAATTCCATATGTCATTTTAATATTCTAAAGAGATACAAAATCCAAGAGGACGCGCTAGCAGCTTTAGCAAATGTAATAAAATGGGCTATTCTCGAATGGGCATCTCTGTTGGCTCTGGGATTTCTGCTACAGCTCGCGTCACTGCTGGAATTGTTGATGCTGCTGGGGTTTTTGAAGTTTATACTTGCTTGGCTGCTTGCGTCCTGTTCACCTCAGCTATATAATTCACCTACTGCTGTGCTTCTCTTATAATATTGTTTCCAATTAAGGGGAGCAAAAATCTTAGAGAAACCTCTTGCTTGGCGAGTTCTTCCTCAAGAATGATCACTTCTGTTGCTGCCCCTCTGAGGCTTTCTTCCAGGAGGTGTGTATGAACGGCAGCCTGGTTGATAAACTGGTCCAGATCCTCTATGGTTAATACATCCACTTTTCTCACATAGCCAATTTCTGCGCTCAGTCTATCATTCAACTCGGATAAACGTTGGGTTCTATCTGGAAATTCTTCTATACTTTGGGGTGCCACTATTAAACAGGCCTCCTCAGTAGTTCATATCTTGAGGTATAAATTCTTGCCTTGTTCATAGGTGGTCTGTGTCACAGTGTTCAACTTTGCTCCGCAGTCTTTGGAATATATCAAGGTGCGCACATCTGCTTCGTATTCAGCGACAGACTTACAGGGAAGATTTGCCGAAAATCAAGATTTCCCTTCTCTCCATTCAATATGTTCCTTTATATCCTTATTGATGCGTGCATGTTTCCTTTTAACCCAAGTGGCTTCGATGTTAATCTCTCTGACCCTGGCCATTATTGCTTTTAATTTGTACACCTCCTTTGATATAAGTTCCTGAAGTTGGTGGTTTTTCTTGAGTATCTCGCAAGCCTGCTCATGAAAGGGACCAAGATCACCTACCTTGCTGGTCACGAGTTACAATTGCCGTTCCATCAATTCCCCGCTTTCTTCCAATTTCTCTACTTTTTCCTTCAAATCCTCGATTTGTTGGGCGTCATCAAATTTTTCAGATTCAAGCCTTAGGTTTCTACCTTCAAGATCTTTCTTCTCTCCTTCCAGGGCTCTTATTTGGATCGTCAAAGCTCTCTTTTCAGCTTCTAGATGCTGAAATGCTCTACTTAGTTCCTCCTTTTCTCCTATAAGGGTGTCACATTTTTCAACCATCAAATTCGTATAATTTTGTTCTTTGACCAGAGTCTCTTGCAACTGACATGATTTCTTCTTTTCCAGTTCTCACTAGCCCCCTAATACGTGTACATTGTTTGCGGGTGCTTTAACCGTGGCTACAAAGATGGATGCCATGAGATCGAGGGCATCCTCGGTACTTTGCATGATTATGGTTTCATGCTTAGTGATGATATCTGGTCGGAAAGGACTCTTCATTCGAGTCACTGTCTCCTTTACAATGGACTTTCTCTTTTTGTTATAAGCGAACCTTTCCCACTGGGACACTGTACTATTTTTTGATGGAGTGAAAGGAACAAGTGGGAGGTCTCTTATAGAGAGGTCTGTATCCAAGTTTTGTATGTTTGGACTCTTTGGATCAACATCTTCTCTGGATTTCCTTTCTTCCTCCGCTTTTCTTTGCACTTCTTCTTCTTGTTTAGCAATTTCTTCCAATCTGATTCTTTCCTCCTCCTAAACTCTTCGAGCCTCATCTTCAACTGCTTGGACCCTTTGAGTCTCTTCTTCTCGAAGTTTGTCTTCTTGTGTTTTATTGTCCCTTTCTTTTACTTCCTTTTGAATTTTCTCAGCTTCTTCTTTGAGCTTTTGTTCCTCTCCAGAGAGAGCTTCAAAAGTTCTTGAGGTCTCTTTTGTTTGTCGTTGTTCTGCTTCTTTGACCACCGTAGAGCTAGAGCTGGCTCCATCCTTCCCGAGTTGGCAAATCCTTAGCTCGGTCATATTGCTAACTCCTCTATATACTTCTTTGTCTTTATCATAATAGTTAGCATATTCAAAAGGAGTGGAAATTTCTTTGCAATGTTGTGCAGCTTTGCCTTGTGGATCGTTCCTGTAAAAAATTCTTTCCCCAAAATGAAAGCCTTTCAGCTCTATGACAAAATAGTATGCTGTCGTGATTTTTGAAAATTTGTAATCCCCAACATAAAATGGTAAAGGCAGGAAGGAAGACTTCTTTGCCTTGTACAAGGTACTACCAATTACATCAATGAATACCTGTCTTACCACCTCCTTGTGGACTATATAATCTGTAGCATACCTAGGTAGGATATACGGGGGTTTGGAGTCTCCGTACATTCTTATGTAGGCACCTTCTGGAAAAAAATACAAATCACCATATTTCTCCAAAACTTCCATGGCGTTCTTAGATAGGCAGTTGGGTTCTTCATTGAACATTAATTCATATAGGGGCATAATAAACTCTTCACAAATGAGTTTGTAATGCCTTTTGTAATTCTGAGCCCAAAATATTTTATAGGCGATGAACACTAAGCTATCAGCCGAGTTCCATATGCATTCCATCTTGGGAAAGGGGCATTTCATTCTGAGAGTCCCACCATGGCTAGGATAGAATGAAAAGAGCGACGAATCATGCCATTTTAAACAAGGAGGACACACTATAATAAGGTCTGCAAGGGTACTAACCTGTGACGAGATGAACGTTATGCGGATGCCGGTGTTTGCTGTGGCACCGGCAAGCCTGGAATATGTGCTTCGTGACTTCAAACGGAAACGGGAACAAAGCTCTCAAGCAACAAGAAACAATGGAAATCCAATGGGGTTCATGTCCTATATAAGGATTTTGGCACGTGCGAGCAATTAATAAGGTAGATGTGAACATAAAACAGGGTTAATGAGGCGTACGGACGGGTCAAATCGACATGCTCAGTGTTAATTGTGGCCACCAAAACCGGAGAAACTAGCTCAACTTTTTCGACCGTTGTGGAAAGCATCAACGAGTTTGTCTTCTGTTTCGGGAGAATTACCGAAATTCATCCGTGGAAGAGCAGCGCAACGTCGCGAGTTGGAAGAGTTAACCGAGTTCCTCCACCGTTGCGGAAAGGATAAGTGAGTGCTTCCGCGTTCACGATTGCTGCAAGATTAACCGCATCCTTCCACCGTTGCAGAAAGATTAACTGAGTCCTTCCACCGTTGCAGAAAGTACTCGAGAATTTGTTCCGCCTACTTTTAGCTTCGTTCTCTTCCGTCACTTCGGCAAGATCATCCCAACTCTTCCGCCGTTGCGGACAAGTTATGCTAGAGGTGCCTCCGCGGCTTGGATCGATCTTTTCTTCCATCTTTTTGAAAAGGTTGGTCCAAAACTTCCGCCGCTTTTGAAATTTTACTTTTCAAAACTTCACCATTGTGGCTCAAAATATAAGTCTTTTGCTTGATCAAAAATAGAAAAAGAAATCAAAGGAGGCAAGCTAAGAACCTGTCTTAAGAAACTAAGTATAAAAGACTTTGATGGCCTCAAAATTCTAGGGAAGCTTTCTTCTTTTAAGAAAACTAAGGAGGGGCCCCAATATTCAAAGAAATTTTGGGGGGGCTGTTGTAGCAACAACAAGGTTGTAGGGTACAATTAGTTGTCTTTTTATTCCTACATCTCGACATAAGTCATTGAAGTCATGGGACTCAAACTCTCCTCCATTATCAAATATAAAAGAACGAATGTGCTTCCCAGTCTTATTCTCAACCAATGCTTTAAACTCTTGAAACATGTTGAAAGTTTCACTCTTTGCTTTCATAAAATAAAACCATGACTTGCGAGATAAGTCATCTATGAAAAGTGCATAATACAAATAACCACTCAAGGAGGGTGTAGACATAGGAACACATAGATCAGAATGAATCAAGTCAAGGATCCCCTTGGATATTTTGGTACTACTTGGAAAAATATTCTTAATGTTCTTTCCAAGATCGAAACCTCTACAAACACTATCAAAATCATATTTAAACATGGACATACCTTTCACCATATTTTGCAATCCTAGTAGCACTTTGAAATGGATTTGACCAAGCCTTCTATGCCAAAGCTCACAAGGACTGACTATGTCATGCATTATGACTTGAATGATATTTCCAGCAACTTTGTAGAGACCTCCCTCTCTAACTCCAATCACTGATGGAGAGTTCAATTCTTCAAGCTTAGGCCACATGAGTGCTTTGTTGCCCATAAAGATAAGTCTAAATCCTTTATATTCTAGAACCGAAATAGACAGGAGGTTCTTCTTCAATCCAGGGACAAACATAATTTCATCCACATGCAGTACATCTCCTGAATCCAGCTGAAAATAATTGGATCCAATGCCTTGCATCGAATAAGTGGTATTATCTCCAATCTCCACCTTAGAAGAAAACTTATTTTCCTTCAAATATATGATAGTGCTCCTATATCCAGTCATGTGCTTGGATGTGCCATTGTCTACCAGCCATGTCTCAACACTAGTGTTAATGGATCTAGAAAGGAAATCATGCCACAGTTTCTCAAAGTTATGTTTCACTTCTCGATGATTTACTACAATTAAGAATGTATCCCATGAATATGGAAGACTATCGACAATGGTTTGAATGAGATAAACATCATCGACAGTCACACCAATGCTCATGAGTTGATCTCTTACTTGAGATATCTTTGTGAAGAAGGAAGCCACAACTTTTGGATAGATATCCATCCAAATCATGCTCTTCCAAGATATTTAGAATCATGGACTTCCAAGTATTGAAGTTCAAAGTTCCTTCAAGACGGTCTTCCGGTCTTATTGAGATTGAATCCATAATTATTCAAGTACTGTGCACGCTCAGGATCTACGTAGGCTCAAGCTTGCCTCTTTCACGCCCTGAGCACTGATACCATGTTAATTTTTTTATCTTTAATTCGGAAATGCAACAGTACTTCAAATCAAATAACAACGATTCACATAAGCAATCACATTTTACACATGAATTTACCCTGGGGAAACCCTCTATGACTTGAGGGAGAAAAACCTAGCAAAACCTTCCTTAGTATATTGATAGATAGCAGAGAATGTATTTTACATCAAGCACCCTTGGTGGAATTACAGAGCAATAGAAAGATAAAGAAGAGAGACTCATAATAACATCCCGCACAAAGAGAAGCGCATTTCCTTCAAGGGAGAAGAGAATTCACTTTGCATTGAATTCATCAATCCTATATAACATATTTATATACTATTCACATGCATAGGCTTCTATTTTTATCTTCTGAATTCAAGATGAACTCATCCTCCATCTGGATGCATCAGTATTACATGAAGAAGTGCACCCTACTTCTCATGAAGTGCATTAACTCACTGAACTGAGTCTCAAGATGAACTCACCCCTTAATTGAAAGCTTTCCCACTTAGTCAGGTGGCCAACTTAAGTGTCGTCATGCAAGTGTCACAACTCAAGTGTCATCTTTTAGTTTAACGTAAGTGTCGTCTTTTAGTTTAACATAAGTTTCTTCATGCAATAACACTTAGTTAATTAGATCTTCCTTGTTATCACTTAGTTAACTCTCTTAACCGATTCTTTCTTATTAAAATCACTGTAGTGATCAATTCGAGTTCTCCTTTGATTTACTGAAGTCTTCACTGAATTTTAACAATTTGAATTCTCTCTTAATTAATTATTTTATGTGCAATTCGAATTCTCTCATATCTTATCACATCTTATATTTATCTCTTGTCTTATCTACATGGTCAACATGTGCCAACTTAATTATCATATCAAATATACTAAGAACATTTCCCAATGATGTGATCATATTTCCCTACTATCGTTCCAAGTGGCTATATGCTAAAGTAATTCACTCTAGGGGTGGACATTCCCTAGGGGAGACTTAATATCTCAACCATGGTTAGTAGTACATCACACACCATACTAGATTCGACATGCAGAGCATCACCTCAACACATAAGGCACCACTTCAACACATGAGGATCTGTCTTGACACACAAGACCTTAGCCTTGACTAGCAAGATTGTACAACATCATCACTTTGACATACAAAGCACTTGCCTCAACACATGAAGCTTAACCATTCTTAATTCCAACTCAATATTCTTCTCCAAGTTTCCTGATCCAACTCAGGCTCCTATAAGGCACTACCTCGACACACAAGGCTCAATCTTGACACACAAGATTGACCTGGAGAATGACTCATGATTCTGTAACTTTAACATCAGAATGGGTTGTGGGATGAGAGAGAGAAGCCTATAGGTGTTTCTTTTTCCCTAGTGGCCTTATAGACAAGCTTGGGGGTTCCCTCTCAGCAGAAAGAGTATATGCTGGACAGAGTGCCTAAGGTTGGGTCAAAAATCGCTCTTACACAACCAATTGCTATGATCTTCTTTATTTAAAGATAAGTATTCTTATGTATCTGATGTGTAATGATTTTTAATTTATATGCATGTGATAATTATGATTGGAATTGCATGTTATGTGTGTGTGGATCAATTTTATTTTCGCTATGTGTTTTTATTTCCATGTCTACACATGCGTTTTAGCTATATAAATTCTTAATTTTGGTTATGGGGCGAAATTTAGAGGCCTCGATATAGTTAATGTCCGTTCTTCTAGCTGGATTGAGGAATGCGGACATTACCGAGTGGTATCATAGCTTCTAGTTATATCATCAGAGCTGTGTGGGCCGCAAATACAAAGTTACATGCATAAATAAAAAAATTGTTAGGAACTCGTGTCAACCCTTCTCTTTACTTTCTTAGTATATTGTTGTTGGATGCATATGCTTTGTAAGTCGTCCCGTAGTATTATATGTTGGTCCATAGTTTGTATTATCCCATAGTATTGATCCATAGTATTGGATGCATATGCCTTGTAAGTCGTTCCGTAGTATTATATGTCCCATGGTATTGATCCATAGTATTGGCACCTAGACTTAGTATATAAGTTTTTGTTGAAGCCAGTGAAGGTACCGTGAATTTATTTGTATTGAGATTGCTCAAAGGAGGTTTCCCCCTCGAAGTGGCCTGCGATCAATAAATCTATTTTGAGTTCTGTTATTTCTGTTATCTCGTGCATTTTCATTAATTAATTGTTGCAGGTTCCTCACATCTGGTATCAGAGCACTTTCTCGGGCTCGTTGGGTGGAATTTCTGCCAAAAACAATTTCGCATGTGTATTTGTTCCTATCAATTGCAGGTTTGGATCTGGGAATAATCCCTATCTGCTTAACTGTGGGAAGTACTTGGGAATAAGCCCTAAAATTCATTGTGAGGAGTACCACAGGAACCCCGAAGTAGCTGGCCCATTGAGAGGACCTGCCAGTGAAAAGGGCAACAAACCCTACCTGATTGACTAGTTCCCACCCGTGAGGTAAACCAAGAGCCGTCGTTTGTGGCAAAGCAGTTATCAGTTTTACTTGAGACATGGATTGAGGGGTACTGCCCCAATACGCAAGCCGTTAAACAACATTTCCATTTTCCATAACTTCTTCGATTTTCACCCAATTGTCTTCAAATTTTGCCACAATGTTCATTTCCTATTTCTGCTTCTTTGTCCCTCTCTGACAAATTTTCCCATTCCTTCACCCTGCTTCTGAAATCCTCATTTTATGCTTCCCTGTTCATTTAAAAGTGTCCAAAACTTAGTCAAACCCCAATTACCCATCAAAGTTTTTTCCAAATCCAAATTTTCCTTTACTAAAATAGTTTATGTTTTTGTTTTTCTACCCATTTAAAAAATAAATAAAAATCCCGTTTATGGTTGTCATCCCCGCAGGATCACAAATCATGGATGAAGAACTTTGTTAACGGACAATCTACCAAAGACGGATCTAAGGCGTGATCTCCCTAGCTTAATGCAAGTCTAGAACAAATCAAACAGAATATAGATCTACTTTCCTAGATCAATAGAAGTGCAAACTAATGGATAGATAACTTACCTCAGATTTGCAGATCCCTTTGCTCTTTGTTGATCTAATGCTCCAGCTTCGTTATATCTCCAGTTGCAAGACCCTGTTGAATATATAGATACTAACAAATAGTGAAAGCATACATTTCATATGATTGATCTAAGTTAACAGTTAAGGAAGAAAACTCTAAACATCATCATCAATGAGACAACAGTTTAGGAAAGAGATTATATTAACTGTATAAAAGTGGGAATTACATAGAAAAGGATGAAGCTACAACCAAAGCCTCAACGTTTCATCCTCCATCCAACATGTCCAAGCCAAGCCTCCAAGGTGGTACAATCCTCCCAAGATGATTAGGGATCACCAATATCCTACCAGCATAAGGGTACTATAGACCTTCCCCCCTCCCATGGAGAGAGTGGGTGTTTATATAGGGCTAAAGAGATAGGGTAGGTTGACGATTAGGGGGAGATGGATAAGGGATCTTCCCATTAGGTTAGGAACAGAAGTGCCACCTCACCTAGAGCCTAGGGATAGGCCTCCACATCACTCATCTTCGAGAATGGGCTCGAAGATACTTTTTATCCAAATAACTGACATCGTCGCAGGTTTCATTAGGACAACCTGCGACGTCGCATGTTGCACAAGGGTAGACTACGACGACCTTGAAAAGTAGGTCAGTTAAGCCTTCCAGTCATGGGAAACTTCAGGGATGTGTTTTTACTCTAAAATGGGTTTAGGTAAAATAGCAAAGAGTTTACACAATGGTTAAGATGACGACATTATCACAACGGTCATGATGACAACACTTGGTCATAATGACGGTACTTGCAACGGTCATGGTGACGACACTAGGTCAAGATGACGACACTTGCAACACTTGCGACACTTGTGACACTTGCAGAAGGGTGACGACATTTTGGTGTAACAAACTTGCCGTCCTCAAAACCAAACTCCAAGATCTGGATGAAAAATTTCTCAACCTCCATCTTGATCATTCAACCATGAACAATAAACGACAGCCAGAATCTTCTACAGACACTGGGTTGTCTTCTTCCAGCAATTTTTGTGGGCCGAAGCTTGATTTTCCTCGCTTCAATGGTAATGATCCAACTGGATGGATATACCGGAAAAAACAATATTTTAGTCTGCATCATACTTTTAACGTCCATAAAGTTCCACTTGCATCCTTTCATTTGGAACAGTAAGCCCTTCAATGGTACCTTTGGTACATCAAAGCTCATGACGAGCCAAACTGGACATATTTTTGCCAACTCCTTTTGCAACGATTTGGTCCTAGTCCTTTTGATGACTTCATAGGAGCACTCACTAAACTTTTCCAAATTGGCACTGTGTGAGAGTATCAGAACGAATTTGAGAAACTATCCAATCACACAGAAGGCTTGTCTGATGAATTCTACAGGATTTGTTTTATCAGTGGTCTCAAGGATGAAATCCGCTCAAAGGTTAAAATGTTCTGTCCCAACACAATGATGGAAGTCCTAGGGTTGGCTAAGTTGGAGGAGGATAAGATCACAGCCCAACAATGCTTCAAATCCACTTTTGTTCCATTCAGAAATATGGTTTCCCAATGACCTCTCATTACGCCAGCTCCTCGACCAACTCCTATCAAGCATTTGTTTGAAGCAGAGATGTGAGCACATAGAGAAAAAGGGATTTGTTATAATTGTGATGACAAATTCACTCGAGAACATAGATGTGTTGAGAAAAATCTCTATCTCTTGGATGTGGATTCTTTGCCTGCCTCTGAACTTGGTGAAGAAGCTCTAGATACAATAGATGATCAAGTCAACATTCAATAGCCACCTGTAGACCTCCGTCTCAGGACGACCACCCAGAGATATCTCTCCATGCTTTAGCCGGAGTCACCATCCCACAAACAATGGCAGTCAGGGGTTACTTCAAGAAGCTCCCTCTTACAATACTCATTGATTCTGGTAGCACTCATAACTTCATTGACCCTCAGATCGCCAAACAGGCTGATTGTTTTATCCATCCTTGCTCCAACTTTGAAGTCATGATTTCCAATGGGGGCACCTTACCTTGCAAGGGGAAGTGTCGCAATGTGCGTATTTCTATGGATGATTATACCCTATGCTCTGACATGTTTGCCTTGGCCTTAGGAGGATGTGAT
The DNA here is from genome assembly GCA_027924585.1 of Larix kaempferi. Taxonomy (NCBI): domain Eukaryota; kingdom Viridiplantae; phylum Streptophyta; class Pinopsida; order Pinales; family Pinaceae; genus Larix; species Larix kaempferi. The sequence continues at coordinate 204,589 of BSBM01001815.1, forward strand.
GTGGTTTTAGGCGCTCAATGGTTACACACACTTGGCCCCATCTTATGGGATTTTGCTGAACTTTGGATGCAGGTTCCAGTCAATGGGAAAAAACACACATTTACAGGCTTACAACTAAGGTCTCTTCGCATCATTAGTTCACATCGCCTGGAAAATGTCCTTAAGAAGAATTCACATGGTTTCATCGCTCAGCTCCATTCCATTCATATGCACCCATTAACGGTCTCCACTACTCCTTTGGATAGATATGTCGGTGTCTTTGCTGAACTGGTGGGATTGTCGCCTTCAAGATACCTTTCTGGTAAGAATTTAGCTGCCTCTACATCTGAGAAGAAAATGATGGCTATTTTGCATACTGTATAGAAGTGGCAGACATACCTATTAGGGAATTATTTCTCCATCAAGACTGAGCACTAAAGTTTGAAATATTTCTTAGAACAATGGGTCTCCTCCCCAACACAACTGAAATGGGTTAACAAACTCATGGTTTATGCCTATGATATCACTTACAAGAAGGGTAAGGACAATCTGGTGGCAGATGCTCTTTCTTGCACATTTGATGACCAAGTTTCTCTTTCAGCTATTTCTATGCATGTTCCACATTGGTTGCAATCTTTTCAACAGGGCTATGTCAATGACTCCCCATTATCTCAACTCATCCAGCAGTTGGCCAACAACCCTTCTATTGTACCGCGTTACTCTTGGGCTGGTACTTCCCTGAGATACAAGGTTCATCTCGTGCTTCCCCAGAGAAAATATCTTCAACAGGTTGTCTTCTATGAACTCCATGCTTCGCCATCGGCAGGGCACTCTGGGTTCCTCAAAGCATATGAGCAGGCACATTGTAACTTCTTTTGGCAGGGAATGAAAAGGACAATTCAATAGATGGTGGCTGAATGTGATACTTTCCAGCTCCTTCCGGGATTGCTCGAACCCTTTCTTATCCCTACATGGATTTGGACAGATATTTCTATGGAATTCATTGAAGGGATACCTTAATCTAGAGGGAAGACAATGATTTTGGTTATGGTTTCTCGCCTCTACAAATATAGTCAATTTTGTGCCCTGAACCAGCTCTTCCGTCCTCATGAAACCCCTTCTTCCATTGTCTCAGCTCGCGATGCAACTTTCACCAGTAAATTTTGGACAGAACTATTTCGCTACACTGGCACCAAACTAAAGATGAGTTCAGGGCCTCACCCACACACAGATGGTCCGACTGAAATTACCAATAAATGTTTGGAAACTTATCTTCATTGATTCACCTCCGAACAACAACCTCAGTGGGCGAAGTGGCTCCCTCTCACTGAATGGTGGTACAACACTGCATCTAAAATGACTCCATATGAAGCAATCTATGGTCAGGCACCGCCATTTCTTCTTCCATACACCCTTAGTAGTTCACCAATTTAGGAAATTGACACGGTTCTTCGAAACCACGATCAGATTCTTCACATTTTGCAAGACAATCTTCACATGGAAAGAATTCAAATGAAACAACAAGTCGATCAACACCGTTCTGAGCGCACTTTTCAAGCAGGTGATATGATTTTTCTTCGTCTACATCCTTCCAATCAATCCTCCCTAAAACTCAAACGACATTAGTTTCTCTCTCGATCTATCACATAGGTATTAATTCAATGGCACAGAGTGCAACCAGAGGATGCTACATGGGATCCACTCCTTCAGATTCAACATCAATTTCCACATCTAAAGCTTTCAGGACAAATCTGTTTCTAAGGGAGAAGGGGATGTTATGAACCTGTGTCAACCCTTCTCTTTACTTTGTTAGTATATTGTTGTTGGACGCATATGCTTTGTAAGTCATCCCGTAGTATTATATGTTGATCCATAGTTTGTATTATCCCATAGTATTGATCCATAGTATTGGACACATATGCCTTGTAATTCGTCCCGTAGTATTATATGTCCCATGGTCTTGATCCATAGTATTGGCGCCTAGACTTAGTATATAAATTTGTGTTGAGGCCAATGAAGGTACCGTGAAGTTATTTATATTGAGCTTGCTCAAAGGAAGTTGCCCCCTCGAAGTGGTCCGCGATCAATAAATCTATTCTGAGTTCTTTTATTTATGCTATCTCGTGCATTTTCATTAATTAATTATTGCAGGTTCCTCACAAAAATACTTCCGTAAAAGTAGTATTCCATTAAGTGATGGATAAGGGACGAAGGATAATTTGGTAATAAGCCCTTATTCCCAAATTAAAAATTTCATACAATCCGAAATTTAAAAAAAAAAATCTTATTTTTAGGTGGGCCCCACCCATGCCAAATGGATGGGTGACATGAAGTGTCCACGTGGGTAGAAGGCATTATGTGGACCAAGCACATTGGAACCACGAGGATGTGACTACTCGAGATGAAGTGTAGAGGTGACAGAGATCTAACTGTTAGATGAAAGATAAGATCGATGATTGTGGCTTGCATCGCCATGGGAAAGTGCATGTCGGTTAGCAATATGCATGCGAAGATCTGACCTTCGAATCATATGGAGTAACAATTTCCAAGACTCATCGCGCGCAGGTAAAATGCACGTTGGATAAAATGAGACGAGTGACGCGTTGAGCCAAAACTGCTTGGGGCGGGTGTCTCTTTTTTATGACAATGCCTCCCCAAGGAGATTTTCTGAAACTGCTTTCATGAGGGCACGTTTATCGCTTTTGGTAGCGGGAAAACCGCCAATGCCCGAGGTCGAGTGGTATGGTGATGTGGCGGGTGGAAGGTGACATTGTCGCATCGCGGGGTGACAGGTAGGACCTTCCTGAGACCTCAAGGACGTGTCAGGCCACGTCAAGACCTTTGCAGGTCAGCAAAAATCTACAACGAATGTTGGAATCCTACGATATATTTTGTAAATATTGTAAATACCTTCATATTTCAGTTAGGGAAGATGAATATTTATAGACTCCAACGGATATCTTGGAATCATAAGTCCAAGAGTCTCATCTTTTATGTATAAATAAGGGCTTTTGCCTATGAATTAATTGAAGAACCGAGAGTTATTTATGTCATCTGGTATAAGAGTTTCCATAAATCCTACCTGCCATATCTATGCCTGTCAGATTGTTTATTTTTGGACCTGCGTTCCTCCTCAGGCTTTCAGGCTTGCCGTGTACATCCTCCTGCCTGCTCAGTCCTGCATTAATCTGTATTATTCTGAAAACCTGCTCTCTACCTGAAGGTTAACGCCTCTCTTTATGCATCTAAACCCTAATTCTGAAACTGCTCGACTCTTGATCCGTGGGAAGGCTCGTTCTCTCTTATGAAATTGCCTTTGCAAACATTGCATGATGGCTACGTTCACATTTTATTTATGCTAAGTTCGGTGGAGATGTTGAAGCTAGAGTAGTTATGTCCAAGAAGAGTTGCGAACGGTCACTACAGCTTCTGCAAACTGTTTCTGGTGGAGAATTCATGGATATTGAGTGTGTGGGCTCTCTTTTGAACCCCTCTTCTCCACTCGCTACTGTGAACTGATCAAGACCACATGCCTAAATATTACAACTAGCTGCACGCTGCGTAGATTTTGATTGAGACAATCCATGGTTTTTTTTGGTTGTTGTGTCCATAATTTAAAAGCTGTGTGTGAAGTTTGATACTACACGTGGAGCTACCATATCGTGATCCTACTCTCTTCCCAATCCACTAGCCTTTGCCAGATTTACGTTAAGAGGAGATTTGATTTGGGCTGCCTGTGATGGTTGCATCCAAGAGTTAGTTGATGGTTGCGTGGAAGTGATATACACTTGATTGAAGTGCCATATGTTGCATCCATAAGAATTGCATGAGGTGGAAACCTGAAGCTGCGACCTCAAGCTGTCCAGATCTGCATGGAGTCTGATTGATGAAGAGTTGCCATATTGTGGAGCTGCGACTTACCATATCGTGGGTTGACATGTTATGGAACCATTAAAGATGTGAGCTACAATCTCACTATTCCAGCTCCGTGGAAGTATTCTATCCATAGTTCCATGAGATATATAATATGCAAAACCCTAAATTTTGGGTGGAGGTAATACTTTTAATACAAACGCTAATTTTTTAAGATGGAGAAAGATTACAATACTAATGTTTAATGTGGTTGTTAGTAAAATATGGTGAAGAATTCTATGATCTATGTTGTATTGTTAGCCATAGGCTGTCCGAAGATTCAAGACTGCATCTTTATTTGAAATACCATATCATTGTATTGTGTGAGGATGAGAATCAGTTTATTTGAGAATTATTGTATTTTGAGAGGGTGAGAACTATTTTATTTTATCTCAGTGAGATTGGAGAAACATTGTAATTTCTTCCTCTATAAAGAGTTGTGGAAAAAAGATTGTATATTGCCGCAAAAGTATATATAATAGTGTTCTAAGGAGTGCTTCAGAATTGAGTTGCAGAATTAAATTGCATTAAGAAACATTTTGTAAAGAAGAGAGCATAAATTTAATTTGCAACCTCTCTCTTTTCTGCCATATATTCTCCCTAATAGTTGCAGGTTGAAGTCCAAGTTACAGAAGATGCATTCTATAGCATCCATAGTTGGTGCTACCCTCACCGACAAAGACACTTATCCAGAATGGTGGAGGAAGATCAAGGATACATTCGTTGACAATGATCTGTGGGACAACATTTGTGAAGGGAAGACCATTCACACCGAAGAAGGCACTGTCATCACTTCATCTCCAAATCCCCCAACATCAGAAAAAAAAACTTTCTATTTGGAAGTCCAAATGCAAGAAAGCCTTAGTCGTGATCTCTGCCTCTGTCAGTGAAGAGGTGAGCCAACATATATTGCCTACAAAATCATGTTTTGAAGCTTTAAAGACTCTAAAAGATTTGTATGACTCACACTCTGAAATGGAAGTGATTCAATTAATGCTAAATCTATTTAGTCTGGAAATAAACATAATAATCCCATGCTTGTTGCATATGAGATCAGAGCAATCATGCACAAGATTCAAGCCTCTGGTACGAAACCATACCTTCCTCTTGCAGCATTTGTAAAGTCTTTTTATCCTACTCACTCCAACTATCTTGAATCTTTGCAAGCAAGTGACAAGTTCAAAGACCTAACTTTTGACACCCTGGTAGAGAAGACTGTAGACAAAGAGAAATCATTTGGAAAGAAGGAAAATGAAAATACTGGAGAATCTCTTGGATTTGCTTAGAAAGAAAAGAACAAGCCTAAAGACCCTTCCAAGGGGGATAGCAGCAAAAGAGGCAGAGGAAGAAGAAATTTCAGAGGAATAGGAGGAATAAACAAATCAAGTAGAAGATCATATATGAAGTGCAAGTGTTGCAAAAAGACTGGACATGAAGCAGATCAGTGTTGGGGTTCTTGGGACAACACCAAAGGAAGAAATATTCAGAATAAAGAAGAATCGGGAGTTATTTCTGTTTTGGGCTTCTTGGGACTCAATCAAAGGAAGGCTTATGTGCCAAATTGCATGAAATTGATTTATTCACACAAAAAAAAGCAAGGGTGCTGCCCTCAAACCTCCCTGCAATGACGTAGGGAGGCTGCAAGGAGGCAAGCCCCCTTGAACCCCATTTTTTTTTATGAATAAATTTGGATGTGTGGTTTAAAAATAGCCAATAGAGTAGCAAAAATTTGGTCATATTTTGGATTGTGAGGGTGTATTACAGAACTACATAATTTTTCTAAGTTGGGAAGAAGTGGGAAAATATAACAGTAGTGAATTCCAGAATTTTATAGTAGGTGACTGGAGGATCAAAAAAATAAAATGAAAATTGTTGAGTACTTCTCATCATATGTATTATCTATTCCAATATAGAAGTTGTTCTGGTTCTCCATATGTGATCTTCTGTAGGTGTTTGAAGTTGGCCTCTAGGGTTAAATGCACCTATAGGAAAAGTGCAGAATTTGGGCCAAATTTGACAATTTTGGAGTGCAACTCTGAGCTCATAATCCAGGATTGAACATGCTTATAGTCAATGGAAATATTATCCGAAGGGGAACAATTTTTCAGAGATAAATTATGAATTAGTGATTCCCATGATTCTATAATTTGATCAGAAAAGTGCATGTAGCCATAATTGACAAAAACTATCAATATGGGTATTTTCCATAATATATGAAAATTGATTTTTGACTTTATAAGAACTTAATAAATTTAACAACTATGTTATATGAACACTTTTGTAGATTCATAATCATATCAGTTATTGTTAGAGGTAAGCAATGAGTATAGTGCAGTTGGAAAATATTTGGTCTTGGTTGGGCTAAGAAGGTCATCATCATGGATAATGCATAGGATCCTTATGAAGTTTAGGCAGGTGCAATGGGAGAAAATATACAAACTGAGAATGAAGAGACATAATCCAATGGTAGAAGAAACGAAGTAACTCACCCATACATTGCAAAAACCATGAGGAGCCTAAGGGTGGACCTGCAAAGTTGTAGAGAAGACAATGAGAGGCTGCTTAGAGCTCAAAATTATCAAAATCAGCTAAATGTAGTTATGCTTCCAAGTCTGACAAAAATTCAAAGGAATATGAACTCTAGGCATCATTTTGAAAATCAGGAGAAGAGTGGGAGTAGCTCAAGTAGGCATTTTCACAAGAGGTCCCATAGTTCAAGAAGGGTTTCTAGAGGCAGGTCATATAGTCTCAAAATATCTTCTAGTGATTAATTTGACTCCAAGGATTCCGCTGAAGGATCAAGCTCTTCATCTCATAGGAGGAAGAGGTCTTCAAAGAATAGCTCACATGAAGAAATTAGGAAGGCCAAACCTCCGACATTCGATAGTGAGATAAAATCTGGTCAAGAAGTTGAGGCTTGGCTTCTTGGGATGAGGAAGTATTTCCAAGTCCAGACTACTCAGGGAATATGAAAGAAAGAGTGGCTATATTTAATATGAATGGAAGAGAATCTATATAGTGGGATCACCTTAGGCAAGTGAAGAAGATCAATGAAAGGAAGATTGTTTGGAATCAATTCAAGCAATACTTCAAGCAAAAGTACCTCTCTGATAGGTATTATGATGTAAAAATTAAAGAATTCCATGAGTTGAAATTGGGCCAAATCACTATGGAGGAATATGAAAATAAAATTTTGGGGCTGCTGAGATATGTGAAGTATATCAAAGATGATAAAGTCAAAATTTGTCATTTTCTAAGTGGGCTTCCTCAATCCTACGAAGATAGTATTGAGTTTGATGAGCCTCAAACTCTAGATGAGACCATAATAAAGCCCAAGTATTGTTATGATCAAGCCAAAATCAAGCCAAATTTCCACAAGGCATGGAAGCACAAGAAAAATGAGAAGTTGGAGCAAAGAAAGAAGGGGTTCAAGCCTCCTCATTTCAGAAATAAGCCAAGGCAGCCACACAAGTTGTGACCAAGCCAACTAAGATTATGGGAGACAAGCCAAGAGAGTCACTTCAATGTTGGGGATGTGGAGAGGACCATTTGCTTAGAAACTGTCCACATCGAAATGAGAGCGATAAGCAAGTTCACAACATTCAAGAAGCTGAAACTGTGGGTCAAGTGGCAAGGACTGTCGCTAGGATTTATGCAGCACTAGAGGACCGCCAAGCAAATCATCAATCAACTATGGTTGATATTGAAGGTAAGGTTGCTAAGCAATCTATTTCTATTTTAATTAACCCTGGATCTACTCACAGTTATGTCAGTCCTAAAATTGTTGATATTGTCCTTTTAATAAAACCAAGCATAGTAAACAATGGTTGGTCCAACTAGCCACATGAACCAAGAGAAAAGTTAGTGAAATGGTGGAGAAATGTCTGTCCACTTGTGCATATATGAATATTTTATCACTTGATTCATATGACATTCTCATTGGAATGGATTGGTTGGAATCACATAGAGTTAAACTTGATTGCTACAACAATAGCTTTGAGTGCATTGATGATAAAGGAAACCCAAGGGTTGTGAAAGGAATTCCAAATAAAATTTTAGTTAGGCATATTTCAGCCATGCAGCTGAAGAAGTTTTGTAGAAAAGGTTTTCAATTGCATGCAACCGATATATTGGACGCAACAGAAAATGAAATTCCAAAATTGGAGGACTATCATGTGCTACAAGAATTCAAGGATGTGTTTCCCAATGAAATGCCAGGACTTCCTCCCAAGAGGGACATTGATTTCACAATTGATCTTGTTCCAAGAGTTTCACTAGTGTTTAAGACACCTTACAGAATGAGCACACCAGATTTATTAGAGATGAAAATGCAATTACAAAAATTATTGGAAAATAAACACATAAAGCCAAGTGTGTCTCCATGGGGAGCACCTGTACTATTTGTGAAAAAGAAATATGGTACACTCGGGCTATGTATTGATTACATGCAACTGAATAAGGTGAAAATGAAAAACAAGTACCCATTGTCTCGAATTGATGATATTGATTACTTCATAAACTTGCTATCATACAGGAGGACGAGGTCACCTACCTGGAAAGACTTGTTCTTGATATGTCGATCGTGCCATGCTTTTTCGCGCTCTCTTTGTACTTTTTGGTGGAAGCCTGCGACAAAGCGATCTTCCTCCAACCCAACCAAGTGTAGGATCCTTTGTTCTAGCGCTGTGCTGTCCGCCATGCCTGTAAACACAGCTATTCTCAAACTGGGAACGATATACTCCATTGGCATTATCGCTTCTTTCTTGTAAGCTAGTCTGAAAGGTGTATGGCCCGTCAGTTTCTTGCATGTAGTCATATATTCCCATAAGACAGATGGAATGCGCAGGTCCCAATCGTCCCGATTGACGTTGCATACCTTGGTTAGCGCATTCTCCAACACTTTATTGAATGCTTCAATAGTTCCATTCGCCTGTGGTTGATAAGGCATACTGCGCTGATGATGAACGTGGAACTCTTCAGTCAAAGCTTCAATGGTTTTGTTCAGAAAATGAGTGCCTTGATCACTCATCAAAATCTTCGGGCATCCGAACCTTGTAAGGATATTTTCAAAAATGAATTCCGTTGCTGTAGCTGCGCTATAATCTTTCACTAGATTCACTTCTGCCCATCTGGTGAGGTAATCAGTAGCAGTAATGATGTACCTCGCACCAGTTCGATTCCCTGGTGGGTTAATAGGTCCCACAAAATCAATGGCCCACTTCTCAAATGACTGCAAAGTTAACTGCGGATTCAATGGCATTTTGTCCCTGCGTGACGTCTTTCCCATCCTTTGACACACGTCTCAAGTCTAACAATGGTCCTTTGCATCTTTATGGATAGTAGGCCACCATAGGTCTGCGTGCAATATCTTCTGTTCAGTGGCTCTCCCTGCGTAATGACCTCTTATGAATCCTGAATGTGCATCAGCTAATATGAACGGCTTCTTGTGTTCTAATACACACTTGCGCAGTACTTCGTTCGGTCCCAGTTTGTATAGCTAACCTGCGATTATGGTGAAGTCTACGGCTCGCACTACCAACTGCTTCTTCTGCTGGGTAGTGAACTCTTGAGGTGCCAACCCTGTAGTTAAAAATTCAATGATGTGCTTATAATAATTATCGACAACCTATATAGCGAACAACTGCACATCAGGCAGGTTGTCTTCCAGGTTCGTAGGTTCCTCTCCTGACTCAATCCTTGATAGATGATCAAGTCCTAAATTCAATATGCCTGGCTTAACAACAATTTCAAAGTCATACTCCTGAAAGAGTAGTAACCATATGCATATTCGCCCCCCTAACACTGGCTTATTTACCAGGTATTTCAAAGCAGAATGGTCAGTGAACATAGAGAAGTGCGCACCAAGTAAGTAATGCCTAAACTTTTGCAACGCGTAAACCATAGCGAGTCCTTCTCGTTCAGTAGTGGTATAGCTCTTCTCAAAGGATGATAAATTTCTGCTGGAAAATGCAATGGGATGATCAATACCTCCCTCTCCTGGCTGAGCAAGAACAACGCACAATGCTATACACGAAGCATCAACATGGACATGAAATGGCTTCTCCCAGTCTGGAAAAACTAGGATCGGCGCAGTGACCATCTTCTCTTTCAGGGTATCAAAACCTTGTTCACACTCTGCGCTCCAAATGAACAACACATCTTTCTTTAGCAGCTTCTCCATAGCTGCAGTTATCTGCTCATGCCCCTTTATGAACTTCCTGTAATAACCGGTATGCCCCAATGTAGTGCGCAACTGCTTGACTGAATTTGGTGTAGGCAAGTTTACAATGATTGCGATCTTCGCAAGATCAACCATCAAGCCCTGTTTACACACAATGTGTCCCAACATAATTCCATAGGGAACACAGAAAACACATTTCTTCAGATTTAATGAAATTTGATGTTGTCTGCATTTTTCCAGTATCATCCTGAGGTTCGCAGCATGGTTCTTCAGTAACCCGAAAATAGTCCAATCATCAAAATAAACCTCAAGAAACTTATGTATAAAATATTTAAATGCTGCGACTACCACTCTATAAAATATGGCAGGTGCGTTCTTCAGACCAAAAGGCATCACTGTGTACTGGAATGACCCCCATTCTGTAACAAAAGTAGTCTTGTGCCTATCTGCAAGATCAATCCTGATCTGATGGTATCTAGAGAATCCATCAGTAAAAGAGTATGCCTCATTCCCTCCAACATTATCAAGCACTTGATCTGTGAAAGGTGTAGGAAATGGATCATGCATTGAAGCATCATTCAGCTTTCTGAGATCCACACAGATTCTGATCTCACCCTTTTTTTTCTTATCCTGGATAACCATCGGGATTATCCACTCATATTCTTCAACCAGCTCAATGATCCCTGCATCGAGCATCTTATCGAGCTCTGCCTTAACTCGTTCTTTGTAGCGCGGGTTCAGTCTATACGGTCTTTGCTTCAAAGGCTTCGTGCCAGGCTTAAGAGGAATTTTCATCAATCCTAAGTCTCCCAAAATACCTTTCATCTCTGTGAACTTGGTCGAAAATAGTTCTCGATATTCCTATAGTATGCCGGCGACCTCCTCGACTGTGTCTTCATCCTAATGGTCTCCATTAGCTGCGAAATTTGGATCTTTACTAGTGCCAATGTTCACTTTTCTTATTTTCATAGGTCCACTCATATCTAGAATTTCCAATGGAGGTCCTTCTACCTCGCGCGCTCCCTCTGATTCAGGTATCTTTATGTTGCGCGGATCCTCCTCATCACTGTCTGATTTTTCCTTGGATTCTTTAGTGAGGTTCTAACAATCAAGAGCATGTTCTAGTTGCTCCTCCCATTCCGGCTGCTGGCGCGTAGGTAAGCTATCTAGTCCAAAGAATTCTTCTAGTGTCATGTTTTCCTGTGTACAGTTTGGTTTGAATATTCTTTCCTTAATAACCTGCAGCGCGTCATTGATACTTGGATGTTCATCTTTGAAGCTGAAATCTGTCTGGAAACTCATTGTCAAGGAAGGCCAATCTATCGTCCCCCTGCGCAACTCCATGTCCAGGTACCACTTCTTTGGAATTGGTTCCTCCAGCGTGTGCACAAATAGATGCACCCATTCTATCTGTGGCCTTTCCACCCAAGCTTGTGAACAAGCTTCAATATGGTCCCTCGGATCCGTCTGTCCATTGTATTTTTCAAAAGGTAGCGTAACCTTCTCGGCAAACCTGATTTGCATCTTAATTCTACAATGATCCCATGTTGTCAATGTATGCTTATGCGCAACCCACCATCTGGCAAGTGTCTCAAACAGTGCCATGTCTAATGTTGATACATGGTATTCATCTACAACTACTGTAATATATTCTTTGATAAAACAATAAACATTGGATGAACCATCATATGTAGGGATTAAGCTTACCTTTGTTCCAATCCAACGCAGTGATTTCATAACCTACGCACATCTCCTTGTAGATACTTCATGCATGCGACTTTTCCAGTTCTCCAATCCTGCGTCCGAGTCTGAAATGCAAGAGTTGTCGCATCTCCAGCTGAGTGTTCCATCCGCAGTAGGATTAATGTAATCTTCCTGGTTCGCAGTCATCTTGTACAGGCGGTCCAAATCTTCAGCTCAGGATTCCTCCTTAATCGGCTCACTGTATCTGTCTCCATCCGCAGGGTCCAGTGGTGTGATGACCCTGAGATGCTTTCCTTCGAAGATCATCTTCCTTGTATTCAAGTTTATGATTGCGAGGTTTTCGATAGCCCAGTCAATTCCTAATAGTGCAGGAAAAGGATGACTATCATCCACAATATCAATAACCTCGAAATCTGCGTGACTCTGTACTCCATCAATGTCAACAACCACATTGGCCAACCTCCCAAAAGGTATAACTTTCTCCTGATTGGCCATTCTTAACTATATAGGTGACCATGATAGCTTTGGTCTCCCCATCTGCTGCCATGTTTGCTTAGTTAAGACATTTACCTCTGATCCTAGATCGAGAATGATCTCATGAATCCATTTCGTAATCTCCTATCTACGCACTGAGTCTCATCTCTCGGCCTGTTCTCTTATGTTTCTTGATGTGATGAACTGCGCTATCAGTAGTGTCCTCTTCACTGCGCGGCTCATACGGGTCTATTACCTTCTGCAATTATGTTATAGCATTTGGGCTCTTTAGCAACTTCATGCAGCTCCTAAGGAACTGCGCAACAGAGGTACAGGTCTCTGCTGCGGCATTGGTTCTATAATAAGCAGCCGGCATGTCTTCTACATGCGGTATTTCACTGCGTAGCGGGAACCTCGGTGACCTAGGTGCCGATTCTTTGAGGATATCCCATCCTTCTATAAATGCTTCTTTGTTCTTCTTTAGGTCGAAAGCAGGTGTTTTCTCAGCAGCTTTTCTTATCCATTGTGTCTCAAGGGGTGTTTTCTTAGTCCCAAAACCCCCAGAAGTCGAGGCTTCTGCTCCTCCATCTCTTCCTGTCGTAGCACCGCTGCACATTACTACGTTAATACTTGGATCCGCAGGTCTCCTTTCTGCTTCGATCAATTGAATGTTGGGATTCGGCGGTTATGTCCTTCTACGTTTCTGCATTTCTACCTCCAGCACAGGGCAGTCTTCAATAACATGCTCAAATGATTTACAATAATTACACGTAGTGCATGGGTTGGTACAATCTCTAGATACATGACCTAGATGGCCACAGTTATAGAAAATTACCTAGCCACGACCTCTTCCTCTCCCGCGGTATCCACCACCACGACCTCTATATCTACCCTGATCATACTGAGCATTCTCTTGTTTTGGCTGGGTTTCTTCTTGGGCGCAGTACATTCCAGCACCTCGCATCATTTCCATATCTCGCTTTCTTTCATTCATGAGCTCATATGCGTGATAGTTGGATTCATCATGTCCAACTGATTTACAGAAGTTACAATATAAGTTTTTTGGTGTTTTTATGTATTTCTGTATTAGATAACAGTCCTCAGATCGGTGTCCTCTGGATCTACAGATTTCACACCATGGCGCCTGGTTTTGATTAATTGGGTTCGGTGCACCGCTGTTGAGATAATCTTGAAATAAGGGGCAATGTTCTCTGGTGTGTCCTTCTCCTTTGCATCATGTGCACCAGACCTCATGCCTCGGATCGTATCTTTGTTCCTTTCCATTCTTCATGCTTTGCAATTCTAATGTCAAGGTGGTCAGCTGGTTCTGGATCTGAGACATCCCAGAGCTAGTCTCGCCGATCGGCGAAGCCTCTAGTTTCATCGCGATCTCTAAGGCCTCTGCCTGCGATGCAACCTTTTGATGCATCAATGTTTTCTGATGTGGGGCAATAGCGCAGCAATGAACCATTCCTTATGTTGTTGTGACGCTATAACAAAGCTCACTTGGTCCAACAATGTCTTAAATTTTTGGTCAAATTCCCAGACCATTTCTGTGGGTTTCTGCTTAATTTCTTTTAACTCTGTTATGCACTGGGATTCGGATTTTGGTTTCTTGAACTCTGCTGTGAGCGCGGCCTTGATTTTTGCTAGGGTTCTGGGCTGTGCCTGAGAATATTTCATAAACCAATGCAACGCTCGGTCTCTGAATGTAGTGATGAGATGCGCTCTCTTCACAGCATCATCCTGAATTTGCTTTACACTCCATACGGCTTCACATAGAAACCAATGTTGATCAGGGTCTTCTAGACCTGTTCCTTTGAATATCGGCAATTTTATATCGTTATCTGTCATTCTCCTTCCTGGTGGTGTAGCACCCTGGGTAGTGCTAATGTTCTGCGGTTGGTTCTGAGCGGAAAAAGTAAATGGGTTACTCATAATAGTGCTAGGTATACTGCTCTGAGGAATATTCTGCGACTGGGTATTCTGAACTGGAATAGTCTGAATTAGAATGGTCTGAGCACCCGCTCCTGCGGTGTTACCACTATTAATATTCTGTGGGGTGGGCTGCGCGACGCTCGCAGCGGGTGGGTTCTGAGATAAGGGAGGCGTGGTATTTGTAACTGGAGGGTTCTGAGGTGTAATAGGATGGATGGTGGCTGATGACTGCACGGTTTGATTGGTCAGATCACACGAGATTTCGGTATTCACATGGAGTCCAGGTCCTCCAGGATTCTTTTCTTTATTAAACTTATATCTCTTTCCACTTCTCAAATTATGAGTTTCTTCATCAGAGTAACTATATATACTTTATACCATGACAGATTCAAAAAAAAATATTACTGCATTCTTACAATGCATTTCTCAGCTAAAAGCATTTTAATGTAGAGACTAAGATTGTTCAGGTACTTACCTCTGAATCCTTCGAAAAAGTATGCTTCAGCTTGGCTGTAGGATTTCAGTGTGTCTACAACAAATTCTGTTACAAATCCTTCAAGTATGCTGTCGACCCAGAAGTTGACTGCTCGCGTCAGTGGGATGTCTATTGCTTTGAGCTGCGCCGTGAGCTCGGGAGTCCACTCTGTAGGTACTCCTCCTTGAAAGCAGGTTTTCTTCTCTGCGAGCCACGATATCCACTCGTACAGTTCGTTTCCAAATGAAGCCCAGAATATCTCGTGAATATCTTTCCACAAATATATGTTTAACCACTCTACGTCAGATAGACGTGGGTGTTTGTTCTCTTTCTTAGCAAAATCTCTTTCAATCTTATCACACCAATCCTAGATCTCTTTCTTTTCAGGATGCCAATTGTCTGAACCCAACAGGAACTGGTATTCTTCTTCGCACATTACTACTTCAACTCATCATATATTCTTAGCGTGGAAACACATTTTTTGGCGTAGGTAACTGATCTAAAGGTTTTCCGATATAGATCCAGGTTCTTTGCGGTTTTAGCTTTAACCAACAAAACCTCTTTTCACCGGTCCTTTAGGCAACAACCTGCGCATAGGTTGAGGTCTCACCCGAGGCGAAGCAATGGGGGTGTTGCAGAATCAAGTTTCCACAGCAGTGTGATGAGTTGATCGGGGAAATACACTGCGCAGCACGCTACAGGCTCGCGCTGCGATCTGAGACCCACGCGACGAATGTCTTCGTCGCGGGTTTAACTCACTCGTTGGGACAACGCAACGGACGTATGCACTCCCACTTCGACGGTAGCTATATAAAGGGTTCCACTTAACGTTCATTCATCCAATTACTGCTATTGATATTTTAATCTTATAGTTGATGTAATCAAACAAGATATCAGTACTGTACACTTCCGGTGTTATGCATTAACATAATTATATACTCAATATTTACATGCACATATGTTTATCCACAACTGATACATTCACAGACTTAGAATACTTCGCATTCATCAATCATCCATTCATGAAATACTTAACATATCATCCCCATCTTTCCTCTATGGAAAATACATATAAAAGCATCAACAACCCAATTGATAATTGAGAACTCAAGCATGCATGGTAAGCAAACAGACAGTGCAAAGTGCAAACACATAGACAGTCTCACTACACAGGATTTCACGTGGTTCACCCCCCGGATGGAGGCTACGTCTACAAGAACTGTTGTTAATATTAGTCTTTTGGGAAGGGTACAACAATTCTTAGTCTGCGCACTCAGCTGTAGACTCTCTTCTCCCTCAGATAGGTCTCTACGCACTCAACTGCAGATCCCTTACAATGGCTTCAACATCGAAAGATTCTAACAATATGCAACAATGACCAAAAATGAAGAGTAACCCTTCCCTATACAAAAATGTCTTATTTATAGACCATGCTCGTAGGTCATGTCTTTACAATTCATAGGAAAAAACCCTTAGGTTTACAAAATATGGCGTGGCTAACTGCCATCCTAACTGTCGTCGTCGACAGCATGCTCCGCCTGCTCCAAGCTGTCCTGCTGGGCCACTCGTGGTGCACACACTCTTTTGACAGATGCAATCCTCAAAATGGTTATAACTGTCTCGTGGCCTGTCTCTTTCCGCCTACCTGTCGCCATCGGTGTAGTGGCCTAGCTTCTCAACTGCTTGTTGCCACTCTTCCAAACAAGTCACTTTCTCCTGCCTTCTCCCGGCTCTTTACCAAAAATAGGTCACTTCCTCGTCTGACCTTTACTTATATCTTCTTACCAAAATTAGCTGCTGCGCGGGTTCTGCGCAACTGAATATGCCCAGCAAGTTGCGCACCTATCCATGTTGTACTTTTCTACTGCGCAACTCAAAATTGTGTTTCAACAAAATGGTACGCACTTGGGACACGCCCAACATCCATTACGAATTGGCCAATTCCAAGGAATTTCACAGATGTGAGATCTTTTATGAGTCTTGCTGGTTACTATAGAATATTCATTGAAGGATTCTCCAAGGTTGCACACCCAATCACATCTTTGCAAAAGAAGGGAACACAATTTGAGTGGACCCAAAAATTTGAGGAAAGCTTCCAACTGTTGAAGAAGCTTCTTACAAGTGCTCCAATTCTGAAAATTGTAGACCCATAAAAAGAATTCGTGGTGTGTACGGTTGCATGTAAACAAGGACTTGGCAGAGCTCTTATGCAAGAAAATCATGTGGTGTGTTATGAGTATAGAAAATTGAAGGAGCATGAAAAGAATTATGCCACACATGATTTGGAACTTGCAGCCATAGTGCACACTTTAAAAATTTGGAGACACTATTTAATGGGAAGAAAATTTGAATTGAGGACATACCATTGTGGTCTGAAATATTTATTTGAGCAACCAACATTAAATGCCAGGAAAGCTAGATGGCTGGAATTTTTATGTGAGTTTGATTTTGAAATCAAACACATAAAATGAAAACAAAATAAAGTGGTTGATGCACTTGCATGTGGCAGCCATCACAACTTGCCAATCATATTTAAAACAACGGATTGCCAATTATCTTGTTGAAGATGAATTGTATGTGCAAATAAAAGAAAAATTACAACAACAAAATTTTGAAAAAAGGTATGAAGGGTATCATTTGGAAGAGGATGGATTATTATTTATAAAAACAGAATTTATATTCCAAATGTGGCATAATTGAGGAGAATTTTTATGGATGAAATCCATAAAAGTCATATTCTACTCACCCAAGATATCATAAAACAATTGCTACTTCCAGGAAGCAATATTTTTTGCCAGGGATGAAAAGTGATATTGTTGAGTATAAGTCTAAATGCATGAAGTGTTTGAAAGTTAAAGCTGAGCATCAACACCCCGCAGGTTTGTTGCATCCTTTTCCAATTCCAAAATGGAAATGGGAAGTAATTTCCATGGATTTTATTACAGGTTTTCCAATGAATGTGAAACAACATGATTCTATCATGGTTGTGGTGGATAAATGTTCAAAATCAACACATTTTATACTAGTTAAATCCACATATGAAATAGATTCCATTGCAAAGATTTTCATGAAGGAAATTTTTAGATTGAATGGATTGTTTAAGGCAATAATTTCAGACGAAGATACCAAATTTACTTCAAATTTCTAGAAAAGTCTTTTTGCAGACTTGGGAACACAGTTGAATTTTAGCACTGCCTACCATCTACAAACAGATGGACAAACTGAAAGAGTAAATCGGATTCTTGAAGACATGCTTCGTATGTATGTGATGGACAAACAATCCAAGTGGGAAGATTATCTACACTTGACAGAGTTTGCATATAATAATGGGCAATAAGCTTCATTGGGCATGAGTCCATTTGAAGTTTTATATGGCAAAAAATGCAGGACACCAGTGTCATGGGATAATCCAGTGAACAAAATTGTAATTTGGCCATAATTGCTTAAGGAAATGGAACAAGAGGTTGCAAAAATTAGGCATAACTTAAAGGCATCCCAAGATAGGTAGAAAAACAATGCAGATAAGAATAGAATGCATAGAGAATTCAGTGTTGGGGATCATGTATACCTTAGAGTGAGGCCAAGGAAGAGTTCCTTGAAGCTCAGAAGTTGTTCCAAGCTATCACCAAGATATTGTGGGCGATTTGAAGTGCTTAAAAGGATAATGCCAATTGCATATAGAATTCCATTTCCTACTAATACTAGAGCTCATAATATTTTTCATGTTTTTTTTCTTAAGAAATATGTACATGATCCTAACCATGTGATTGATTGGGATGTGATTCAGGTGGAACCCAAGGGAGAGTTCCAAACCGAGCCACTATGCATCCTAGACAGGAAGGTAACATTGCTCTGAAACTGAGCCATCAGATAGGTAAAGGTGAAATGGAAGCACTTCGGTCCCAATGAGGCTACATGGGAGTTGGAAGATGCCATGAAAGAGGCATACCCATTTTTGTTTTGATTTTGAGAAAACACCGAGGACTGTATTATTCCAAGGGGGAGGGGATTGTAATACCCCCAATTTTGACTTGGAATGTATTTAATCAAAATTATGAAAATGATGTAAATATGCTATTATGGATTCCTATTACGGAGCTCAAGGCCAAGGCCCGACTAGTGACTAGATAGGAATGTATGATGTATATATTTTTATTTGCACCGTATGGTTGGCTTATCATGCCAATTCAAAATTTATGTAAATATTATGTTGGAAATTAATAAAATGGTCCAATATGGTTGTGTCAAGAGCACTTGAGGGGCTATGATTCCACCAGAAAGGAAGAGGAAAGGGGGTCTATAGGAAACTAAATGCTATGTTGCCAGGTGTCAACCTTAGAACTCATCCAAAATCTGTTGCATGCCTTAAATAAGCCAATTATTTTCTCTTGACTATTAAACCCAATCATTGAATGCATATGTCAAGTTGGTGGGAAAAATCACTTCATGTAGTTATTGAAGCATGGGAGTTGTGACAATTATGTCAGTTGTTAGCAGTCATATTTCTTCTATGGTCATAAGCTATGTCAATTGTCTTTTAACCCTTACCTCATATCCTTGGAGTCAACACTCTTTTGATTCACTCTCTCATGCATGTTTTCTACACCACGTAGAGTTTCCATTGTTGTTTGTGTCCATTAACAGACTGTATTTAACAAAAAAAATTGAATTTCAAGACAAATCTACATTTTGGAAGGGAAAATAGATGGTTGTAGGTGAGCATGGAGGTTGGGTAAGCTATGAACCTTTACCCATTGAGTTATACTACTTTTGGATACTTGAGAAGCCATGGATTAATGTTGCAGGAGGCTCTCCACTAGTATACAACAAGTTGGACTCTTACTGCATATACTGGTGAGCATTGTAAGGGTTGGGTTCCTAAGGGAATTGTGGATCAATGAATGGAAATTCCTTCCTTGTGTTGTGTGGGGCAGTTGGAAGGAGTGTCATAGCTGTGATGGCTTAGTGAGATCCCTGTAGAGCTTTAGTTGAGTTTTTCGCTAAGCACAATGAGTAGAATGGGTTGTGGGATGAGAGATAGAAGCTTGTAGGTGTTTCTTTTTCCCTTGTGGTCTCATAGCCTAGCTTGGGGGTGGCCTCTCAACAAAAAGAGTATATGCTGAACAGAGTGCCTAGGGTTGGGTGGAAAATCGCTCTTACACAACCAATTTCTTGGATCTTCTTTATTTAAAGATAAGTATTCTTATGTATCTAATTTGCAATTATTTTTAATTATTATGCCTATGTTAATTATACTTGGAATTGCATGTTATGTGTGTGTGGATCAATTTTATTTCCACTATGTGTTTTTATTTCATGTCTACACATGCATTTTAGATGTATAAATTCGTAATTGGGATTATGGGAGAAATTTAGAGGCCTCGATTTAGTTAATGCCCCCTCTGCTGGCTAGATTGAGGGATGGGACCATTACATTCCCCCTTTCCATGACCGTAGAAACTTGTATTACACTAAAAAACAATACAATTTATCTATTGGATACACATACAATTTATTTATTGGACACATGTACAATTTATAGAAATTTGAATATATCCTTCAACAATAGAGCTAGTAGTCCTTTTAGTTAATTTTCTTGGGTATTCAATATGTTATACCTTGCTGCTATACATTAGCCATTGTTATGTGAAGCTAAGAATAAGGATCCATGGATGCATGAAGCTAAGTATCCCATTGAAGAATATGGATGGAAGAATGTAAGATAAAAGTAGTTGATTTTTTATGCTCATGGTTTTAGCTTCTAGCAGATTCAATGAATAGTTCTAAATTCGAATAACTCTTATGTGACATGTTTGGGTATGTGTTGCATTGCATGAATTATATACAAATAGTAGAATTGATAGATGCATTAGAGCAGAAATCTAGTAGACATGTCGGTTAATGTGGCTGGATATTAAACTTGTTAAACTTTGGTGTTGCCTCACATGTATCTTGAATGTGACCTAAAACTACTCCTTCATTTCCAATTTGGCCTTAGAGGGAAAGAATAGTGAAAATTACAACAATGAGGAGTTAAAATTTAAGGTGTTGGGAAAGTAAATGGGAGAAATCCAGTAAAGATGTGAAGTGTGGTGGGGATTTCATTTGCAAAAGTATTTCAAAGGTAATTGCTAGGAGATTGATACCCATTCTATCTAAGTCTATTTCCTTAAAACAATTTTGCTTTATGTCTAACCTGTGTTGTCAAACTGGACTTATTCAAAGTCTATCATAGTGTGTTTTTGTTGTATTTAAGACTCATGTTAACCCATGTTAAAACCTGTGTATCATTTTTACAATGGATTGATAGTTGTCTTATCTTAGTGTCTTTCTCTCTGTTATATGAAGCTAAGAATAAGGATTCATGGATGCATGAAGCTAAGTAGCCCATTGAAGAATATGGATGCATGAAGGTAAGATCATTGTAGTTTATCTATTGATTCTCATATTTTTAGCTTATAGCAAAGTCAATGAATAGTTTTGAGTTCGAATGACTCTTCCATGACATGTTTCGATTTGTGCTACATTGCATGAATTATATACAAACAATAGAATTGATAGATGTACTAGACAAGAAATCTAGTAGACCTATTTGTTAATGCGACTAGGTATTAAACTTGTTAAACTTTGGTGTTTCCCCACATTTAACTTGAATGTGACCTAAAACTACTCCTTCCTTTCCAATTTGACCTTAGAGGGAAAGAATGGTGAAAATTAAAACAATGAGGAGTTAAAATTTAAGGTGTTGGGAAAGTAAATGGGGGGAATCTAGTAGAGATGTGAAGTGTGCGGGGAGTCCATTTGCAAAAGTATTTCAAAGGTAATTGGTAGGAGATTGAGTCCCATTCTATCTAATTCTATTTCCTTAAAACAATTTTTCTTTATGCCTAACCTCTGTTTTCAAATTCGACTTATTCAAAGCCTATCATAATGTGTTTTTGTTGTATTTAAGACTCATGTTAATCCATGTTGGAACATGTGGATCCCTTTTAAGCAGGATTGCTAGTTGTCTTATCTTAGTGTCTTTCTCTCTATGGTATGAAACTAAGATGGATTCATGGATGCATGAAGCTAAGTATCCCATTGAAGAATATGTATGCATGAAGGTATGATACTTGTAGTTGATGTATTGATGCACATAGTTTTAGCTTCTAGCAGAGTCAATGAATAGTTTTGAATTCTAATGACTCTTCTATGCCATGTTTGGGTATGTGTTGTATTGCATGAATTATATATAAACAATAGAATTGATATATGCACTAGAACAAAAATCTAGTAGACCTGTTTGTTAATGTGACTGGGTATTAAAAATTTTATACTTTGTTGTTGCCTCAAATGTAACTTGAATGTGACCTAAAACTTGTTTTTGGAATGATACTGCTAGTTTGGAAAATAATTGAAGAATACCTTAACAATAGACTCATTGTGTGTTGTGTGAGGCCTATTATCAATGATCCTTTTAAGAAGTTGTGGAATCTGAAAAGTGAAAATGGTGAAGATGGATGGTGATTTACATAACTCTATGTTAATTTTGATTGGCTCTTTGAATTGGCATGAATTGAAGTCTTAAATTTCTGATTGTGTGATTAGGATCAATTGGAGTATGATCCAATGGCTAGGACATTCACCTAGATTATCCTTGCGCTTTCCAATAGATTTATGGTCGATTTGAATGAGTTGGTTGGTAGTTAGTGCATTGTAGATTGAATACATCCGGATGGGTTGTTGATAAATGTAGCAAGTGAAGCTAAACATCTTGTTTGGTTTACTTGTGCAGGTGTTGATCAATTCAGGTCTCATGCTAGCCTTGATCCTTGGTACATATGTCTCCAAAGGTCATTCGTTGGGTTTGATTAGTTAGATGGTGTTGATGTACTCCTAGATTGATATGTAAAGGAGGTTTTAAGGTTTGATGGATTTTTATGTCAAAACAGTGCAGGATGTGGAGTGATAGGATGGTTTCTAAGGTATATTTGTCTATGATGGGTAAGGGACAAGATGTTTTGTAAGGTAGATCTATCAACCATCTACAGTGGTCAATTGTTGGCCCACACAATTTATGGGCATCTTTTGTAATGTTTTTGGACATTAAGTTTATTTAAATGACATTTCTATGCAATTTATCTTGTGGTAATTTGATTTTGTTATTGGATGGCTGATGTGACCAGTTGCATGACCAATTATGGTCCCTACCCCACTACTTGATCCTCCCCCTTATACCCTTTTCAGAAAATAGGTATTTCCCCTCAGCAACAAGATATGATGATGTCAAATTATGGGATTTGCACAAGCTTAAGAAAATTTTCACATTTACTCCATTTGTTTCGAATAGTCCAACAAATGTCACACAATAGTGTTAGTTACCGCACAAATGTTGGTTCAGGCATAAGGGTGTACCAAGTTGCTGGCATAAAACAAATTATGTTGCATATGAAATATCTACCCAGAGAAACTACCATTTTGAGAAACATTTTCTCTATCTTGCTAGGAATATATCTGGAGAATCTTTACCAAATAATAGTATTTTTAGCGAGGCAAGCATTTGGCTTAAGTTGTGGTAAAGAAATTGGAGAAAGCACATTTGCTAAAATATTGAATATATTTTGTCATATTCTACTTTAAAAATGTGACATCCATGGTAATGTTGATATTATGTTTAACTTTAAAATGGTGGTGGAGCTCTTTCTCATTGTTTGACCAAAGTATAACCCTTACTAATGAGAAGAACATATTATCAAATTTAAAGTAACAAAAGCACACGTTTTAAGTATAACCCTTACTAATGAGAAGAGTATATTATCAAAGTTCAAGTAGCAAAAACACAAATTTTCATTAAATACAGAGGAGCATATAGAACTTACATCAGCAATGGAGTAACACAATCACTCTCTTTGAAAAGGATGCATGGTTCCATGTTGTTGAGAGGGGAAGGGTGGAGCTCTTAGAACAAAATGATGAAGTGGAAGATAAATATGATGAGGGTGACTATGAAAAAAACAAATATGTTTAGAACAAAATTACAAATATACATATTGCTAAGATGACGAACATGGTAGAGAAATGCAATAAAAATAATTTATCGATATTAAAGAGAATAAATGCAAATATTATAAGAAAGATATTTTAATGAGGTTTAGGGGTATCATAAAAAAAATCCTCAAAAACGTGATAGCCTAAAGAATCAACTATCTTGTTAGGCAATGATGGAGGAGTGTGAATTATGAAACAAAGAATTAAAAGAGGACTCGGTAATTCAAGACAAGATGTTGTGAAGGATAACTAAGAGGCAATTGAACAGAGGGAATCGCCCATATTGGTAGCAAATGAAAACATCAAGATGAATTACAGCAGGAACATGTGTCTTTTCTAATACTCTTTAAATCTCCATCTAAAATCATTGGTGCTCATGATAAAACTTTAGGCTATGAATGACCACTAAAATTGATAGGTGGGATGATTGAGAAAAGGTTAATATCAATTAACATAAAAAGGAGAAACTATGTAGAATATCTATAACTAGTGGTCAAGAGAGTGCTTCTCATGAATTGCTTGTAAAACATCCTCTAATAAGGAAAGAAAAACGAACTCACCCAATGAAGGAAACCCCAACAAAAAAAAACAAATATACTTGGTCTTTAATAAAGGAAGGATCAAAGGCCAACTCATCAAGATATTTCAATCCAATACAACAAAGAATCACTTGAAAAATAGATTACCAAGAAACGGGTTGAGGAGATTTTGTCAGCTAAGGATGAAGAAATTAATAGTTAAAAAAAATCATAATTAGAGATTGCTTACAAAAGTTAAGAAATTAAAATGCAATAATATGTCAACCATGTTAACTGACAAAGAGAAATCCATTGACTCTATTAAATTGAATAAATCTATCACGAAGTCAAGAGTTCTTACAAGTTAGATCCACACACCATTGTTCAACATATGAAAACAAGTATATTTTTTTTTCAGAAGAAAAAAAAAGTTTCTTTTTATTCATAATTTGAATCAAAGAAACTACAAAGTGAACTTATCCCACATATAGTGATCATATGGACAGTTACTTCAAAAAAGACTAATATCTCATATTTTCGAAAAACTGTGAAAACATCAATACTATCTGTAAGCTAAATTCCAAGTTTGTGTCTTGTTCTAGATATCCTTTAATAACTGATGATTAATTACAATAAACACTGATATAACTACTAACGAGTGTCAAAAGTAAAGATGTCTTCCCACCAGAGACAAAAATAAAAATTAAAAGACTAAAGATAATTGGAGCTAGTAAATCCTATAATGACACTCCTCCCGCAGAAGATTTGAGCAGAATCTTTGGAAGTGTACAAAACCTTCCAAGATGCCTAGTCCCCACTTTGAAGTATATCAGCTTTTTTATTGTAAGCAGTTGATTGAGGAAAGCCTATGATGCTGAGACAAAACCCAAGCTTTCCAATGTTCAAGTGTCGCAACCTGAAGGAGTTTCCTACCACTGATCCAATCAATAATAGCAGAGGAATTGCCAAAAATATTTAGAGAGGTAACTTCCATCTTAATTGAAAAATATAATAAACCCAAAAGGGAAAGTAACTCAACCCATGTGTTACTGCCTTCACCACAACCCATAACAATACCAATGTGATGATCTTTAGATAGAATGAGGTGTATCCCTGCACCGCATCGCCCAAGTTGATTTGCCCCATCAAAAAACCCAATAAGATTATTCCCATAAATAAGAGGAGGAAGCTTATAAAAATATTTGACCGATGTAGAGCGCTTTGGATTCTTTATGAAGAAATGCAAAACGTATTTGTAAGCTCCTTCAAAGTTAAAATGAAGATCTTCAAAGAGAATTAAGTTTTTGTATTTCCAAATACACCAGATGAAGAATAATGGATCAGTTGGGGAATAAGAACTGTGTTTGGACCATAGAAATGAGATTGAATCCAGATTTCCATGATGCAACCTACCGTTGATACCAAGTCTATGAGCCACCTCATCTCAAAGTTGCATAGTGTAAAGACAGGTCACCAATAGATGATTCACTAACTCAGCAGCCTGATAGCAGAAAGGACAACCCATGGGACCCATGCCCCCTCGCTTCATATAATTTTCGCTAGTCATGGTCTTATTCCGCAGGGCCCTCCATGAAAAACAAAGTATTTTGATAGGGGATTTCCATTACCAAATCCCCTTATGCCACCATTTCGGAGAAGAGACAATGTATTCTTTGGTGATAAAAGAGTAATCTAGCTTGGTATTCACAATGCCAGATGAATTATTCCATGTCCAAAATAAACAATCATCATTCTCCCCTAAGATAATACCAGCATGACCAAGTGCATCCACATATGAGTCCCATTATGTCGCTTCCAATAAGGTCAACTAAATATCATTAGTTGATAACCAATAGTTGTCGGAGCCATCAAAATCCAGTCTCTTGGCATGATTGAGGAAACAAATTCCCTTTGAATGTAGCTTCTGAATCAAGGCCGAAGAAAGCACGTGATTAGAATAAATTCCCACATATGGATCAACACCGATCCTCAACTAGAAACCATTCCCGACCTACCAAGCAAAACATCTATTCAAATCCATGAAATCCTCTAATAATCCCCACAAGAAATTAGAAATAGATGGAGATTTCTTGTTTTCCTTTATGATCCACTCAATGACCAAAAGACATTTTAAATATTTATGTATGATATAATTCCCCAAAAGCCTATATCTGTGATACCACGCCATAAACTCTTCAGGTGCAAGGCCATTG
The DNA here is from genome assembly GCA_027924585.1 of Larix kaempferi. Taxonomy (NCBI): domain Eukaryota; kingdom Viridiplantae; phylum Streptophyta; class Pinopsida; order Pinales; family Pinaceae; genus Larix; species Larix kaempferi. The sequence continues at coordinate 231,013 of BSBM01001815.1, forward strand.
AAACCTAGAAAATATTCTTGATGCCCCAGCCACCGACGGCCTAAGGAATCGTCAATGTATCCCAAGCCACAAGATGAGTACCAAGTTTGGAATAGGAAGCAGACCACAAGAAGTTGAATAAAAGCTGACAGCTGAGATTCAAGATGTGAATGGGAACCTTCACCAGTGATATCCAGTAAATCGGGATATTGTTAAGTACCGAGTTAAGAAGAGTAAGTCTGACCCCAAAGACAGTTTACGACAACACCAACTGTGAATCTTCTTTTTTACTTTCTTAACCAGCCATAACCAATCTGCAACAAAACAATCATTTGGCTTTAAAAAATAACCAATATATTTCAATCCATTATTAACCGCCTGCATATCAATAGGAAAAAGAGTGTTCATGTGAGAGCGCAAGTCCTAGGAAAAAGAGTGTTCATGTGAGAGCACAAGTCCTCCGCAATATTGGAATAATAAAGACATGACTTCTGAGTGCTAACCTCCATTTTAGAATCCAAACAGAATCTATCCAGAATAATTTTGAAATTCTTCCATTCCAAAAGGTTAGCAATACCAAATAAGAGAACATCATCAACAAATAGCAGCTGAGTAATACAATGTGAATGGAATACCTTAATACCTATGATCTTACCATCCCCTTTATCTTTCTGTATCATCCTACTCAAACCCTCTATAACAAACAAAAATAAAAGTGGCACCAAAGGACAAGGACAACCCTGACAGAGTCCACAAGATCTTTCGAAGAAGTCAGTAGGCTTCCCATTGATCAACACAACGAAATTAGCAGAAGAGACACATCCCATAATCCACTAAGTAACCTCAAATCTCAAGCCCACATTCAATAGGAGTAAATGGAGAAAGGGCCAGTTAACCTTATCATATGTTTTCACCAAGTCAATTTTCATAACTAGTGATTTGCAATGATTAATTTTCATAGAATGTAAGGGCTCATTTGCCATGCCAATGGTATCGAAGATTGATTAAAGAACCCAAATTGTTCCTTTGAGATGCCTTTGGATAAACCAACCTTTATCCTATTAGTGATCACTTTAGAAGTAATCTTATACAAATAAATTGCAAATCGAAATAGGACGGAAATCCTAAAAGGATAATGGGTTAAAGGACTTGGGGATAAGTGCGAGAAAGGTGGCATTAACCCCCAAAAAAAACTTTTCTAGAGAGGCGAGGGTATTCAACCAAACGAACAATCTCTGGACCTAGAAGAAAAAAAAAACGCACATAAAATTCAATTGACCATCCATCTGATCCAGGAATCTTGTCCTTGGCCATCAATTTCAGAATACCTTCAATTTCCAATAGAGTAACAGGTCACCCCACAAGTGTACTCTCTTACTCAGAGAATATACGTGGCATACAATTAAGCACATAAATATTATCAGCAAGATTATTGACCAAAGGTTTACTAAATAAATTGGAGAAATATTTGGAAGCCTCCTGTTATCACATATATAGTACCCGGGGCTACCATACATTATTTTTCTGATGCCAGTAGACTATTCAGCCAGTTCCCTTACATTTGAGATGCTGAGATGAGCATCTATATTGGATCACTATCAGATTTTGGACAGCAGTATATATTCGCCATGCCATGACTGAGTCTCAGGACACTCAGAGAGATGACTGATGTAGCCATTATACCATTTGTACAGAGCAGTCAGTCGTGCCCAGAGTTACAGCAGCAGTTTCAGAAGACAGATGATGGTACAGGTTGATGAGCATTCAGGTATATGACTCAGCAGGTATATCGTTGTGTTATGGTTATATTGCTTTTATACTTATTCTTATAGCATGTCTTAGCACTTAGTGTCATGATCTGGCGATCATATAGATATGTGGACCTGGTTGATCATATTATATATATTATATTGTCCCTACTCAGACTTAGAAGTTCCCTACTCATACTCATTGGTTTTACCCTCCTTAGGGAGAATAGAGGTGATCATTCCACCATACCTTGGCTTGCTAGTGTTGGCTCCATTATTCATTGTCTTCATCCATCCATTGCCTACCTTTTAGTTTATCACCCTGACTTACTATTTGACTAGTGTTATGGAGGACTTTCCCCCACTGTAGCCTCTGTATTGGATGAGCTTCCCTGTTTATTGTGTCTCGGCTCTAAGTTGGTGACAAAACTTACCTGTGGTGAGTTGGAGTTCCTTGGAATTCCCCCTAGTCACTAAATTTGTGTTGGCTAAACCTGAAACTTTTAGTGCTGCCATGAATACAAAATCTGGAAAATGAAATGCTATATCTTGTATGAAAATCCCATTCATGCAATGTGTTTCTAAACACACATGAATGAAAGGCATGCCAAATGAAAATGGCCATGAAAATAAAATGTTATATCTTTTGGAAATGTAAATACCTAGGTAAACAAGCTGTCCATGACACACCTAGAAGTGCTCAGGTAAACAAGTGCCTTAAAAACACACCTACAGCAGAAAGCCTAAAATAAATGAAAATCTATGCAATGTGTTTATAAACACACATAGACCGAGGCTATGGAAACTTCGGGCCCAAAAAGAAATGGAACTTAAATGCTATATCAAAACAATTGCTGGCCTTATTTGTATTATGGATTGTGCGCATCTGTTAAAGGTGAATAAACCCTCTTTGAACAACTCATCCATTTGTGAGACACTGCCATTCCCTGTGTTGTTGCTCATTCAGTATATACTATGGTGTGTATTCCCTTTCCCTTTGCCAAAGTGTCACAAAGTTAAGTCAATCAAGTCATCCCTTAGCCTAGCCAGTTATTTTAGCCTTCACCCTTCACTAGCAAATTGATCATAGCTATGAAGTGAGTATGATCTTGAAAGTCTAGTCTGAGTAATAATAGTAATTAATGACATTATATATTTGGATGTAGATCGCCAGTAATGATTACTTTGTGTTATAATTTTTATTTGAATAAGTTGTAGAGAATGCATTAACCTTTGACACTTTGCAGCAGCTTCTGATGATGGTCTAAGTTATATTTGGTCATGTTGACTTGGTCAAACCTAGTTTGACCAAGGTCAACCATAGGACATGAGATGGTTGGACCTTGTGATGATATGTATAGATGATATATGGTCTATGTACATGTATATAATGATTCTATGCAGCAGCTACAGGGTTATGATGATGATTCATGGTTTACAGCAGTATTTGATCATTTACAGATTATTATTATTTGCCCTGTTCCGGTATATTGGATATATATATTGATCATGCAGAGACTCATATGGTGTATGAGTACACATATTGGATGGATTTGGACCTTCTAAGTCCAATGAGCCAGTTTGTTTTCAGTTCCAGGCACTTACAGTGATGATTGAGCCTCAGTAGGCTATCCCAATGCAGTTTTGGTCTGTCAGAGGCCCTGCCAGAGCAGATGTGATTTTTATCCGGTTGACCTAGGGCGTTGTGCTTGGAGGGGGTGGTCCAGCCACTTGTTTTTACCATACTACCCCCCTCCCGGACACATTGGTGCCCTCACCTTGACAGCGCAGGCACTCCAGGAGGCAGTTTGGGGAAGTTTCACGCTTCCCGAGGCATTTCAGGATTGGTAGAAATGGCTATTGAGGAAATCGATTTGGGCTAATGAGGCAATGTTATGGCATGGTAGGATCAGTGATGATGTATCGATGTCTTCCACACCTCCTCCAACAGTTTCAGCTTCATCGGGGCCCGCATCCATCACTTATGGCACTTTTTGATGATTTCTGAGGTCTTTTGAGGCCTATGATTTGACCATAGAGACACGATTTGGTATATTGATGACTATTTTATTATTATTGTGCTATGGGGATTGACCAAGGGTGGCTAAAATTACCCCTTGGACCCACCATAAGCTTCTTCTTATATTTTGTCATCATGATTTGGTGGGATTCCCCTCTTCTAGGGCGATTTTGTCCACTCATATTATATTTTATTAGTGATCCATGTATTTTATTGTTGAGCTCATCTCAACCATTGATTAGAAATTTGTATCTTTTAATATTATCCACTCATTTAAAAAGTGGTTAGGATTTTGATGCCTCTCCTTCCTATTTAAAGGAGAGAGCTTCTCATTGTAAGGGGACTTGTGGCTCTGGATTATTGGAATAGAAAATTATTATTGCATCTATCTCCAGTGTTGTGGTGAATGTTTTTGGTGTTCATTCGTTGGTTCTTCCTTTGCACTGAGTTATTGGAGATCTTGTTTTGCCATATATTTTGTACCACGTTTTTGCATCTACAGGTGGAGGCCGATTTGCTTTGAGGAGGAAGTATTGGTAGGGGAGGACTCTCCCTACTTCTTCTTTGGATCTCTTCGTTGGTAACAGGGATTATTACTGTCCCAGGACCTTCTATTCTATGTTATCATTGCATTTTACTTGTATTTCCTCCATACTTGACCTCTCTGATTGAAATCGATTTTCCTTGGATTGACAGGTAGAGGAGGGCGCATTTGTGGGCTAGGGCATCAATTTGGAAAGCAAAATCAACAATTTCTCATTTGATCTCTGTGGGAATCTTCCTCAACATCAAGGCATCTCATTCACATCACTCAGGTATGATCTCAAGGTAATTTCTATCTCCATGATCTATCCACTTGTCTAAAATATTTCAAACCCTAATTAATCAAAACCCCTTTTTTACATTTTTTCAGATCTACTAAGATCTAGTGGCTTCTTGGGTAAGATATTTAAAACCCACCTCTATAGTATCCATGGCATCCCGGATCTATAGTTTGGTGAGGATTGGCCTCCATTTGACCCTCTTCCCAAGGCATTTAGCCTTCTCCAAGCAAGGGCGCACTTCCTAGTATGGGTGGGTTGACCTAGATCTAGTATGTGGGTAGTTGAGATTCCACTTGATTTGTGATCTACACATCCAATAACTTACCCCCAGATTGTCACTTTTCTGATTTCTACCTTGTGGGCCCTATTCCACATTTTAAGGGATTTAATCCCCATTTTGGACCACTTGGTATCTTCAAACTCAGATCTAGTAAGATCTAACCATCGGATTGCCTTGAAATTGTAGATCCACACTTCCACTTGATCAACCTACTTGGATCTAAAGTTTGGATGCCATTGGACTTGTCTTGATCCATTTATCCCACATTTTAGCCTCCTTGGGTAAAGTTGCACCACCTTGGAGAAGTGAGTTGGTCCACTTCTAGGACATGGGTACTTGAGATTTCAGTGGATTTGGAACGGGAGTAATTCAAAACCTAAGTCTAGTAGGTCACCTTGTCACATCTTGCCTTGGGGATAGCATTCCTTATTTTAAGGGATTGTGGTCCACTTAAGTCAAACCTAGATCTAGACCTATTCATCCATCAAGACTTTAATTTCCCACTTGTCTCATGAAATAGGAGTCCTTAACCACAAGTTAACTCTACTTTGACTCCATTATCCCAATTCCCAAGGCACTGGTCTCTCTCCAAGTCAATTTGACTTTCCTAGATTGTTGGATTAACTTGTGGTTTGACCCTTGATTGGTGATCTAAACCCTTTGATGCCATCATACTTCATGATCAAGCTTGTCACTTGTACTAGTTAGCCCCAATTTAACCCCTAAATTACCCTGCATTGGACACGGTTCCCAAGGCAGTGGATTTTATCCCATTGACTAGTACTTTAATCCTGGATCCTATTTCAAATATCATAAGTCACTCTCACATCAACAATGAACCAAATCCATACTCATTGAACCCCTCACTTATCTTGTGACTTCATCCTAAGGTCTAGGATAAACCATACGCCTTACTTCACTTAGAGTTAACTTGATTTGGTGTCTTGGTTTTGATCTCTCTTGTCGGGAGTAGATCGGGTCTCCCCCTTTGTTGTCTGGGCTAGATAACATAAAGTGAAGGTTGCCTCGACTAGCGTGACAACCATCTATTGGAGGTCGAGGTGATCGTGGTTGCACCTTTTGAGTTTCCCTTCCCTATTGCCATCCATGAGTGGATACATCCATAGGGGTAGCTACAGTTTAGGTGATAACACCTCCTTCTCAATTCCTTGTTGAGTAGTGACCTTACCACCACTAGGATCTGAAATCTCCCAATTAGCATTTTGTTTCCTCCTCTAATTAGCAAAAGAGTGGAAAAACTGGTATTTTGATCACCCAGTGATATCCATAATGCCCACTTTTCAGACGCCAAATGACTTCCTCTACTTGTAAGAGCTTAGCTTTTTCTCTTTCCATTGAATTGATGTAATCCAAACCTATACCCGTCGCAGAGAACGAGGGCACAGTACAGTAGTATTCGCTAATCAAAGCTTCAAGACGAACAAGGTCTCGCATATGAGAAAGTTTATTAAACTTAAGCCAAGGAGAAACTATGTGCTTAAGGGAACTCGGAAATAATAGGAGGAAGTGCATTGCTATCCCCGAGATCTTCCCATAAAAATCATACCACTGATTCTGAATCAGGGCCTAAAATTCTGCATCCTCATCCCACACCAGACAATGAGAAACTTTATCCAGACGAAGAACAAATGGAAGATGGTCTGAAATGGCCGAAGACTCGACCCGGGATGTATAATGATACAAAAGGCCAAAAATATCCTCATAAATGAGAAACCTACTGAGGAATTTAGCAATCGCATCACAGCCTTGGTGTCCATTACACCAGGTAGGGAGCAATGGATTGGGCTCAACATCGATTAAATTGTGATCAATGTAAAAATATTGAAACTAAGTGATCAAAGGATCTACTCGAACATGATTACCTCAATATTCCCGAGTGGCTAAGGTAAGATTGAGATCCCCTTCCACTATCAAAGAAGAAATACCAAGAACACCACTGTTTCCCAGTTCAGTCCAAAAGGTATGTCTATCTGAATACGAACCATAGACATTTAGAATGTTTATGGGCATATCCAATTCCCAGATCCAACCGACAAGTAGTATACCACCCCCAGTCTTGAAAGGCCTTAAATTAAAAGCGACAGGATTCTAAGCCGAAATGAGGCCTCCCGACAGTCCCACTGCATCTATAGAAAAACAAACCCAATTCGGAAATAAACGCAAAATAAAATCATGAGCCTTCAAACCAGTAACCATAATTTCTTGTAAGAGAACGATATCCGAGGAGACTAGTTGTACTAATCTCTTGAGGGCCAATAATTTGGGGTTGCCCCCTACCCCTCTCACATTGATGGATAGCATGATCATTAGGTCACCATAGGAGTGTCCAAATCTGCTCTAAGAGGCCTAAAATTCTCCATGAGAAGGCTCTGTGAATCCAAAGGATTAATCTGACAAGAATGTTTTGTAGTACCATTACCTTCAAAAAGCTCACAATCACCTATTGAAGACTAATCAAGGGCTTTGCGCCTTTGCCCCCCATTAGTTTACCTTATAATAACATTCAAGTTGCATGATACCAAAGGGGTATGATCTATGACAACCATAGAATAAATCTGCAGGGTTTCCTATAAAATACCCCCTCTGGCCATATTGTGGGTTCCCAACCCCAAACAATTTAAAACCCTTGGGCAGACAGTGTCAAGTGGTAGGCCCACAGATTCTAGGATAGCCCTCTCATCACTCAGAAGTTGAGATTCAAGGTTCAAATAAAGGGATCTCAGAGTGTTTGCAATTTCATTACCAGCGTGAGACTGATGATACAAGGGTATCGAAACGCAGTCGCCACCTAGGACTTCCAATCCCAGATATGGATTCAAAGAAGTGACAAGAGCTAATAAAGACACTCCTTCCACCTCAACAGAGGAAATAGGATCAACACTATATAAATACTTAAGGTTAGATTCAGTTATGGTTTCAAAATAAACATGAAAGATCTTATGTAGCTTACCTGAGAAAGAGAGTGCACTGTCAAAAGAGGGGGTATTACTGAAGTGGTTCGCCTTGAATGGGGTGGACACCTCATGACGACTTGAAACAAAGTGAAAGAACCGAGTATTTTCTAAGAAAGGAATCACTCAACCCAAATGCGACACTCTCCAATATTGTTTTAAATGCCCAGGTTCACCACAAATATGACAACAAAAGGGGGTTATCCAGTAGTCCAGGGGCTGACATAAATTTTTCTCTCCCCAGTTGATAGTTATCATCTCTAGAAGATCGAGTTCCACATTAATCTCTGTGAGAATCCAGGCTGGCTGCTTGTCTTCATGGAACAAGAATTTTACGTCGATGAAAATAACTACCCAATTCTGTTAGTAATCTCCATGAAAATATCCTAAGACCAAAGTTTGAGGGGGAAGCATTTTAATAATAACCAGAAGTAATTATTTTGGATTTTTTGGTCAGTGGGTTGGAGTCGGAATGCCACTTCTTGAAACACGGTGAACCTATGTCGATAAACCATGGATGTTCCAGTATACGGGAGACATGAACTTCCTCAATAAAATGGAATACAATCCAATTGTTGACCAACATGTGAACCCTAGGACAATAGTTGAGTAGGGGTTTCTAATTATCCAAGACCCAGGCAAGAATGCAATTCCTACTAACATTGGTGAAACAAATCTTACCAACAACCTCCCATGAATAAAGGCTCAAAAACCATCCCAAATGGATGGGTTCTAAGCCTTTGGCACAGAGTCTCATATCCTTCTAAGCTCTATGTGCCCTTGCAACCTCCCCCGACTATGTGAGAGGCCCCCTCCATTGCGTGAAATGGTACTAGGACTGATACCAACAATGTTCTCAATACTCTTTGACTCTAGAGAGATAGCTTCCAAATGGCTTTGTTCACATAAAAAAGGGTCTTGAGCAAAAGGAAATAGGTCAGGCTGAAGATCCCATGATGAGGACACATCCCCATGCTCCTCGAAAAAAATTCCCTTAAATGTGGTGTCCATCATAACCACTGTCACTTGCCAGAAAAAATGCCAGTACAAACAATGAGTATTCTGATCACAATGCTCAATTTACACATGCTTCAAGGATGAAGCATTTCAAGAGAGGATGACTTATAATGTACCTACATTGATTATATAAATTAGTATCCAGAGTTGATGTAGACATTCGACATAAATGACATAATTAATGTACATCTTGAATAGTTGGATCCTTATGTAAAAACATGTCTCATCACATCATATTTATAAATATGAGAGCCGTACAACTTGTAACATGGGCTTGGAATCACTATGTGTGTGTGTTTTTTCTCCAAAATACCTCATTTTTTGCTTTAAAAACCACTCAAGCTTATCAATTTGGACTTAATTAAATTTTCATCCAATGACTTAAAATGATATCATGTCAATGACATGTAATTTTCCACTTTAAAATAATTTTAAGTCATAGTGATATTCAAATATTTAGTGGTTGTAGGTTGCATTGTCATGAGCACAAGATCATTTTGTGTGCATGTCATGGTGCCAAAATAAAAATGAGTGTCAAAAATTAGACAAAAAATATACACCATCAAACATTCAAAAAATCATGTACCATCGCACATAAGTACAAAGTGTACCATAGATCCCCTTATTCATATTTCAGGTGAAGCTAGAACACAACCACCAAAAAAATTCATTTTATTATAAGTGCTACAACTAGCTCTTAGCCGTTAAGAGTGATTCTCTTTTCAATGAGAGTTTATCCTTTGTTTTCAAATACCATTGCATATTGAGGGTGCATTCATATGTGACCAAAAAACTTACAAATTTTTTCTTTAAAGGAAAAAAATGTGTTTACAAACCATTTTACAAAGTTTAACAACCAAACCTTCAAGCTTTTAACTAAACTTTCACAACCTTTCACTACAATTTTGAGCAAAAGTTATTACTATTACAATTCGATGGTAATACTATCAATAATATTAATATTACAAGTTGAATACACTTATTACCAAGTCCATTCAAAATTATTCCAATGAGACTTTGATGACCAACTTTGAAGATTGCTAAAATAACGAGCATGTCCAATTTTTTTTACCCAAGTCCATGTTGAACTTTGGTTGTCATTGATGTCAACTAATGCCAAAGAGGATGTCAAATGATGTAAAGTGGATGCAGTATTCCTATGGAAATTTGAAGTAGTATATGGAAGCCAATTTAAAGAAGTATATGTGCAAGCAATATAGAAAAGTATATATGTGCCATGGATGCCTGTATGAAGAAGAATATCTAGAAGTTGCATCCAGTTTGAAGAAGTATGTCCAGAGGCACATCATGCATATCCAGTTTGAATAAGTACATAAGGAATGCATTCTACTATATGTGGTACATGCATAGACATCAAGTCCACCAAGTCATACTCCTTCAAGGTAAAATCCCAAGAGTTGGTTGGACAAAGGTTTAAGTGCGCAATCAAGATATGAAATGATTGGACAAGATTTGAAGTGCGTAAGCAAACCAAAGTGTTCAGTGGAAAAGGTACAAGTGTGAAAGCAAGCCCAAGTATTGATTGGAAAAGGTTCAGGAGTGCGTGAGCAACATGGAACAAGAAATGGTTGAACAATTGTATAAGTCCTGAAAGCACACAAGTCTCACCAATCAATAAAATCTTTCAGTTAAGGAGCACGCACAAGTTCCAAGAAGGGTGTAGCGGTTGAAGTTAGTATATGCGCAAATTCCACAGTGGATGATACATCAAGTGCGCAAGACCCACAAGCAATGGTACCGCACAGGTGAAATTCCCACTAAGTCAAGGACAATGTATGTGCAAGACCCACAAGAAAGGACACATCAACGGTGCAAAACATGACATGTGGAAAAAGCAAAAAAGAAGGAAATCCACAACTAACTTGTGGACACACAATCCATGCAGGACATGTATAAATAAGGAAGCAAGTTGGAGATTTGAAGTAAGCTTGATGGAATATGAAGAGCTTGTAAGTGGAAGATACAGATTTATATTCAGGGCATCAAGGGCTCATGGAATCAGACTCAATATAATCTAGCAGGGAGACGAGTGCGCACAAGCAGAGGAATGCTACAACTGATGGTGCGCAGAATGATGTTGTAGATCTGTGACGATTGTGTGAAAACATAAACAACATAACACATAGGATGCGCAAGTGTGTGAGGACAAAATGACAGTATCGTAGACAACACGCAGATAGTCATAGATATTTTAAGATAAATGCACAGAGGAAAAACTAAAGTATATCAGAATATTAGCATAATTTTAATCGATGCAAGTGAATTGAGTTGAAGTGTGCGAAGTAAAGAAGTCCATCAAATGTGCAAAGACAGAGTAACAATAGAATCAAGGATGCGTGGCATGATGACGATGATTTGAGACAAGTGCGTTAAACCGAAAGGATGAATCATATGATGCACAAAAGGTTGCAGATTGTCTGAAATACTATGGCACTTAAACAGAATGGACACATCTCAGAAAGTGTGCAGCTCCACCTGATACTATTGTGAAATATCATAACAACAAGTTATCAGTTGATGAGTAGTATCAATTTGTCAGTGCAGTTGCGCAATAGAAAAATGGAAAATTGAAGCTTGGTGCAGACTGCAGTATCATTTGAAGTAGCACACAACATAAGAAGTGCAACATCAATTAAAGTGGAGTGTTGAGTGGAATGAGAAGTCAAGTTTTGTATGCAACGAAGTGACAACAATACGACTGCATATAGAAGGTGTGCACAACAGAACGTATATAAGAATACTAGAAATTTGTGCATATCATAAGTACAAGAAGGAAATATCTTATTTTGTAAATTTGGGCAGCAGGACGAGGCAAGTAGTAGGGGATCATAGCCTCCTTCCAGTTGGTGCTGGAGAACAGAGGGAGTTGGTGCCTCCTTCAGGTTGGTGCCTATAAAACCAGGGGGTCGATGCCTCCTTCCAGTTGGTGTTGGTAAACATAAGAAGTTGGTGCTTCTCGAATGTAATATTTTTCATTATAAAAGAGCATTTTGTGGTTTTCTCCCATTTGGATTTCCACATAAAAATTTGATGTGTTCTATGTTATTTGATTTGCGCATATGTGGATGGATGCTTTACTTGTGATGGAAGCATAATTGATGATCAAGATTAAGTTCAGAATAATATGTTCAAGAACTTAAAAAAATTTAGAACTTTGCTAATACTAATTCACACCCCCCACTTGGTATTAAATCAATTCTGACAATTGGTATCAGAGTGGGTGTCTTCAATAACATCTTAATATCTGGAAGGTAGATCCGTGCGTATATATGGGAAATAAGGAGATTACCAACCAAGGATAAGCACCATGGTTACAAGAAAATGGAGACCTAGAAAATCTCTCTATCATAGAAGCAAGGGATATTATTCCCACACAGAGAAAAACGATTGAAGAGGTAAAGAGAATAGCAACCAAAACTATGAAAATCCTAAAAAGGAAAGAAGAAGAATCAAAGGGATTGGCATCATCTTTCACCAGACAGTTACAGGAAATGGTTGAGACCTGTCAAATTATAAGACTGAGGAATGATACTTTGGAAAGTAAACTGAGAAAATCAATTGTAGAAAATCAGAAAGTGGAAAATGAGATTACTCTTCTGAAGAAAAAATCAGGAGATGCTACAGAAGAAAAGGAGGAAAAATTCAATGAAGTCTTGTCACTAAAGGATAAGCTTCAAAAACAATGTGATGATCAAATTCTACTTCAAGCAAGTCAACTAGAGGCCACTTCTCTCAAAGAAAATAATTCAGAGTATGAAAAGATGCTTAATGAACATAGAATCCAACTACGAGAAAAAGAAAAAGAAGTTCAAAGGATGCAAGAACAATTTAGAACAAATGAAATATTTGTCAAAAGCACAGAAGTATTGAATGAAATTCTTAGCAAGCAAAGATCACCTCTCAACATAACAGGAATAGGCTATGAAGATGATTGGAAATGAAAATGGAAGGTTGTGCATGTAAATAAAATGCACAAATTCGTTCAATGTTGGAAATCCACAATGATTGGACACATTGAAAAATACTGTAACAATATTATTTGTTACAAGTGTAACAAAATTGGTCACAAGGATCAGGACTATGGAAAGCCAGGAAAATATGTCAAATATTGGAAGAATAAAATAGGTGATGAATCCCAACCTATTAATAGATGCAGTACTTCTGAAAATAAAATTAAAGAAGAGTGCAAGATGATCTAGAGAAGGAAGACTATAAGCAGTGGATTAGACACTATCAAATATCTAAATGAAAATGTGGAGAACTTGGGAAACCAATCCTTCTCTACTCCAATATAAAGTTGACCCACAGATAGTTGGACCCTATCTCAGTAAAGTATTTTTGAACCAACATAAACTGCGACAAAAGGTGAGCCTTAATGATCAGTGGAGAAATGGAATGAACGGTAATAAATGATTGAATGGAAACAACATTAATGAGGGAAATTGGTCAAGTGAATTTGGAAAAGGTCAATCAAAATCTTGGGCGAATTTGAAACTTTCTGGTTCTCGAAATTGGACCAAATCTAGGTGAATCTGCAGAAGATGCAAATCATTAATGACAGAGGACAAAAAATAGGCTCTTATAAAATATGGACATTCTCAGTATGAACGGTTGCGTCTATTGAGAACAGTTGCTACAGAGTGAACAGTGTGTGTGAAGATTTGAATCCATGTCACCTAGGATACAATGCAAATCAAAGAACCCATTAGTAAAAGTACAGGAAGGTTTCACAAAAATAGAAGGTGTGAAGCCCATAAAGGTTCATCATGACTATATTCCATCTCGAAAACCTTTCGCTGTACATGTTACCCTACCTGAGGTAGAGGATACATAGCTCTAGGACCAGAAGGTGTAATTGTTGAAGGAAATTTGCATTGACAACTGTACAAGTTCGCATTTGCAGACTCTGATGTCATGGATTCGAATAAATTCCCTAAATTGGTTATAGAAAAGTATATGGATAAGAAGGAGATTACATACCCTAAGATACCAACAGTAATGGAGCTCAAGGATTGGGAAAATGGATAGTCAAAATGCAGGGTACTAAACCTATTGGAAATTCCTCATTTTGGAATATCCCCATAAGTAAAAATGTGTGCCAAACTGTTGTTGTCGCAAGTACATGGTGGGTGTCTATGGTTAAACAAACCAATACCATTAATGTCAAAACAATTGAAACAATCACTGGGTTTCCAACTATAGGAGAATATGTAAGTCTCCTTATGATCAGAAGTCAATAGAAATCCCTTGGGAAGAAGATGGCTGAAAAATATGGAACTCGGTGAGCAAGCAGAGTATTTTCAGTTGCTCAAATAAAGGACAATGTTGTGAGATTCACTTCCCAGTTATTATCATGGAATCTATTTCGAAAGATTCATCGGGATCAAGTCTCGACAGCAATCATTGCAGCAACAGAGAAGTGTGTAAAAGGAGTACAAATGAATTGGGAAACATTCTTTCTAAATGAATTTCTTGACGACTGCCTGGAAGCACAAAAAAAAAGTAGCCCCTTTCATTATACTTGGTTTTTGATCTATATTGCACTCATAGGATGGAAAGAACCCGAGGGGAGTCAATTTTTTGACAGAAATAGGAGATCCTTTCAGGCTACCAGATATACAAATATTTAGTTTTCATATATTGCTAGAAGACAAGAGGAAAACAATATCAATTGTTTCTTATATTGTGAGGAAATTAGATTCATATTACGAGAAACTCCGCACATTCAACCTCACATGGTCAAATCATACAAGGGGATCATGCGTTTCAAACTTGGAATGCATCACACTTACATACATGCAAAAAGGGATCCTAGCAAACAATGGTTTCCAACAATGTTTATTTGTTCTGAAGAAGCTATTGCTAAATTTTTCAAGAATGGGACATAGAGTGGAGGGTTCCATTAATAGAAGAATAAGAAACAAGGAAGTAGGAACAGTCAGGAAAAACAACACCTATAGTAGAAGGAACTGTCATCTCAGAAACGTCTCCCAAGCCCATGCAGCATTCTGCAAAAACTGAGAAGACAAAAGAAACGATGCAACATGAAGGCCCCTCAAAGAAGAAAAGAAAAGCATTCAAACCCATATCTACTCAAACATTGACGATAGATGACCTTGAGAAAATTGGCATAGAAATCAGGAAGGCTGCGGAAGAAGCCATTGAGAATGTGGTTTCGAAGAGTAGGATTGAGGAGCTTGTTTCACAACAAGGAAGAATCTTGATGAAAATAGATAATAAAAAAATTTGCAATGGAACATCTGATGCCGACAAACAGGGGTAAATAGAAAAGCTTCGAGGAAGCTCTGAGCATTTCACACCTCAGCCCGCAGTTGAAGGAAATCGAGCCACACAAAAAACTAAATATCTCATCTACGGCCTTAACGTTTCCTACTTAAGAAATAGAAAATGTGGTAAGTCAAGTAGAATTAACCTTATCACATTTACCATTGAATGAGTTGCATGCACTGCACACATCCATTGCACAAGAAATCAGGTGGAGACATGAAGCAATTACGACAGAATTGAACAAAAGCTAGAATGAGAGGGAAGCTCTACAAGAAGAATGATCAAGGCTGGAGATGGAGAAAGAATTGACTGTGCAAAAGACATCGCTATTAGAAAGAGAAACAGAGGAAGCAGTTGCAAAAGGAATTTCTTTAAGACGGGAATTGGAGAAATCACAACATGATGCTTGGAAACTACAAAGAGCAGCAGAGGAAGTGTACAACGCGCTTCCAGAAGTTCAAAACAATGATGACACTTCTTTAGAATCAAAATTGGTAAAGATAGGAGAGGCCATTTAGGGACTATAGACCAAAATTGGAGATATTTCACCAAAACAAACACCAGGGACTCCTCCATAAGTCAAGACAGAGAATGAAAGTAGGTGTAATACCCCTATTTTGACCCTTAGGGTTTATTCGCTTAAATGTAAATATTGTATACATACAATGTGTGTTTTCCCTAGTGTGGAGCTCAAGGCCAAGGCCCCAGTAGAGGATGTCCAGGTTTTATTTAAAAGGAAAGTATTTGACATTCTGATTATCCATGAGCCATTAAACCATGAGGTATTTTCAATGATGTAAATATTAAATATTGCAATAAAATACCAAGGAAACTAGCTAACTAGGCAACCAATGAGAAGGGGCCATGTGTATCCACTAGGGAGAGGTGAGGGGGTTGTGGTATTGGAACCCATGCTGTCACATGTCAATTTGTGAACCCATTTGGATCCCCATGCTGACATTTAATTCTGTTGTAGGAAGGTGGTTGAGAAGGCCCGTTCATTAAGTCGATGGAGTATGGAGCAACCCTAAAAATACGTATGGCAGGGTATGGCTCTGTTTTGCTTGTCCCTTAAGCCACTATACCTCCTGGGAGTTCGCTCACCCTAATCCCTATCCCATTGGGGATGAACTAACCACAGTTATCACGCATTGCAGATCCCAATCGTGAAGAGAAAGAGAAACAAATCGTGATTCTGGGTAAGCATAAAATTGCAGAGCCGAAAGCACATAGAAACCCCACGTAGGAAGTAAATCGGCTGGGATATCCATGGATCAGAACCCGGGGATGAATTGTAGAGTGTGAGAATCTTATAAAACTCGTGAGGACACTTGGATATGATAGCAAAAGACTGATTTGCGGAATGGGGTTTCATCCGCAACCCTGAGAAGATTCCGGCTAGAATAACAGAGAAAAGGATTAGAGAGAGGTTGGATTTGCTTTATAAACCTAGTGAAGGCTAAAGTATCATGAAAACAACAGTTTGGACCTTTCTATGCCCACCCTGAAGAGCATTGGAGGGAAGGGGACCTGAGGGACTGTGCAGCAGAGAAAGGGGCCTTCCTTGTGTTGAGTGAGGTAGGTATTATGGGTTCCATGTCTGTTGAGTAGTATGAGATTCCTGTAGCTCTGTGGTTGAGCTCACTAGCTTAGCATCATCCTCCTTGTTCCCTTGCATGATTGATAAACCCAACTGTAGTTTGGCTTAAAATTGGGATGGAACCTTGACTATGAGAGAGCCTATTTAGCCCTCCTTAGTGGATACACAACCCATCTCAGGGGTGATCTCTCAACTGAAAGAGTATAGGTTGTACAGAGACCTATGGTTGGGTGGAAATTTTCTCTCACTTAGCCAGTTGCTTGGACAACTTCATTCCAAATATAAGTGCTTTCTATGGTGTAAAATGATGCTAGTTTCCCTAGGTTATGTCATGCTTGTTATGTTCAAGTTATTGAATGAATGATTGCATGAAATTGATCAATAGGGAACTATGTATAAGCGTGAGTATGAGGCTGAGTTCATGTTTGAATGCTTCATCATTTGCATGAGTTTAATGAACTGCTAACCTTGCAAATTGTAGAGGTATTGACTAGTTTTAGTTTCATATGTGTTTGGTTATGCATTGCACTCACCTTTAAGAGGGACTTCTTGGCTTCATCTGGAATATGGGATGGAAGTAGATAACCCCCTCTGTTGTGCTTCATGACCCCTCTGTGGGTCAAGTGAAGGGAGAATTCATGGGAAAATGTAGGAAAAGTTCCTTACAGAAGGGTAATGATGCAATGGGGGAGTTCATACAAGGATTCAGTTGGAAAAATGACAAGGTCAGAGTACTCAGATGTGGTATGGGATCATAACAGTGGATAGATATCTCCAAGAAATTTCCAATGGTAACAGACTTGTCCAATTTGGACTTAGGATGAAGAAGTTATAAGCTTGGGAAGTTGACTGTAACAGGGCATGGCCAGCTCTTGACTTTCCACACCCATCTTGCGGAATGCGGAAGTCGGGAGCGCATTTCTACAGCGCCGGGAATTTTTGCGCTCCGCACTTATGACTTCCACACTGCGGAATGTGAAAGTCGGGGGCGCATTTCTCCAAAGTCGGGCATTTTGGCGCTCCACACTTCCGACTTCCGCACTGCAGAATGCGGAAGTCGGGGGAGCATTTCTACAGCGTCGGGTATT
The DNA here is from genome assembly GCA_027924585.1 of Larix kaempferi. Taxonomy (NCBI): domain Eukaryota; kingdom Viridiplantae; phylum Streptophyta; class Pinopsida; order Pinales; family Pinaceae; genus Larix; species Larix kaempferi. The sequence continues at coordinate 248,850 of BSBM01001815.1, forward strand.
TTGGCGCTCCACACTTCCGACTTCCGCACTGCGGAATGCAAAATTCGGGGGCCCATTTTTGCAACGCCGGGTATTTTGGCGCTCCGCACTTCCAACTTTTGCACTGCGGAATGCAGAATTTGGGCGAGCATTTCTGCAGTGCTAGGTATTTTGGTGCTCTGACTTTCTAAGTCCTGAATCGCAGATTGCGCAAGTCGGAGAGGTGTTTTCGACGCCGAGCTATTTGCGCTCTGACCTTCTGAGTCCCGCGTCGTGGATTGCAGAAATGCGGAAGTCGGAGGGGTGTTTTCAGTGCTGCGTATTTTTGCAATCCGATTTTTGACTTCTGACTTACGGCTGCGGATTTCTGCTTGCAGATTGCGGAGTTGCAGATCGAAGGCCATTGCGACTGCATGTACAAAACAGAGAGAATTATTGAAAAAAAATGTATCAAGGTTGTCCCCCATTGCATTGAGGGGCACCAAGGTGATGGGGACATGACAAAGTGGTATTAGAGCCCACGTTGTAGCACTAGGGCTGCTTGGGACGAACCGTAAATGAATTTATGGACAGAGAAGCGCCCATGGCATGGTTTTGATAAACGTTTATTACTGTTGTTGTTGTCCAATGAATAATTTCCAGATTTGTATGGCCGTTTTATGTTTATATGCATTCATATGAGGTATGATAAATGTCTCTGTAATGCACAATGATTGCAATAGTAGTATTTGAATCATACAACAGCGGCAGCGTACAAGGAAAGCATGAAAATGGCGACCATAAGCGATGCCCAGGATCCTTATGAGAAGGAGGATGACGTGCTAGGAGAAAATGTGCAAGAAGCACATACTGAAACCGAATCCAATGGGAGAAGGGAGCCAAATAACTCCCTTGAACTTAGTTGAAACCATGGTGAGCTTCAATGAGAGATTGATGAAGGCTCAAGAAGAGCAGCACCAGCTCAATGTTGCCATCTTGCAGAGCCTCACTGATATGCATCAGAGGATAAATATTGGGTCTAACCCAAGCAATGTGGGAAGAGAAGGAATAGATGCATGTAATCACTCTAGAGGTCGTTATAGGAAGAGGACTCCAAGCCCTAGAAGGATTTCTATGAGCAAAAAGCATAGAACACCCTCCTCAAGATCTCTTTCCAGCAGGTCATGTGACTCCAGATATTATCGAGGAATCCCAAGGCATACTTCCAACAGATTCGGAGAAGAAATAAATTCAGAGGGATCCCACAAGGATAATTTAGGAACGCAAGGCCTCCCACATTTGATGGAGAAAGCAAGATAGTTCAAGAGGCAGAGGCATGTCTTCTTGGAATGAAGAAGTATTTTAGAATGCATGATTATTCAGAAAATGAAAAGGCCAGAGTTTCCATTTACAATCTAAGTGGCAGAGCTTCAATTTGGTGGGAGCACCTCATGCAAGTGAAAATAATAAGTGAAAGGAGAATCAGCTGGGAGCGGTTTAAAAGGTACTTCAAGGAGAAATACCTATCAGCTAGGTATTATGATAACAAGAGGAAAGATTTCAATGAACTCATGTCGGGGCAGAATTCCATGGAAGAGCATGTCCACAAGTTTTTGGATTTGTTGAGGTATGTAGATTACATCAAGGATGAAAGAGTAAAGATCCAATGTTTTCTTGGTAGTCTACCCCAAAATTTCAGGGATAGGATTGGGTTTCTCAATCTACCAAGTCTTGATGAAGCCATTAGGATGGAAATGCATTGCTATGAGCAGAGCAAGGGAAAATCAGAGGTTCATCCAGCATGGAAAGGAAATCCCAGAGGGAGGTTTGAAAAAAGAAAGAGTGGATTCAAACCACCATTCAAAAGTCAGCCAAGATCTTTTCCACGGGGCCAACAAGCAAGAAGTGGGAACAAGCCAATTGTGGCAGCAGAAAGAGCACCAAAAGGGTCACTTCAATGTTGGGAATGTGGAGGAAACCATGTGCTTAGAGAATGTCCACATCGGAGAGAGAATCCCAGAAGTTTGCACAACTTAGAAGAAGAAAACACAGTGGAAGTAATGGCAAGGGAAGCACCTCGAATTTATGCATCATTGGATGATCACTAAGCAAACCATCAATCAGTAGTGGTGGAAGTTGAAGGTAAGATAGCTAAGCAATCTATTTATGTTTTGATTGATCCAGGATCTACTCATAGTTATGTGTCTCCTAAGGTGGTTGAAGGTTTTTCTCTTAGTAAAGTAAAGCATAGTAAGTCTTGGCTAGTTCAATTATCCACAAGAACCAAGATAAAGGTGATTGAAGTAGTGATGGAGTGCCCCATAGAATTGAATGGACTTCTCGCAAAATCAAATTTAAATGTCCTACCATTAGGATCTTATGATGCCCTAATAGGTATGGACTGGTTGGAAATACATAGATCCAAGATACACTGATATGAGAAATTACTTGAATGCATTGATGAATAGGGAAGGCCAAGGTTGGTAAGAGGAATTCCCAAGCAAGTTTCAGTAAGGAATATTTCAGTCGTGCAGTTGAGAAATTTTTATAAAAAGGGTTTCCAACTATATGCAGTCCACATATCACATTCATCATAAGATAAGGGATCAAGGATAGAAGACTTTCAGTTGTTGCAAGAGTTCCAAGATGTGTTTCCGGATGAAGTTCTAGGACTGCCACCAAATAGAGATATTGATTTTTCCATCAATCTTGTTCCAGGGGAAACACCAATTTCCAAAGCTCCTTATAGAATGAGCACACCATAATTGGTAGAGTTAAAGATGCAGCTGCAACAATTAATGGACACAGAGTATATCAGTCCGAGTGTATCTCCTTGGGGAGCACCTATGTTATTTTTCAAGAAAAAAGATGGGACTTTGAGGGTGTGTATCGATTACAGACAACTCAATAAAGTGACAATCAAGTACAAGTACCCATTGCCCAGGATTGATTATTTGTTTGATCAAATGAAGGAAGTTAGAGTATTTTCAAAGATTGACTTGAGGTCTATTTACCATCAAGTGAGGATAAAGGAAGAATACATTCGCAAGACAACTTTCAGGGCAATATATGGACATTATGAATTCACAGTGGTGTCATTTGGTCGTCTTACCAATCCACCTGCTACATTCATGTGTCTCATGAATAGTGTTTTCAGCAAGCATTTGGATAAGTTTGTGACTGTGTTCTTGGATGACATTCTTATTTACTCAAAGAATGAAGAAGAGCATAATGAACATCTAAGAATGGTGTTGCAAGTCCTTAGAGAACATAAATTGTATGCAAAGCTGAGCAAGTGTGATTTCTATCAGCAGAAGGTACAATATTTGGGTCATGTCATATTAGAAGAAGGAATTGCAGTGGATCCAGAAAATATTGAAGCCATAATGGATTGGCCTACTCCAAAGAATGTTGCAGATGTTAGATATTTTATGGGTCTTGCAGGCTATTACAGAAGGTTCATTGAAGGGTTCTCCAAAATAGCTCATCCAATTAGATCATTGCAAAGGAAGAATATCAAGTTTGAATGGTATGAAAAAAGTGAGAAAATATTTCAGCGGCTATAGGAATTGCTTACCAATGCTCTTGTTTTGAAGATTGCAGATCCAAACAAATATTTTGTAGTGTGCACAAATGCTTGCATTGAAGGGCTCAGTGGAGTTCTCATGCAAGAAGGATTTGTTTTGTGATGAGTCAAGGAAGTTAAAGGAACATGAAAAGAACTATGCCACACATGATTTAGAGCTAGCATCCATAGTTCATGCTCTCAAGAGATGGAGACATTATCTCTTGGGAAGAAGATTTGAGCTTATGACAGACCACATGAGCTTGAAATATTTGCTTGACTAGCCAAATCTGAATGCTAGGAAAACTAGATGGATGGAATTTCTTTGTGAATTTTATTTGGAAATTAAGCATGTCAAAGGTAAGGAGAATAAGGTTACAGATGCCCTTAGCAGGAGATTTCATGTTGTAGCAGTAAGTATGTGTAAATCATATTTGAAGGCAAGGGTTCTTGAATCTCAAACTAGTGATGAAGCTTACCTTCAAATCAAAGAGAAGTTGCAGCAGGGAAATGTGGATGAAACATGTGCATGATATCATATTGGTGAAGATGATATTCTCATTTATTAGGGTACCAGACTGTATATTCCAAATAATACAGATTTGAAGAGGTTGGTTATGGATGAGATACATCAAATGCCATATTCTGGACACCCAGGATATCAAAAGACCATAACAACAACAAGAAAGAATTACTTTTGGCATGGGATGAAAAAGGACATAGTAGAGTACATTGCTAGGTGCCAAAAGTGCCAACAAGTCAAGGAAAAACATCAACATCCAGCAGGATTGTTGCAGCCTTTTACCATTCCAAAATGGAAATGGGAAGTAATTTCTATGGATTTTATAACAGGTTTGCCAATGACAGTGAGGAAGCATGATTCAATCATGGTAGTGGTAGACAAGCTATCAAAGGTAGCTCACTTTATCCCAGTCAAGTCCACTCATGAGACAAGTGACATTGCAAATATCTTCATGAAGGAGATATTCAGATTGCATGTATTTTCCAAGTTAATAATTCAAGATCGTGATACAAAGTTCACATCCGATTTTTGGAAGGGATTATTCCAGGAATTGGGGACTCAACTGAAGTTTAGTACAACATATTATCCTCAAACAAATGGTCAGACTGAGAGGGTGAATCAAATTCTTGAAGACATGTTGAGGATGTATGTGATGGATAAACCATCCAAGTGAAAAGACTACCTACACTTGGTAGAAGTTGCATACAACAATGGACATCAAGCATCATTAGGAATGAGTCCTTTCGAGGTATTGTATGGAAAGGGATGCAGGACTCCAGTGAATTGGGACAACCCAGTGAACAGGGCAGTGCTTGGAACAAGGATTAGCAAGGAGATGGAGCAAGAGATTGTTAATATCAAGAAGAATTTGAAGACAACACATGACAGGAAGAAGAGTTATGCAGATTTTAAAAGAGTGCATAAGGAATTCAAGATTGGAGACTATGTTTACTTAAGGGTGAAGGCAAGGAAAAGTTCCCTGAAGTTGGGAATTTGTGCCAATTGACCTGGAATAGATTAATCAACTTTCCCTAGAGTAATTAGTTTGTATTCTAGCAACGAAAGTTGGATATTTTCAATTCATTGTTCATACATGAAAACGATTATAACAACAAGGTATAGAAGTTGACTCAGATTTCTAACCAACCAAATGAGTTAAAAATCCAATATATGTTGAGTGTTGAGGAACAAGGTCATGTGCAAATCACTTATAAAGACCCAAAAAGTTCAAGACAACATGGAGGGGGATTTCAAAATAGCAAGCGAGAGTAAAAACAATAGAGAGCACACACTATAAGTCAAGAAATGAAAAATAAAGTCAAACATGACACAATAAACAAGTAATGGGAATAATGGAACTTCAATTTGGTTGCTAAAATATGTTGATACCCAAATTGACTATCGAATATCAATGTATGTAAAAACACTTGTGATGTGAAAGAAGAAGGTGTAAATGGAACTCAATGCTAACACTTCTTTTATATTTATTTATGTAATTTTTATAAATTTTACACTCAATCCTCTGGTTATTTTATCTAAGTAATGAAGAAGTCAACCCTAGACCATGGGGGATAAGTTGTTAAACTCATATTATCAAATTAAATTGACCTAGTTACCCCTACTAGATTACTCCTTTTGTTGTGGGAAATAAACGTGGAAGCACTAATTGATCACAAAATTGAAGATATAAAAGAGTGCATATGAAACTTATATTATTTTTTTGTGGTGTAAATATTGTAGGGCGTGAACACAAACTAATATTACCAGTAAACAAATCATTTAAATGGAATAAACATTTTGAAATTTTTACGTTTCTTTTATATCATTTCTTTATTGATTTTAGGGTGTTGAGTTACAATGCATGTAATAACACTAATATTAATAAACAAAACAATGAAGCAAAGAGAAAAGCATTGAATATTCAAGCAATAAAACTATCCAATTTTATATTACTTTTCCATAACCCTTTAATAGGGGAATAGGTTCAAAGCACAATAGAGATCAAACCAAAAATGAGTACATCAACAATAATATGACACCTTCAAGATTCCAAGAATTCATGAATTTTTCATTTAAGTAAGGCACCTTGTTTGGCGCATTTCTGAAACCAATGCAAATAGGTCCACAAGGTATAATTTTCACTTAGGAATTTCAAAAACTACATGCAAGCTATAACTAAGTAATCTAAGGGAATATGTGCCACAAAGAGAAAACGAAGCTCCAAAGGTAGATTCACCAAAATCAACCAACAAATAGGCATGTGCATATACTATTGATTATATAAGGTACCTGATAGGTATTAAACAATCGACCAACATCATGTTCTTATACCTCAAAGTAAGAGTGGAATTTCACCCCAAAAACAACGATACGAGAAAGCTCCATGTAGTCACAAGCAATCATAAGTTGCAAAACTATTCAAATAGAAATAAATGAACTTATGAAATTTTCAGCGGGCTATCAATAACTGCGTAACTGATTATATTTCTATCCCCTTCCTTGCTCCTTTTAAAGTGAATTAGGAGCAATTAGGTAGTGACAAGATGCCCTAATTAATAAATAGATGAAACGTAAAATCTCATTTTAGGAGATGTGTGAGAGTCATGACTTTATGTTCTGATTTTGAGTCAAGTTAGGAGACCTATACTAACTGGGCATAGGATACTAGACCCACAAGCCAAATTTAAGAGCGCTTTAGGCCACTAAATAAGTTCCAAGTTTTTCAAACCTACCTAGGTCATAGAAATTAACTTGCCGAGGCATATTTTAGAAAAAGACATCAAATAGGTAGTGCTTCTTATAGCCCCTGAAAACATGAACACCCCTTATACCTATGCATCATGTGCTATAAATTTAACTCAAATGCAAAATATAAATTCTTTAAAGAAACCAACATTTAAATATGCATAAAATCGTGAATTAATCATAAATCATAAATGCCACATGTCACTCTAGTTACATTGCCCACTTCCATCTTATCCACCCAAACATTGCTGGCATTGAAAAATGAATTGAAATATCATGGTAACACCCAAATACAACAAAAAAGGAAAATAAGATAACTATAAGCATGTAAAAAATCAAGAATAACAACGTGTGGGGAGGGTGTCAACAAAACCACACTATGCAAAACTAAATCATGACATATACAGCTCAAAATAGAAGCCACAACCTAAAAATAACTACTAGCTAGGAATTAAGAGTTTAAAAGTGTACACTCTCTGGAATAAATTCATAAATGTCAATTCATCACCCCACAAAGGCATCATCAAGATCAATAGCGATAACCCTCTTAGCTTATTCATTAATCACCTTGCAAATAATAGGTTATTGCTCAACATTTACTTGAACTCTTGCATTGAATTCAACATATTCATTTTGGGGCGTCTTCAAACTAGGCTCAAGATCCATACCATAGGGATTAGGGGATTGGTATGGTTCTACAAGGGTAGTAGGGGACAAGGAGATAACAGAAGATCTAGGGACTTGTAGGAAAACATTTTCAAATATAGGCTTAGGCATCTCTAGCACTGCAGATGGTGGAATATTAGGGTTAACAAAATTATCAAGAGTATGTATGAGTGAAATAAAAGGAAAAACATGTCAAAATCCCATCCCACATGGTCATTAGAAGGAGCATGTATAAGATGGTCAATAGAAGGTGGTTAAGGACCCAAAAATGAAAGGTGGCTACCACGTAAAGGTGGTCAATACTACACAACTCAATAAATTCATGGGAATCGACATCAAAACAAATAGAGAACTAGGGTCTTTGGTTGTTTTTCCCATTCCCAAGGCCTCCTCAAAACCCACCATGGTAACCCCGATTTCCATTGAAATTCCTTCGTTGACTTCAAAGGAATTGCTTTCTTAGTTATAGGTGAAGGTGCAATTCTATCTCCTGCGCATGATTCAACAAAACTACCAATAAATGTTTAATTCCAAACCATAAACTTGATAAAAATTTACCAATAATTATTTAACAATAAAAAATCTATCAAGAGGACTTAAAAAAACGTCTCAGGTAGATTTATCAAATGATGCAGTTTTACGAATGAATTCCAGAACAACTAGATGAGGGAAGCATGAGTTCTAGCAAATTGGGTTGAAAGTACAACTTCTAGGAAAAGGAAAATTTTTACTCCAAGGAGAAGATAGAGGAAAATTTTCCTCAACTCCTTTAGTAAAATATTTTAGGGACCAAAATCCTCCCAAAATGGGGAGGTATGATAAAAAAAGGATCATTATATATTTTGTCATATATTTTGATACTTTATGGGTGGAAATTTTGGAGCTAAATGCTTGATCTATTTTGGTGATTTGGGATCCTAGAACTTCTAGAGCCGATTTGAGGCATTAAACAATCAATTTTGGGGTAAGAATTTACAAACAAAATTCTGAACTTCTTAGCATGTTCTACATGTCGAGAGATTTCCAATGGTGCAAATATCCTCTCAATCGAAATTCATATGGGGAATTTATACCTCTCACAAGTTTACCTATGTTGTTGACCACCATGGTACAGAGTGGATGTCATGTCATCATCCATTACTCCAACATATGGATCTATTTAAGCGTGGAATTCAAGAAAACCCTAACACTAATTAGGAGTTGAGGCATGAAAAAACCTTGACCCTTAATCTAGACAGATATTAGGACATGTTAAATATTGGGTTGCTAAGAATGAAGGTGTTTCGAGTTTGTTTTATTGATTTACTATTCAATCATTGAGCAACACGAGGGAGTGGGATATTGGAGGAAAAAAAGGAAGTAGAAGACCCTGTAGCAACCATACAAGCCACGGTTTCCATGGAAACTCCACAGTGATTTCACATTTCTTTATATTTTCATTTCATATCTAAGAAGAAAAGAGCAACACATAATCCTCACCTTCATGTTGAGTTTTCCCATATTGGGTTTCCTAAGGTGCACCTTGTGTTCATTTTGTGAATGGTGTGTTATTTGTTTTAACTTATTTTATTTCATCCAGTGCTAAGCCAATAATATTGCATTGCATAACTAAAATTTTGCATAAACTTGTAAGATATGTTGTGATGAATTGTTCCAATGGAATATCCAAGGCAGCTTGCAGATCATATTGGTATCAAAATAATATTCTTTTGGGTTTTGTGGGAAATTGCAAGATCCGGGGATTGGCTTGAATAAAGAAGCCTCAAAACCCTAGCCATAGCAAATGAGTACAATAAAAATCCATTGGATAATCCAGAGAAGAGAGTTTCAAAGCTATAAGGACAAATCATTGGCATCTCTCAAAACACAATGATCCTCACGCATCTTAAGAGAGTAATTTTGGACCTTTCAGGGAGTTTGGTAGCTCTAACTCAAAATCTATCTTAGACGATCAAATTGGAGACAAATAAGACCCAAAAAAGGAGTGGAAAAGGAGCCATACAAAGAGAAATTGGATTCTAGCATCACTTCTTCTCAATCTCTATTTAAAGTGGAAGCAGAAGTGGACATCAAACCCAGTTAAGTTGAGTTGATGTTGTTAATTATAATCGGTGGTTGTCACAATTAGACGCATATTTTAGTTTTAATAACATAGGGGAAGAGAAAAAGATATCATTTGATTGATTGAAGTTAGAGGGCCATGCCCAAACTTGGTAAGAAAACCACAAAGAGACACTTAGGTTGGAGGTTGATCCACTAGTAACAAAGTGGGAGGTGTTTAAAACCTTGATTAAGTCCTAATTGTACCCTTTTAGGTGCGAAGAGAACCAGTGGATCCATTGGTATTACTCCTAGCATAATCAAATGAAAAGTGTAGAAAGTACACCATTGACTTTAGTAAACAAGCCATTATGTTGGGAATATATCCCAAAAATCCATATGTACTCCTTAAGTATTTGGGTGATGTCCATGCTTAAATAAGGAGAAAAGTGTTGATCTGTAAAGCTAGGACCGTTAATGGGGCCTATATACAAGCATAGTTACTAACAAATTTTGATAAGAAAAAAGGACAAACAAATGGTTCCAAATAGTAAGACTATCAAGACACTTCCAAGAAATGAAAGAAGAAGTGGAAAGGAAAGGATAAGAAAACATCATCCATTTCACATCAATGCAAGGATCCATGCAACCATTATAATCATTGTAATATTGATGGTATTTTTGAAAATAAGTACTAGAACCTACATCCAAACATGAATTAAAAGAAGAAATTAAAAAAAAAAGGCCAAGAAGAAGAATATGCTAGTCATAATTTTTCAAAACAAATTCTTATGCATAAAGACATAGGTCACACAGTCATGCAACTATCTTAGCCAATGATTCAACACAACATTCATCCATATCCCATATTCATACGGTAACATCCTAGATGCCTTCCATCTCTACCAGAATATTGTTAAGAGTGTGCACTACTCCCAACATGTCATCAAAGAGGTTTCATTCTAGATAAGTAGCAATGGGATGTTGTACAGTACCATAGGCCACTTACCCATTACTTGCATATTAGTAGTATCTATTCACTAATGCAACTTTCCTAACATGTATGATATACATCCTAAATCTAGGAGCATAAGTGTGTACATGACTGAAAAATATTATTTAAGTAATAAGATATACAAGAAATGACAATTCAAATACTTATCTTTGTTTGGTTGTTGGGTGGACTCCCTCTTTATCTTTGCTTCCTTGCAGGAACTACTGGAGTGTGCTCCCTCTTGATCTTTGCTTCCTTTCTGGAGCTACTGGAGTCTCTGATAGTGTACTCCTTTCTTCTGCACCTTAACCAATGTTGAGAGGTTCTTCCATAGAGCACTGAGCTTTATTTGTTTTCTGGAGTCCAACTCTGTAGGAGCTTCTCCTACTTCTTTTATGTAATACAGAAGGTCATCTCTAGCTTTATCTTATGAGGTGGAACTTTCTTAATGAACCCTTGTAGTTGGTTACCTTTATTACAATACATATTCTTCATCATTTGAAGAATCGTCACTTTCTTCTCTGGTTCTCTTCCTTGGAGGTTCATCATCCTCCGTGATGTGAGTGTGGTGCCTCTTCTTGTTGTTCTTCTTGTTGTGGGAGCCACTTTTATTTATGGGACAATTTCTGGAGCAGTGTCCCTTCTCATCACATGTATAGCATCTAAGATTAGATAGATCTTTTATGTATCTTCTAAAGTTATCCCTCTTACTTTGGTGGTGATGCTTCTCCTTCTTACTGTGGTGGTGCTCCCTCTTGTTGTTATTCCTCTTGGAGTGTGTTGTGAGAGCTTGATCGTCGTTTTCTCCCATCTTCTCTTCTCGAGCTACAAGTTGAGCTTCTTCTTGTGAGCATTCCACCCACAACTTACTAAATGTGATTAAATTCCTTCTAGCACAAATCCCTTGAATGAAAGAGTCCCGTGATCTAGGGATACCATTCAAGGTGGTCATCACAATTTCTCCATTTTCTACATCTTCTCCCATAGCTTCAAGTTTCTCATTGATTTGAGAGACCCTTTTAAAGTATGACTGCATGGTCTATGCATTTTGTATCTTCACATTCTTCAATTGGTTCCGCAAGGTCATCTTCTGATTTATATTATTTCCTTCACATAGCTTGGTCAAGGAATCAAACATCTCTTTAGGTGTCTTCAATGATGACACATGTGGGATGAGATGATCCTTAATAGAATATGCAATGATTCTCTTAGCCTTAACTAGTTTCTTCTTGTGTAAAGCTTTAGCCTCATCTCCCTATGGAACTGGAGCTTCTTCATTTACATATGTGTCTAGTTCATTCTCTTCAAGGATTAGTGTAATCCTATACTTCCATGCTCAAAATTTATCAACCCCTTCAAGATTATACTCAATCTTGGTGTGGTGAGACATCTTTAATGAGAAACTCAAATGGAAATACAAAAGATTTATATCTTACCAATTTGAGATGCTCGGGCTGGATCTGGAGCTGGTTGGCCTAGGGTTTGTCAAAGAAACCCAAATTTTCCAAAGTTGGAATTTGGAACTTCTAGTTGGACAGCTAGATGTGCCTTCTGAAGGAGAGTTATCCAATGTACTCACTTCTCTAAATCTGAGAACAGAAACCCAAAATATCTAATGCCCTAGCTTTCCTCCAGCAGTAGTGTCGGGCCGAAAAATGAAAATTCTCGGAATTGAATTTCTTTTTCACGGAAAGATGTGCCTGGATGAGGTGAGTATGCTGGTATACTTGGTTTTTTAAGATTCCAAAAATTCACCCTTGAAAATTGACTTGTGAATTTCGGATCTGCAGTTTCTGGTTTTTTCTGGTCCAGAGTCAAATAAGGGTTTGAATTTCCCGGAGTTTCACCCAACCAAAAACTTCGATCTTGGTCTCTAAATTTCTATTTTGATGAGGAGAACCTCCCTATGGTAATTGCACTCCAAAATTCCACTTCTGTGAAAATCCCTAATTTCCCGCAGTAATGATAGGCCAAAAAGTGAAAATGCTCAAAATCAACTTCTGCTTCGACAGAAAGATGCACATTCCCGAGGCGAGTTAGCCTAGACTCTTTTTGTTTATGATCTATGGAAAGAAGTCCAAAAATTAAGAATCCCTAGATCCTACAGCTGCACAGTGTCTTCTTCTCAGGTTAGCTCTGATACCATGTTAGATTTTCACATTTTTAATCAAAAGTTATCTAGGATCTTACTGAGAGAATAACAAGCACAGCATAAACACAAGAGACATAAGAGACAAAAATATTTTCCTCAAGGAAACCATAAAAGAGAAAACCCCACAACTTCCTCAGAGATAGAATGATCACCAATACAATGTCACAAAAGTAAAACCCAAAAATAGAAATGGTCTTCAGCAGCTTCTCTCTTCTCCACTTGTGTGAACTTGTCCTTCTTCTCACTAATGGAAAGTGAGTGAGTGAGTGAATGAATAAATAGAGAGCCTAGCTCTCTATTTATACTTTACCTTTACCACTTGACAACTCGGCCTCAACTAAAGTTGATTGGGATGACTCCTTTAGGGGCCTTTAAAACCCCAATACAAATGACTCTAGGGGAATTAATGCCCCGACTTACATGGGAGGATTTACCTCAATGAATTTACATGACCCAAATACAATAATGACTTCTCTGATCGGAGGAATAAGCATCTCCGTCGGAGGTACAAATAAAATACAATATGAAATACAAGTGAATATCTTCCGAAGTTACAATTACATTAACACTCCCTCTTAACTAGGAAGGTATTCTCTTGACACAGTCATCAACACGAGTCTTCATCATTGGATCAACAATGTTTGAACATCATCATCAACACTGGATCGTCATCGTCACTACCGCTGCAATCTTCGTCATCTCGACCATCAATTGGTGTTATCTCTCGGTTCTTCTCTGTTGATGTATTTGTAACTTCGGAAGATATTCTTCTATGTATCACATTTGTACTTTATTGTATCCCCAACGGAGATGTATTATTCCTCCAATTGGAAGTGTCGTTATGTGTACTTGCATGTGTCGCAAGTTATATTGTAAGTGTTGTAACTTATACTTGATGGGTTATTAGACCTCCTAGATGGGGTCGGCCCTGTATGAGTCATGTGGGTCAAAGGGTTATTAGACCACCCTAGTGGGGGTCGGCCCAGTCAGCATTATGTTAAGTGGTTAAGTTGAGGCCGACCTAGTTGAGTAAAGGTCAAGTGAAAGTTAGTGTATAAATAGAGAGTGTGTCTCTCTCATTTTACACATTCTATTATTCACTCACTTCGCATTAGTGAGAGAGAGTAGGATGGCGCACAAGTGGAGGAGGAGAATGCTGCTGTAGATATCTATCTCTTGGGTTTGATCATGGTGATCCTTGTATTGATGCTTATTCTATCTCTGAGGAAGTTGCAGGGTTTCTCACCTTCTTGGTTTTCCCCGGTGAAATGTTTTGTCTCTTGTCTCTTGTCTCTTATGCTTGATATGATGTACATGTTGCTCTTTCAGTTAAGATCCTAGATCAGAATGAATTAAATTATAAAAAACTAACATGGTGTCAGAGCTATCCTGAAGGAAGGCATGATATGGCATTTATGAGACTTGTTGCACTTGCAACAAATCGGAAGCTAGGGCTTGATATAGCAAAAACCAGGCATCGTATAACTTTTGCTATAAATCCATTTTGGAGAAGGTTCAGGATCTGAAACGTTTACAGATCGTAAATAAAATCCCCATGTACCTTGTGTCAGAAGCACATCTTTTAATTTGTTGTACTTTGTGAGTTATGATCTATACAATCTAGGGTTTCGGCCTCTTCCAGATCTCAGTCGTAAACAGGTGACCTAGGAAAAAAGGTCACACCTTGGGATAGGAAGCTCCAAATGAAATTTCGTAAATAGTTACAGGTAGGGCACAGACTGTACTTTCTCAGGTAAGTTTTTCAGAGGCCGAAACTGAACTAGTGACACGTGGAACTCCGTACAAGTTCGCTCTCCTGTTTTATCCCATAAACAGGTCACGTTGCAATGCATGGCATAACTCTCTCTCAGAGAATCCAATTGAGGTAAGACCTACGGGGTTGGAAAGATGACAGGTCAGGATACAATAGGTCGATGTTTCAGACCCTATGGATTCATAATTTCGGAGTTACACTAGAAACAATCAGGTGCATATTTCTGTCAAAACAGAATTGGATTCTAAGCACCTCTATTCTTGGCTTATCACTACTACGGGAATTTAGCGTTTCGGAGAAAGTTGTAATTCTTGGAATCGGAGACCACGGCTGGATGCTACTTAGAAAAAATCAAAATTTAGAGACCAAGATCAAATTTTTTGGTTGGGCAAAAGGCCGAGCTTGATCAAACCCTAGTTCTAAAATTTGATCGGAAAGATGGAAAATTAGGGCTTCTGCAAAAGTTGGAATTTTTTAAGTCTGTGACCACGTCTGGAAGATCCTCAGAAAAATCGAAGCTTAGAGCTTTGGATCAAACCTTTTGGTTGGGCAGAAGGGTGGGCTTTATCAAACCCTACTTTGGGGTCCTGTCTAGTGAATCCAGAAGCTTCAAAGGCAATTTTGAGGAGTCAAATTTTGCAGTTTTCAAAATTGAAGTATACTAGCTTGATCAGCTCAGCAAGACGCATCTTTCTATCCTTTCAGAAGTTTGAACTTCAAAGTTTGAATTTTTAGGGTTTCTCTGACAAACTCTAATCCAGCTCCAGATCCAATTTCAACAAATCAAAGTGGATTGGGTTAATCCTAGAAGAGAATGAATTGGACACCTGCATAAGTGAAGAAGTTCCAGTTCCAGAGGGAGATGAGGTTGAGGCTTTACATGAGAAGGATACAAGCAATCCCGACAGGTATGATTTGAAGAGATACAGGTATGTTTCGAAATTTGTTCATGATTAAGTTCATGATATGTTTTTCTTCATATTATTGAGGTTAGTACAATCTTGATTAATCTTAGACTTGTCTCATCACCCTAGTAAAAGTATGAATGCATGTGAATGATAGAATACATTCATTGATTAGGGTTATGACACTTATGATTGTACTAATGCACTGTGGTATTGTATGAGGATGATATTGTCCACTAACATGAAAGGTACAAATCAAGTTCTAGATCAAGAACATATGACCATGGTGACATGAAGACAAAGACTCATCCATAGTTATGGATCACATAGAAGCTCTACTTACTAGGTATGTATATTTTTGGTTCTACAATGGTTAACTTATGAGTTATGCAGGTTACTAGCACAAGTCATTGAAAAGAACAAGAAGACATTATGTGGGTATGTTAGACATAACTAGCAAGCATGACAATCCAGGTATGTTTTTCCTATATCAAGTTAGAATCCTACCTTGTGTTAGGATATTATACTTTTGTATGAATGATAATGATTATTCTTGAAAGTTAGAAGTTTAAGTAATCAAGGGTTTATGCATATTATGTTTATTACTTTGATTGATGATATGAATAACCAGAAGTGTCCTATGGTCAATAAGAATATGCATAAGTAATAGAAGTCCTCCCTGAAACCTTAAATACTAACGCTTATTACCTGTGTGTGAAATAATGATGACCATACATGTTAAGTTTATTTAGGATCATGATGTTTTGATAGTATTGAGATTATACTAATGGATGTATGATCATGTATGAGATCTTGAGGATGACACTAGTGCACACTTAAGCATGCATAGTGTTCCAGGATGAATATAAGTTCAAGGACAGGTAATCCAGGAAGCAAAGATCAAGAGGGAGCACACTCCAGTAGTTCCTGCAAGGAAGTAAAGATCAAGAGGGAGTCCACCCAACAACCAAACAAAGATAAGTATTTGAATTGTTATATATATGATTACTTAAATGATGTTGTTCAACCATGTACATACTCATGATTTAGGATGAATATTATGCATATTAGAAAACTTGCATTAATGAACAAGATACTACTAATATGCGAGTAATGGGTAAGTGGCCTATGGTACTGTACAACATTCCATTGCTACTTATCTAGAATGAAACCTCTTTGCTGACATGTTGGGAGTTGTGCACACTCTTAACAATGTTCTGGTAGAGATGGAAGGCATCTAGAAAGTTACAGAATATGGATAAATGTTGTATTGATACATTGGCTAAGATAATTGCATGACTGTATGACATATGTCTTTATGAGTAAGAATTTGTTCTAAAATATATAAGATGTTTCTAATCATGCAATTGAACTTGTCCTGTAGGAAAGACCGTGTACCTACAAAAGAAGGACTACAACATTTGTTCCAGCAACAAAGTTCAAAGAAAAATATCATTTGAAGATACTTCGAGGAAGAAGTGATGGGACACATTTGCAGAAGCCATTCCAAGCATGGTGAGAGGAGGATCCTTCCCTTGGCTGTGGATGTAAGCGTTGAGTGATGAGCATCAGGACAATGCTCCAATTAATGCTTTGGATATGCATCAGTTGGATGCTTTGTATGATCAGTTGGATCATGTATATTGGTATGCATCAGTTGGATCATTTATATTGATATGCATCAATTGGATTCTTTGTATGATCAGTTGGATCATGTATATGTATATGTATATGCATCAGGGCGATGCAGTGACAATGATCAGGATGATCATGTGTGATGAGTATCAGGACGATGCTCTGGATGACATGCATCAGGACGATGTAGTGACGATGATCAGGATGATCATGTGTGATGAGTATGAGGATGATGCTCTGGATGATATGCATCAGGACGATGCTATGATGAAGGAATTGGGTATGATGCATTACTTTCTAGGTATGGAGGTGTGGCAGAGTGCAGATGGAATCTTCCTTGGACAAGGGAAGTATGCAGTAGAGATCCTGAAGCGGTTCAGGATGATGGACTGCAAGGCCATGGCCACATCTATGGCATCAAACCTGAAGCTACTGTGTGATGCTTCATCTGATTTGATTGATGCCATGATGTATCGTCATATGATTGGGTCCTTGATGTACCTGACGAACACGAGACCAAATATTTGCTTTGCAGTGAACACATTGAGCCAGTTCCTGACGGATCCCAGAAGTGTTCACCTGGTTTATGTAAAGCATATTCTGAGGTACCTAAAGGGTATGGTTGATTATGGGCTCAAGTATGATGTGAATCAAAAGTTTAACCTAGAGGGTTATGTTGATTCAGATTGGGCAGGCAGTGCCATTGATCGGAAGAGCACTTCGGGGTGCTACTTTAGTATGGGATCCAGTATGATCTCTTGGTTTAGCAGGAAGCAGTCCTGTGTGGCACTAAGTACAGCTGAAGCAGAGTATGTCGCAGCTTGTTTGGCTAGTTGTGAGGCAGTATGGATGAGGAAGCTACTGTCTGAGTTATTTGATCTCCCGTTGGATGCTACTAGTATCTTTTGTGACAACCAGAGTTGTGTGAAGCTGTCTGAGAACCTCGTGTTCCATGACAAGTCGAAGCACATCGAGATCAAATATCACTATATCAGGGATATGGTGCAGAGAGGAGCAGTGAAGCTCCTATATGTTGCGACGGACGAGCAGATAGACGATGTGTTGACCAAGCCACTAGCCAGAGTGAAGTTTAAGTACTTCAGAGAGAGGCTTGGTGTACTTCAGATCGAGATTCCTTCCAAGGGGAAGTGATGAGTCCGAAGACACAGATGCACATGAGCCATTCTCACATGGTGGTAGGTGTGTCCTCCCATGGTGCAGATATAAGGGTTGGGGCCATTCTGACATGGTTGAAGTGTGTCTTCCCATGGTCGTTGATGTAAGAGCTGTGCCATTCGAGCATGGTTGAAGTGTGTCTTCCCATGGCTGCAATATAAGTGTTGTGCCATTCGAGCATGGTTGAAGTGTGTCTTCCCATGGCTGTGATATAAGTGTTGTGCCATTCCTAGCATGGTTGAAGTGTGTCTTCCCATGGCTATGGATATAAGTGTGATTCCATTCTCGCATGGTTGAAGTGTGTCTTCCCATGGCGTAGATATAAGTGCTGAACCTTTCACGGATGGTTGAAGTGTGTCTTCCCATGCCAGTGAGTGTAAGTGTTGTGTGATGTGCATCTGGGTTGTGCTCCGTGGACTATGAGGTGATCTGAAGATGATGATGTGACAGTAGGGTACACAGGTTTTGCAGAGGCATATAATCAGTCCTGAGATGCTCTTGCAGGTTTTGCGGTGGCATATGATCAGTCCTGAGAGATCTTGCAGGTTTTGCAGAGGCAGTGTAATCAGTCCTGAGGTGTACCTACTTGATGGCTTGCTCGCAGAGATGATGAATACCTACATGGAGGCTAGGCCTACATCCAACATGAAAAAGGGTTGGCTCTGTATAAATTCCTATGACGAGTAGATTAGAGATTGATTGAGATAGCAACAGCAGTGATGATGATGCTCCGTGATCCAGTGACGATGATCCAGCTCCAGAATTGAAGACTTGTGCCTATGTGTATTGATGACTTATGTCTAGAGAATACCTTCCTAGTTAAGAGGGAGTGTTGATGTATTTGTAACTTCGGAAGATATCCTTATATGTATTACATTTGTACTTTATTGTATCCCCAATGGAGATGTATTATTCCTCCGATTGGAAGTGTCCTCATGTGTACTTGCATGTGTTGCAAGTTATATTGTAAGTGTTGTAACTTATACTTGATGGGTTATTAGACCACCTTGATGGGGTCGGCCCTGTATGAGTCATGTGGGTCAAAGGCTTATTAGACCACCCTAGTGGGGGTCGTCCCAGTCAGCATGATGTTAAGTGGTTAAGTTGAGGCCGACTTAGTTGAGTAAAGGTCAAGTGAAAGTTAGTGTATAAATAGAGAGTGTGTCTCTCTCATTTTACACATTCTATTATTCACTCACTTCACATTAGTGAAAGAGAGGAGGATGGCGCACAAGTGGAGGAGGAGCATGTTGCTGTAAATATCTATCTCTTGGGTTTGATCATGGTGATCCTTGTATTGATGCTTATTCTATATTTGAGGAAGTTGTGGGGTTTCTCACCTTCTTGGTTTTCCCCGGTGAAATTTTTTGTGTCTCTTGTCTCTTGTCTCTTATGCTTGATATGTTGTACATGTTGTTCTTTCAGTTAAGATCCTAGATCAGAATGAATTAAATTCTGAAAAAACTAACATTCTCGTCATAGGAAGTTCTGCAGAGCCATCCCTTTTTCATGCTAGATGTAGGCCTAGCCTCCATGTAGGTCTTCATCATCTCTGCGAGAAAGCCATCAAGTTGGTACAACCCAGGACTTATTATATTGCCTATGCAAAAACCTGTGCACATCCCAGGACTGATTATACTGCCTCTGCAAAAACTTGTGTACATTCCAGGACTTATTATATTGCCTCTGCAAAAACCTGTGTACATACCAAGACTTATTATATTGCCTCTACAAAAACCTGTGTACATCCCAGGACTTATTATATTGCCTCTGCAAAAACCTGTGTACATACCGGGACTTATTATATTGCCTCTGCAAAAACCTGTGTACCCTATTTTCGCCTCATCACGTCTAGATCATCTTAATGTCAACAGAGAGCAGCCCAGATGCACATCACACAGCACTTACATCAAGTGACATGGGAGGAAAAACCTGCCACCATTCGGGAAAGGCTCGGCACTCAAATCAATAGCCATGGGAAGACAAACCTCAACCATGCTGGAATGGCTCCAGCCCTTACATCTACGCCATGGGAGGACACACCTACCACCATGTGAGAATGGCTCATGTGCATCTGCATCTTCCGGAATCATCACTTCCCCTTGGAAGGAACCTCGATCTGAAGTATACCAAGCTTCTCTCTGAAGTACTCGAACTTCACTCTGGCTAGTGGATTTCTCAACACATCGGCTATCTGCTCGTCTGTCGCAACATACTGGAGCTTCACTTCTCCTCTCTGCACCATATCCCTAATACAGTGGTACTTGATCTCAATGTGCTTCGACTTGTCATGGAACTTCGAGTTCTCAAACAACTTCACACAACTCTGGTTGTCACAAAATATACAAGTCGCATCCAAATGAAGATCAAACAAGTCAAACAGTAGCTTCCTAAGCCATACTGCCTCACAACTAGCTAAACAAGCTGCAACATACTCTGCTTCGGCTGTACTCAGTTCCACGCAGGACTACTTCCTGCTAAACCAAGAGATCACACCTGATCCCATACTAAAGCAATACCCTGAAGTGATCTTCCTATCAGTGGCACTGCCTTCCCAATCTGAATCAACATAACCCTCCAGGTTAATCTTCTGATTCGCATAATACTTGAGCCCATAATCAACCGTACCCTTCAGGTACCTCAGAATATGCTTTGCAGCAATCAAGTGAACATGTCTCGGATCTATCAGGAACTGGCTCAATGTGTTCACAGCAAAGAAAATATCTGGTCTCGTATTGGTCAGGTATATCAAGGATCCAATCATCTGATGATACATCCTGGCATCAACCAACTTTGATGAAGCATCACTCAAGAGCTTCAGGTTCGATGCCATAGGTGTGGCCATGGCCTTGCATTCCATCATCTCGAACCTCTTCAGGATCTCTACTGCATACTTCCCTTGTCCAAGGAAGATTCCATCTGCGCTCTGCCACACCTCCATGCCTAGAAAGTAGTGCATCATACCCAATTCCTTCATCTCGAACTCGGCAGCAATCTTCCTCTTCGTTTCTGCAATCAACCCATCCTCACCTGTCACAAACAAGTCATATACATAGAGTAGGAGTATCATTGGGTTCCCTTCCTCAGCCTTGTAGTAAGGTTGGAATCCACTTTACTCTTGGTAAAGCCTAAACTAGTCAGGAAGTTGTCTATCCTATCGTACCACGTCTTGGGTGCATGTTTCAATCCATACAAGGCCTTCTTCAATTTTCACACATGAGTCACCCTAACATGTGTCTCAAATCCGAGTGGCTACTCCACATACACTTCCTCTTCCACTACACCATTCAATAACGTTGTCTTGACATCCATCTGGTGTACCTTCCATTTCATCACTGTAGCCAGAGCAAGTACTGGTCTATAAGTGCAAATGTATCCTCATAATATATCCCTTCCTTCTGGGAGAAGCCACGTGCCACAAATATTTCCTTGTGTTTCTCTATGTTGCCATCTGCAGCATGCTTAATCTTATAGATCCACTTGGAAGTCACAACTGACTTCCCTTATGGTCTCAGAACTACCTCCCAGACATCATTCTTCATAATCGACCGGTACTCTTTGATCATGGCATCCTTCCATTCTTTCTTCTCGGCTGCTTCCTCATAGTTGGAAGGTTCTTTGTCAATGATGTCACACAGCATGGCTACATAGCTGGAGTATGGCCTAGGTCTCTTGATTTATTTGTGCATTCCCTCTGGAGCGTCATACCTCTCTGCATCTTGTATTTCCTCTCGTACCCATGTTGGCTTCCTCTTGTGGGAGTTCTTCTCAGGAGGTGGATCTACAAGTTCTTGTGGTTCTTCTATTTCATGGTCTTCATGGTCTTTAGGAATTACTCCCATTTTTGTATCTCTGATCCTGGGAACTTCAGGTTCTTCAATGTCTTCATCTTGACTTCATAAATCTTCTTGAATGTTATAGTTGAATCATCGTCACTTGTTCTTTGAAACAAGTCTCTCTTGTAGTACACGATCTTTCCTACAAGTCAATTTAGTTGCGTGATTAGAAACATTTCATAATTTTTCAAAACAAATTCTTATGCATAAAGACATAGGTCACACAGTCATGCAACTATCTTAGCCAATGATTCAACACAACATTCATCCATATCCCGTATTCATACGATAACTTCCTAGATGCTTTCCATCTCTAGCAGAACATTGTTAAGAGTGTACACTACTCCCAACATGTCAGCAAAGAGGTTTCATTCTAGATAAGTAGCAATGGGATGTTGTATAATACCATAGGCCACTTACCCATTACTTGCATATTAGTAGTATCTTGTTCATTAATGCAACTTTCCTAACATAAATGATATACATCCTAAATCTAGGAGCATAAGTATGTACATGACTTAACAATATTATTTAAGTAATCAGATATACAAGAAATGACAATTCAAATACTTATCTTTATTTGGTTGTTGGGTGGACTCCCTCTTTATCTTTGCTTCCTTGCAGGAACTACTGGAGTGTGCTCCCTCTTAATATTTGCTTCCTTTCCGGAGCTACTGGAATCTCTGATAGTGTACTCCTTTCTTTTGCACCTTAACCAATGCTGAGAGGTTCTTCCATAGAGCATTGATCTTTATTTGTTTTCTGGGGTCCAACTCTGTAGGAGCTTCTCCTACTTCTTTTATGTAATACAGAAAGTCATCTCTAGATTTATCTTATGAGGTGGAACTTTCTAAATGAACCCTTGTAGATGGTTACCTTTATTACAATACATATTCTTCATCATTTGAAGAATCATCACTTTCTTGTCTGGTTCTCTTCCTTGGAGGTTCATCATTGGAAGAATCGTCACTTTCTTCTCTAGTTCTCTTCCTTGGAGGTTCATCATCCTCCACAGTGTGAGTGTGGTGCCTCTTCTTGTTGTTCTTCTTCTTGTGGGAGCCACTTTTATTTATGGGACAATTTCTGGAGTAGTGTCCCTTCTCATCACATGTATAGCATCTAATATTAGATAGATCTTTTCTGTATCTTCTAAAGTTCTCCCTCTGACTTTGGTGGTGATGCTTCTCCTTCTTACTGTGGTGGTGCTCCCTCTTGTTTTTATTCCTCATGGAGTGTGTTGTGAGAGCTTGATCGTCATTTTCTCCCATATTCTCTTCTCGAGCTACAAGTCGAGCTTCTTCTTGTGAGCATTCCTACCACATCTTACTAAATGTGATTAACTTCCTTCTAGTACAAATTCTTTGAATGAAAGAGTCCCATGATCTAGGGAGACCATTCAAGGTGGTCATCACAATTTCTCGATTTTCTACATATTCTCCCACATCTTCAAGTTGCTCCTTGATTTGAGATACCCTTGTAAAGTATGATTGCATGGTCTCTGCATTTTGTATCTTCACATTCTTCAATTGGTTCCGCAAGGTCATCTTCCGATTTATATTCTTTCCTTCAAATATCTTGGTCAAGGAATCAAACATCTCTTTAGGTGTCTTCAATGATGACACAAGTGGGATGAGATGATCCTTAATATTCAATGATTCTCTTATCCTTAACCAGGTTCTTCTTGTGTAAATATTTAGCCTTATCTCCCTCTGGAACTGGAACTTCTTCATTTACATATGTGTCTACCTTCAAGGATTAATGTAATCCTATACTTCCATGCTCGAAAGTTATCAGCCCCTTCAAGATTATCCTCAAGCTTGGTGTGGTGATACATCTTTAATGAGAACCTCAAATGGAAATACAAAAGATTTAGATCTTACCAATTTGAGATGCCCGGGCTGGATCTTTGTCAGAGAAACCCTAATTTTCCAAAGTTGGAATTTGGAACTTCTGGTTGGACAGATAGATGTGCCTCCTCAAGGAAAGTTATCCAATGTACTCACTCCCCTAAATCTGAGAACAGAAAACCCAAAATATCTGATGCCCTAGTTTTCCTCTGGCAACAATGTCGAGCCGAAAAATGAAAATTCTCGGAATTGAATTTTGTTTTCACATAAATATGTGCCTGGATGAGGTGAGTATGCTCGTATACTTGGTTTATGAATATTCCAAAAATTCACCCTTGAAAATTGACTTGCGAATTTTGGATCTGCAGTTTCTGGCTTTTTCTGGTTTTTCTGGTCCAGAGTCAAATTAGGGTTTGACTTTCCCAGAGTTTCACCCAACCAAAAACTTCGATCTTGGTCTCTAAATTTTGATTTTGATGAGGAGCACCTCCCTATGCTAATTGCACTCCAAAATTCCACTTCTGTGAAAATCCCTAATTTCTTGCAGCAGTGACAAGCCAAAAAGTGAAAATGCTCAGAATCAACTTATGCTTCGATAGAAAGATGCGCCTTCCCAAGATGAGTTATCCTAGCCTCTTTTTGTTGATGATCTATGGAAAGAAGTCCAAAAATTAAGAATCCCTAGCTTCTACAGCTGCACAGTGTCGTCTTCTCAGGTTAGCTCTGATACCATGTTAGATTTTCACAATTTTAATCAAAAGTATCTAGGATCTTACTGAGAGAATAACAAGCATAGCATAAACACAAGAGGCACAAGAGACACAAATATTTTCCTCGGGGAAACCATAAAGGAGAAAACCCCGCATCTTCCTCGGAGATAGAATGATCACCAATACAATGTCACAAAAGTAAAACCCAAAAATAGAAATGGTCTTCACTAGCTTCTCTCTTCTCCACTTGTGCAAACTTGTCCTTCTTCTCACTAATGTAAAGTGAGTGAGTGAGTGAATGAATAAATAGAGAGCCTAGCCCTCTATTTATACTTTACCTTTCACTTTACCTTTACTACTTGACAAGTCGGCCTCAACTAAAGTTGACTGGGCCGACTCCTTTAGGGGACTTAAAAACCCCAATACAAAGGACTCTAGGGGAATTAATGCCCCGACTTACATGGGAGGATTTACCTCAATGAATTTACATGACCCAAATACAATAATGACTTCTCTGACCAGAGGGATAAACATCTCAGTCGGAGGTACAAATAAAATACAATATGAAATACAAGTGAATATCTTTCGAAGTTACAATTACATTAACATAATTCAATTTAGTTAGATATTTAAACTGAAAGATAGAAAAGCACAACAAAACACAAAAGACACAAGAAATTTCCTTGGGGAAACCATAAAGGAGAAAACCCCGCAACATCCCCAGTAATAGATTCGTCACTAGTACAATATCAAACAAGATAGAAAACCCAAATATAAGGTGTCTTATGCAGCTCTCTCTTTCTCCTCCAGCGAACTTGTCTTCTCTCTCACTTGTTGCAACTTGCTTGAGTGAGTGTGATATCCAAATGAGAGAGTGATACTCTCTATTTATACTTTAAGTGTGAATGACCTAATTCCTCATTGGGGCCGCCTTGCCTAACTTACTAGGCCGACCTGTCCCGGGGAGACTCAAAAATACAATTTACATTTATCTTTTGGGGTGCTATTGCCCCGACTTACAATGGAGGTTTTACCTCGATATTCTTGCATGACCAAATATAGCAATGACATCCCCGGATGGAGGAAAAACATCTCCGACGGAGGTACAATAAAAATACAATAATAATATAATAATAATATACAAAAGAATATCTTCTAAAGTTACATTTACATCAACACTCCCTCTTAACTAGGAAGGTATTCTCTCGACACAATCATCATAACAGTTGGACACAAACTCGGGACAACATCATCATTGATGGATTATCATCATCATTATATCATCATCATCGTTGGATCAGCATCATCACTAGGTCATCATCATCACTGCTGCAGCAATCCTCATCTCATTGATCATTGACTAGTGACATCTCTCGAATCTATCTGCCATGAGAAGTTCTACAGAGAGAGCCCTTTTTCATGCTAGATGTAGGCCTAGATCTCATCTAGGTCTTCATCATCTCCATGAGAAAGCCATCGAGTATGTACATCCCAGGACCACACATTACATTTCCACAGCAATCACCTGCGTCTCCTACTATCATCTCATCATAAATGGATCATCTCATCATCCCATGTGGATAATAGCCCAGGTGCATACATCATGTCCGTCAGACAAACTGCGTCTTCCACCCAGGGGATACAACCCAAGAACATCTGCATCTTCCACCCAGTGGATACAGCCTAGATGTATTACATCTCTCTCTCAGTCAACCTGCTTCTCCCACCCAATGGGTACAGCCCAGGGACATCTACATCTACCACCCCGTGGATACATCCCAGATGTATTACGAATCTCTCATTCAACCTGCGTCTTCAAACATGTGGATACAGCCCAGGATCATCCCAGATGCATTACGTCCTTCCGGACCACTTGCATCTTCCGCCATGTAAGATTCATTCCAGGCACATCCCAGATGCTTTATGAAACATGGACCTACCAGCATCTTCAAACATGTGGATACATCCCAGCAGCATCCCAGATGCATTACGTCCTTCTGGACCACCTGCGTCTTCCACCATGTAAGATACAGCCCTGGTGCACCTGCGTCTTCCGGCCACATCACTCCCTCTTTTGAGGAACATCGATCTAGATAACACCAATATTCTCTCTGAAGTACTCAAAATTCACTCTTACCAATGGCTTGGTCAACACATCGGCTATATGCTCGTCTATCGCCACATACTGGAGCTTCACTGCTCCTCTCTGCACCATATCCCGGATATAGAGGTACTTGATCTCGATATGCTTCTACTTGTCATGGAACATTGGGTTCTCAGACATCTTCACACAACTATGGTTGTCACAAAAGATACAATTCGCCTCTAGCTCGATATCAAACAAATATGACAATGGATTTCGAATCCATACTTCCTTACAACTAGCCGAACAAGATGAAACATAATCTACTTCGGTTTTACTCAGTGCCACACATGACTGCTTCCTTCTAAACCAAGAGATCATATCGGATCCCAAACTGAAGCAGCATCTTGAAGTGCTCTTCTTGTCTATGGAACCCCCTTCCCAATTTGAATCAACATAACCATGCAGGTTAATCCTCTGATTCATCTCATATTTGAGCCCATACTCAATTGTACCCTTCAGGTACCTCAATATATATTTTGCAGCCACCAGGTGAACATGCCTCGGATCTGTCAGGAACTAGCTCAAGGTGTTCACAACAAAACATATGTCTAGTCTTGTGTTCGTTAAGTACATTAACAAACCAATCATCTGCATGTACATTGTGGAATCAACTATCTCTGAAGAAGCGTCACACAATAGCTTCAAGTTTGATGCCATTGGTGTGGCCATTGATTTGCAGTCCATCATTTTGAACCTCTTCATAATCTCCACTGCATACTTTCCTTGACCAAAGAAAATCCCATCCGCACTCTGCCACACCTCCATGCCTAAGAATTAGTGCATCATTCCCAGGTCCTTCATCTCAAACTCTGTGGAAATCCTTCTCTTCGAAGTAAAGGTTGGAATCTACTTTACTCTTGATAAATCCTAAGCTCATCAAAAAGTTTTCCATCCTGTCGTACCATATCCTGGGTACCTGCTTCAAACCATACAAGGATTTTTTCAACTTGCACACATGAGTCTGTCTGTCATGTGTCTCGAATCCTAGTGGT
The DNA here is from genome assembly GCA_027924585.1 of Larix kaempferi. Lineage (NCBI taxonomy): Eukaryota > Viridiplantae > Streptophyta > Pinopsida > Pinales > Pinaceae > Larix > Larix kaempferi. The sequence continues at coordinate 276,514 of BSBM01001815.1, forward strand.
TGCTCCACATACACTTCCTCTTCGACTACAACATTCAAGAATGTTGTCTTGACGTCCATCTGGTGTACCTTCCATTTCATTATTGCAGCCAATGCAATTATAGATATGATGGAAGTGTATCTTGCTACAGGTGCAAATGTCTTCTCGTAGTCTATGCCTTCTTTCTAAGAGAAGCCACGTGCCACAAATATTGCCTTGTGTTTTTCGATGCTACCATATGCAGCATGCTTGATCTTGTAGATCCATTTTGAAGTCACAATAAACTTCCCTATTGGTCTTGGAACTATCTCCCAGACATCATTCTTCATAATCAACTGGTACTCCTCGATCATGGCATCCTTCCATTCCTTCTTTTCTGATGCTTCCTCGTAGTTGGAAGGTTAATTATCAATGATGTCACATAGTAGGGCCACATAGATGGAGTATGGTTTGGGTGTCTTGCTTTCTCTATGTATCTCATCTTGAGCACCATACTTCTCTCCGTCTTGTATTGCTTCACATGCCCATGCTGGTCTTCTCTTGTGGGATTTATTCTCACGACCTGGATCTACAAGTTCTTGTGGTTCTGTCATGTCGCGGTCTTTGTGATCTACTTGAATTGTCTCCTCCTTAACTGTGTCTCTGGTTCTGGGAACTTCAAGTTCTTCAGTTTCTTCAATAGGTAATTTTCTTGATTTGTTGTATGTTGAATCTTCATCAAAAGTTACGTCTCTATTGATCTCGATCTTCTTGAATCCTGGGAAGTATATTCGGTAAGATTTTGATGTGTCGTTGTATCCCACGAATATCCCCTTCTTTCCTGAAGGATATAGCTTTGTTCTCTTTTCTTTCAGGATGTGTATGTATACAAGGCATCCAAATATCCTGAGATGGCTAACTTCTGGTTTCTCTCTTGAGAAAGCTTCTTTGGGAGTCTTGTTGATCAATACACATTGAGGTGTACAGTTTTCTACATACACAGTTGTCCTTGCTGCTTCTTCCCATAAGTGCATCGGAATATCTTGATCATGTAGCATTGCCTTCGTTGCTTCCATTGTCATTCTATTGGTATGTTCTGTAACGCCATTCTGTTGAGGATTGTAAGGAGTGATCAAATCCCTCTTAATATCGGACTCTCTATAAAGGTCCTTGAATTCTTCTGAGGTGAATTTTCCGCCATTGTCTGATCGTAAAGTCTTGATCTTCCTTTCAGTATGATTTTCAACCAGGCTTTGAATTCCTTGAATTTTCTAAATACTTCATCTTTTCCCTTCAAGAAATAAATCCATGTCTTATGGGAAAAGTCATCTCTAAAAGAAACATAGTATGCATACCCACTTAATGAGATGGAATACATGGGACCACACACATCTGAGTGGACTATCTCGAAGATTCCTTTTGCCTTGCTTTCACTGCTAGGAAATGTCTTATTCACGTTCCTTCCTTGTGCACATCCCTTGCAAATTCCTTCATGCTTTGTCTGTATTTCTGGTAGACCTGAAACTGCTTTGCTTGCAATTGGTAGTGCTCTATAATGCACATGTGCAAGCCTCTTGTGCCATAGTTCACTTGGTTCCATGGAGTCATGAACCAACACTTGTTCCAGTTGACCTTTCAACTTGTACAAGCCTCCCTCTTGCTCTCCAATTACTGTTGCATCATTTATTGTCTTTCCTTTTGGCCACATTAGAACTTGGCCATCAACAAATGGAACCCACATTCCTTTAGCATCTAAAGTTGAGATGGAGAGAATATTTTTCTTCAAACCTGGTACATAGAGAACATCTTTCATCTTTAGTGATTTGTCGGAATATAGCTTGTGGAAATATTCTCCACTTCCTTTTACGGGATATTGATAGTCATCCCCAAGTTTCACCCGGTGGGGTGACTCATGTTCTGATAGGTTGATGAAAGATTATTTGTATCCCATCATGTGTTGGGATGCTCCACTATCTACCATCCAATCATTTCTCCCATGGGTGATGGTACCTATGAGTGATGATATTAAGACATATTCTTCATCACTTGAAGAATCATCCCTTTCTTCTCTGGTTCTTTTCCTTGTTGGTTCATCATCTTCAGTGGTGTGAGCATGATGCCTCTTCTTGTTGGTTTTCCTGGAGGATCCTTGGTTTTTGGGACAATTTCTTGATCAATGTCCCTTCTCATCACATGTGAAACATATGATACTAGAGAGATCTCTTCTAGATCCATGATTCCTATTGGGCCTTCTGGATATTTTGTGATGGCGGTCCTTCCTCTTGTTATGATTTCTCTTTGTGTGAGCAGTTAGAGCTTGATCATCATTAGCTCCCATATTCTCTTATATTGCTACTAGTCAAGCTTCTTCTTGGTGCATTCTTCCCATAATCTGTTGAATGTGATTAACTTCTTTCTGGCACATATTCCTTGAATGAATGAGTCTCGTGATCTTGGGAGACCATTCAAGGTGGTCATTACAATATATCCTTCTTCTACTTTGTCTTCAATTTCTTCAAGTTGCTCTTTGATTTGAGAGACCCTTGTGGAGTAATATTGTGTAGAATCTGAGTGTTGGATCTTTACGTTCTTGAGTTGGTTTCTTAGAGTCATCTTTCAATTGATGTTCTTCCCTTCGAATGTCTTTGTCAAAGCATCGAACATCTCCTTGGGAGTCTTCAAGGATGATACATGAGGGATGAGGTGATCTTTGATGGAGTCTGCAATAATCCTCTTGGGCTTGACCAAGTTCTTCTTGTGGATTTCCTTTGCCTCTTCTCCCTCTAGTTCTAGAACCTCCTCATTGACATACTTGTCCAATTCATTATCTTCTAGGACAAGAGAGATTCTATACTTCCATACCTAGAAGTTATCAGCTCCTTCAAGCTTATCCTCAAGCTTGGTGTGATTTTTCATTTTGATATGAGAACCTCAAAAGGAATTAAATAGCAAGGAATTAGATCTTACCAATTTGAGATGCCCAACCTGGTTCTGGATCCGGATGACCTAGGGTTTGTTAGAGAAACCCTAAATTTCCAAACTTGAAATTTTGAACTTCTGTTTGGACAGAAAGATGTGCCTCCTCAAGGCGAGTTGTCTAGTGTACTCCTTTTTCTGGATTGATGGAAGGAAACCCCAAAATTTTGATGCCCTAGTTTTCTCTCGGCACCAATGACTGGGTCAAAAATGAAAATTATTCAAATTGAATTATGCTTCCTCCAAAATATGCACCCTCCTAGGGCAAGTTAGCCTAGCCCTCTTTTCTTGATGATCTGTGGAGAGAAGACCTTGAACTAGGAAGCCCTAGTTTCCTGCTATTGCACAATGCCTTCTTTTCAGATTGGGTCTGAAACCATGTTATAGTTTGCACTTTAATTCAATTTAGTTAGATCTTTAAACTAAAAGATAGACAAGCACAGCAAAACACAAAAGACACAAGAAATTTCCTCGGGGAAACCATAAAGGAGAAAACCCGCAACTTCCTTAGTAATAGATTCGTCACTAGTAAAATATCAAACAAGATAGAAAACCTAAATATAAGGTGTCTTCTGCAGCTCTCTCTCTTTATCCTCCAGCGAACTTGTCATCTCTCTCACTTGGTGCAAACTTGCTTGAGTGAGTGTGATATCCAAATGAGAGAGTGATCCTCTCTATTTATACTTTACGAACCCCCTTTACTTGCAAGAGTATATCTCGGATTTGTCAATTATGTTATGGTCGGAGTACTACTCACAGTCACTTGATCGAATTGGGAGAAGTAGTAGGTATTAATGCAAGCCAATACATTGGGTAACCAGGAACTCAACTAAAGTGTGAATGGCCTAATTCCTCATTGGGACCGACTTGCCTAACTGACTGGGCCGACCTGTCCTAGGGAGACTCAAAAATACAATTTACATTTATCTTTTGGGGAGCTATTGCCCCAAATTACAATGGAGGTTTTACATCGATATTCTTGCATGACCAAATACAACAATGACATCCCCGAACTAAGGAAAAACATCTCTGACGGAGGTACAATAAAAATACGATAATAATATATTAATAATATACAAAATAATATCTTACGAAGTTATAGTTACAACAATAATATATGACAAGTATCTATATGAGATGGAAGTACTCTCTAATACGAAGGGAAACTATCATCCACACCGACCACTAGATACTACAACATTTACAAGGCTGAAGTGAACTTCAACAAGCAAGACACTAAAAGTGGATGGGTTTTAATAGAAATTTCATCTTATCATCAAATATAACAAGAGTGGTACAAATAAGTTCGTAAGCTTTCAAGGCCACCCACACCCAAAATCAAAGCACTATATAGTCTTATGCATATGGATCATTTCACCCATGATGCATACAAAGGGTATACATAGAAGATGAGGACTTCCAAGAGGTATTTCAACAACTACAAGGCTAATTTCATGAATAAAAAGGTGATAGCAAGGTTGAATATTATCTATGATATAGATTGTTCTACAAGCTAGATCAACATTGTGCTCCTAAAGGAGAAAGAATGCAACTTATTAAAGATGCTCACACCTTCGAATTTGTGGGTCATTTTGGTGTTAGAAAAATAGTGGACAACTTATAGAAGGCACGTGTATTGGCCCAGATGCAATAATATGTAGCTCAGCTTATCAAAGCATGCATACTTTGGTCTACCAGTAAACCCAATGATAGGAAGCAAGGCCTATACCATGTTAGTTTTTTCTTCTAATTCTAGATTTGATTTACGTCTCAATTATTTGTAATCCCAACAACTTATATGTAACACAATAAATTGTTGAAATAATAATTGTAAACACACAAGAATTCTAACTCATATGTAGTGGAAATAACACAAAAAATTCAGATTTAACACAAGTAATTTACCCTGGAAAAACCCCAACCTGGGGAAAATCCAGCAAAGTGTTTATTTATTATTCTTAAGCTCCAAGAAAAATTACACATAAATTATAGCAGCAAGTACAACCTTACTTATCTCTAGAAATCCACTGAAAGAGGGCAGCCACACCCTTCTCCATCACTAAAAAAACCCTACTCTTCTTCCTTGGTAAACTGGCAGCAATCTAGAAGATTATCTTGTTGCAATTTCTCTATCTTAGAATAAAAAAACACCTCCAGCTTGGGTTAATCACTAACCCAAGACTTCCTGCTTGAGATTCTCACAATCTCAAGGCTTCTTTTATCTCCCAAGATCTCTTTCTTGCTTCACTTGAGAATAACCCCTTCTCAAGAGCAAGAGCACTCTAGATCTTAAGAATGTGTCAAATGCTTCTCCTTAGTTTTCTTTTTATAACTTTACAATAAGCAAATACCATGGGCTCAATACCATGGGCCTTCAAATACCATGGGCTCAACAAAAAAACTTTCTCAAATAAAGTTAATGTCTAGAGAGTATATTTCATACAACTTCTACATGCTAGACACATCACCATTGTAGAAGTACATGTATAAGCTACAAAAACTAACACTCCCTCTTGGCGAGGAGGTACTTCTCGAAGAACCTCCACCTGGATTTGTCTCCAATCCCACCTCATCATCCGATGGTCTAGTTTCTCCCTCTAAACTAGAAGACTTCCATGTCACCTACTTTGGAATTTCTCTAAAGATATGGTCCTCTTGACCATGCTCTTAGGAATCTCCACCTTCTTAACCCAATATCTACCAATCCTGCACTCTGGCAGGCTCGATCTACTTAGGATGGCATTTGTACATGCAACCATACATCCTGTACGGAAGCCATACAATACAGTTGCCTCTCTTTTTTTTAATTTTTTATTTTCTCATAAATTCCCTTCAAAAAATTATTCATGCTCAGAGCTTCATCCTCGGCCTCAGCTCGTCTCTGATACCATGTTAGTTTTTCTTCTAATTCCATATATGATTTACATCTCAATTATTTTTATGCCCAACAAGTTATATGTAACACAATAAACTATTGAAGTAATAATTATAAACACACTGGAATTCTAACTCATATGCAGCGGAAATACCACACAAAAAATTTAGATTTGACACAAGTAACTTTCCATGCAAAACCCCAACCTGGGAAAAAACCTTCAAAGTGTTTCTGTTATTATTCATTCGCTCCAAGGGAAAATTACACAAACATTATAGTAGCAAGTACAACCATACTTAGCTCTGGAAATCCACTGAAAGAGGGTAGCCACGCCCTTCTCCGTCATTGAAAAACCTCCTATTCTTATTCCCTGGAAAACTGGCAGCAATCTGGAACATTATCTCATTGTAATTTCTCTCTCTTAGGAGAATAAAACACCTCCAAATTGGGTTAATCACTAACCCAAGACTTCCTGCTTGAGATTCTCACAATCTCAAGGCTTTTTTTGTTAATTTTTTATCTTTAATTCAGAAACACAATAGTACTTGAAATCAAATAATAATCATGAACATAAGCAATCACATTCAATCACATTCGACACATGAATTTACCATGGGGAAACCCTCTATGACTTGAGGGAGAAAACCCCAACAAAACATTCCTTAGTATATTGATAGATAGCAAAGAGTGTCCTTTACATCAAGCACCCCCTTTTCAATTTACAAAGCAAGAGAGATAGATATAGAAGAAAGACTCGGAATAATAATGCTCCAATCAACCAATTTGATAATATTGGTTTCATGCACAAATTTACTTCATTGGAATTCGCTCCAACCTTGGATACATCAATCTTGCATGAAGAAGTGTTCCCCACTTCTCATGCAATATCTTTAACTCATTGTACTAACTTCAGGATGAACTGAAAGCTTGCCCACTTAGTTAGGTGGCTAACTTAAGTGTCGTCATGCAAGTGTCACAACTCAAGTGTTGTCTTTTAGTTAAACACAAGTGTCATCTTTTAGTTTAACATAAGTGTCGTCATGCAAAAACACTTAGTTAACTAGATCTTCTTTGTTATCACTTAGTTAACTCTCTTAACTGGAATCTTTCTTGTTAACATCACTGTAGTGAACAATTCGAGCTCTCCTTTGATTGACTGAAGTCTTCTTTGTTGATATCACTGAAGTTTAACAATTTGAATTCTCTCTTAATTAAATTAATTCTTTATGTACAATTCAAATTCTCTCATATCTTATCTCATCTTCTCTGCATGGTCCACATGTGTCAACTTAATTAATTATCATATCAAATATACTGAGGATATTTTCCCAATGATGTGATCATGTTGTCCTACTATCTTTCCAAGTGGTTATATGCTAAAGTAATTCACTCTAGAGGTGGCCAATCCCTAGAGGAGACTTAATAGCTCAACCATGGTTAGTAGGACATCACACACCATACATGCTTCGACGTGCAAAGCATCACCTCAACACATGAGGATTTGTCTTAACACACAAGACCTTAGCCTTGACTAGCGAGACTGTACAACATCAACACTTTGACATACAAAGTACTTACTTCAACACATGAAGCTTATCCATTCTTGACTCCAACTCAAGATTCTTCTCCAAGTTTCCTGAGTCCAACTCAAGCTCCTATAAGGCACTACCTCAACACATGAGGCTCAATATTGACACACAAGAATGACCTGGAGAATGACTCATGATGTTGTGACTTTAACACTTTTATCTCTCAAGATCTCTCTCTTGCTTCACTTGAGAATAACCCTTTTCTCAAGAGCAAGAGAACTCTAGATCTGAAGAATGTGTCAAATGCCTCTCATTAGATCTCCTTTTATAACTTTACAATAAGCAGATACCATGGGCCCTCCAATACCATGGGCTCAATAAAGGGACTATATAAAATAAAGTTAATGTCTAGAGAGTATCTTTCGGACGACTTCTACATGCTAGACATATCGCCAATGTAGAAGTGCATGTTCGATCTACAAAAACTAGCATACCATACCTTTCATGCACCGACTAAACCATGCAAGAGAATTTCCATGGATTTCCTGGGTGGTTTGCCAAGAACCAAGAGGGGACATGACTATCTATTTTTGGTAGAGGACACTTTTAATAAGATCGGAATTATCATGCCTTGTGAAAAGACTATCAAGGGACAAGATGCAACAATCATGTTCTTTCAAAAGATCTAGGTGCACTTTGAGATACCAAGGAGCATCTTCTCAAATAGAGATACCAAGTTTCTCAATACCTTTGGACTACATTTTGAGAGAAGATGGACACTGAATTGAAAATATCTACAACTTTCCATCCATAGATAGATCGACAGACAAAAGTAGTGAACAACACACTGGTTCAACTCTTGAGGCGTTACAATTAGAAGCATCCAAGAACCTCGGATGAAATTTGATTTATATTCAACATGTTATCACATTTTATGTCGGGAGCAGCTTCCACACTGCAAACTGTGCGGCAGAGGACCGCACAGTACTTTTTCCAGATCAGGATATTAGCTACCTCCAGAGGAGGCATTTTTGTTCAGATTGCCCCTAGCAGACATATCAGAGGGGACAGACAGTTGGACTTACCATCTACCACAGGGTTACCTTTCCTTGCCAGGCTTTGACACAAGCCCATTTGAGACAATTGCCTAGTCTTATTTTGATCAAGATTGTCACAGTACAGTGCTAGTTTATTATATGCCCGGATTCAGCAGAGATCCAGCTCAGATACAAGTTCAGTAGCAGCAGGTATATGGTGCAGTAGGTATTGCATATTGTTGATTATTGCTCGTGTTGTAGATTAGACTCAATTATACTTGTTAGTACACTAACTTTGCATGAGATGATATATTTGGTGATCTAGCTATGATGTGATGTGTTTGGGCCTATTGGTGATGTCAGTCCACCCCTCCGGTTAGACTTATGTATATGCACACTAAGTCATGTCCTACACACTTGGCTTAGACTTGATCACTTAACCCCTAGGTAGCTGACTTTAGCATCATTTCCACTCCCTCCGCTCATCCGTCTCATTCATGACACTTCTTCCCCGACTTGGATTTTGATTTGTGATCCCGAGGACCCCTTTCCCCACTGATCTCTGAGTTTTCCATGACTCCCTGTTTATTGTGCCTCAGCTCTTTAGTGTGTGAGATACACGGTTAGACCTGGGATTTGCTCCTGTCGGTTGCCCCCGATGTTGCAATGCAGTTAGGATTGTGTAGCCTCACCGGGTGCTCCCCACTTCTCGTCGAAGCTTGTATTACCCACCCCCATTACCTTAGCAGTATGAGTGTCATGTTTATATCTTTTGAGATATGTATGTATCCCAAGAGGGCCATGAAGAAATGAAGAAATGAAGTGTAAATCAGGCTAAAAAGGCCATTGTATTGTAAATTGTAAAAACTAGCCAAAAAAGGGCTAAGTATGAAACTCATTGTAAAATCCATGCAATGTGTTTGTGAACACACATGGATTCTGGTCAGCTATACATGTCAGCATTTGTAGTGGTTATTCCTCACTTAGTCCTGCGGGACAAGGAGGTGAGAAGGAGCAAGGGACAAGCTCAAGATTGCCCCCTAGAGTCTCAAGTTACGGTTTGTCGGACACCCAGTTTGGCGGCTCTAGAAAAGAACCTCACGGAGTCTTCAGATACAGATGTGAGTTGTGGGATACTTGTTAGATGACTAGTGGTGGTTTCCCTACACTATACCCATTTGTGAGGCACTGCCCTTCCCCGTGTTTTGTCATGGCATGCTTACCTCAGTGGACCCCGCTTTCCCGAGTTGTCTTAAGGGTCACACAATCTTTATCCTTGTCTTCCCACATCCTTTACCTTGTTGTCCACATCACCTAGATTCAGCAAAGTGGTCAATTCTATAGAGGTGTATAGCATCTTAGTCTTTTGGAGGTGGTGGGCCCACTTCACCAGGGCCTTGTACTATTTCAGGATTTAATGAAATTTGGATCACCATGTTATCATTTATTGCTTAGTAATGTACTAACTTGTTTAATTGAGCCTTGTCACTTCATGCTTGCATACAGGTTTCAGCCAGCACTATGGTTGACCAGAATTGACTTGGTCAAACTGGGTTGACTAGGCCAAAAATGGGCCCGAAAAAATGTTGCGATCAGAATTTTGATTTCGATCATTTATTATCTACAGGGTCCCATATGAGCATGAGATTTGACTTGGTCCCATATGAGCATGCAACTGATGGAATTGCAAAACATTGAACCATTTGAGAGATTTTTAATTATTATTGGTCAACTTTGACCTGTTTTAATTAAAAATCATGGATTTGGGGCAAATAATGCCAAAGTGATGGATCGGGGTCGTTCGAGTGGTCATCCCTACTACTTTTGGGGTCCACGATCGCATTGCAGCAGACGGTTCGGCAATCCGGGCACTAAAAGTGGGTCAAAAGCCCAAATTTCATCTTCAGCCATATAAACCAGCAGAAAATACATGGAAATCAGAATTTGACTAAGGCAACTATAGACAAAATGGCAAAATTAAAGGTTGGCAATGGTAAAGGTAATTACTAAGGTATTTTTGGTAATGTTTGATGTGTATTGTGGGGCCCTCCATTCAGCAGCTCACTAGGGAAGTCGAATTTGGCCCATGGGGGCGTTTTTCTCCATAGGGGGAATTCGACTTTGGCTATTGTATTGGTGTGGGGCCCTTATTGTATTAGTTGGGGGGATAAAACATCCCATAGACACCCCCCAACTCCACCTTGTTGCATTGTATGGCCCACATGGGCCCCTCTCTCTCCACTAGTGCACTCTCTTGGGGCAATTCGCACCCCCCTCCAGGGATGCATCTCCACCATTCGATTTTGTGGATGGGGAGATGATCTCAACCCTCCGTTTTGGGGGGAAACCTATCTTGAGAGTGAGCCATCTCTATAAGAGAATGGACTCACTTCCATTGTTCTCGCTTGGCACATTTTTGCACTTGAGTTTTGACAATATAGAGCCATTATTCTACTAATTTCTTGAGAGTTTATCCATGGATGTGGATTGTTTGAATGATATCTAGTTGCCTTAGCTTTATTGAGAGGTTATCGTTGTGTTTCCTATCATTCTTTGGCCAAAACGATTTGCATGTGAAGAAGACAACTGGAGGAGGGCGCAGTTCTGGGATTGGGAACCCCCCAACTGCTGGTTTCTTTCAGAATATTAACAAGAGGGAGTTGTTATTGCTTAATGCCTTTCAATTTATCTATTTTCAGTCATTTACTTGCTAGTTTCTCTTATTATTTGCTGCATCACTGACTTGATCTTGTTTGTGGCATGTACCTAGGGCGTTTTTGGCCAGTTGGGAGCTCAAACGTACGAGGGAACACCCGGTTGCTCAACAACTGCATTTGGGGAGCTAGTCTTCGGCAATTCCATCCATTTCATTTACTTTCAAGTAGGTTTCTCTTGCTGGTCTCTTGTTTTTAGAATATCACTGTGTGTGTTGAGCAAAAATTTACATAAAAAACCCACAAAAATATAAAACACAAGTTTTCACCGTAGGATTTCTTTTTAATTCAAAACCCACAAATGATTTATGCTTAAAATCCTAGATACCAAGTTTCATTTGATTTGGACTCCATTTACCCACCTTTTAGGCACTGGTCACTTTGCCAAAAACACCCCTCTAGGGCGTTTTTCTCTTTCAGCCTGTTGGGTGCATTTTGGGGTTATGGGTACTCTTTAATCTGCTCTGTAACGTCTTTTTACCCTTAAGTACCAAGTATCAGCAGCTGGAAATGCTTATAAACGTCTTTTTCTGACTACCCTAGGTCCATTTTCCACCGTTTACCCCATTCCCCTAGGGCTGTTACTTTCACTGCTTGCTGGTCTGTTTTTTTGTGTTTTAAATCAGCCACTTAATCAAGTTATAATTGTTGGAATGTGTGTTTAATTTGCTTATTCACCTCTGCCATGTATTGATAAATCATCACGAGCTTCATTCCCCCATAGGCAAGGTCCCTAACCACTCTTCCAGTAATTTTCTGTTTGCTGATTTAATTTCCAGCCTTCTAATTCTTCAATTTGTCCATCATTTACATGTGTAATCAAATCTGAATTTGTATCACTTAGTATACCTTATCATCCAGAATCTCGATTTCACTAAGGCTGGAAGAAATCTCACCTTCAGTCATCCATTTTGCCTCCTACTTCGATCATCTTTTTGGGTTTAGGGTGTCTGATTGTTAAGTCTCGACCTTCACCGGTTGAGTGGGTCTCCCCCTTGACTTGGCCAGGTGCCTTGTCTAAAGTGACTGCAGCCTTGTCCGGTGTGACTTCTATCCCCTTGGACAGAGGACTTGGCTGTTGTTGGTTACACTGGCCTAGTTGTTCTCCTCTACCGTCCCTATTGGGATACATACCACAAGCAACTAGAGTTTGTGTGATAACACAACACTCTTATAAGAAAGCAATCCATACTTCCACCAACAAGTCCCCTTTTGAAACTTGCTTTGGATATTTGCCACCTTTGCCCTTAGATGTTGTATATGGACAACAAGGAGCAAGAGAAGACACCACGAGAGAAGCATTGAAAGATGAAAAATTCATTGATAAGATTGAGTAGATCCATTTGAAAGTATAGAAGACGTTGAAGAAGCAACATGAAAAATAAAAATACAAGGCCTAGCATGATTAACACATAATTGAGAAGTCATTCAAGGTGGGAAACAAACTCCAATTACATTTGAACAAAGAAAGGCTATGGGGTCTTGGTAAGAAGATCAAGACTTTGCAATATGGTGCTTTTGAAGTGTTGGAGAAGGTAGGTGATCATTCCTACAAACTCAATCTACCTCCATAATCGCATTTACTTAGCAATGAATGTGGAAAATTTGAAACTATAAAGGCTAAATTTATTAGGATCTACAATGGAATAACTTGAGTGGTATTTTCAACACTAACTTGGGCATAATTTTCATCAAGCATGGAATCCTAGAGTATACAATCAAGAGCTGAAAATATACCACCTATTCAACCATAAACCCAACTAAATTTAACCTTACAAAGTAAAGACCTCACTTGCAAATCATCCCAAGCAAGAAACCATTGTTGATACAAAAAATACACCATAGTATTAACTAGATTTCCTCATCATAGCACTACCATCAACCATCCATAAGAACCAAAATATATTTCATTGAGTCTTAATGGAATTTCTCCACCAATCCAAACATGAGAATGAATTAAGAAGAGCCTCTCTTACATCGGAAAGTTCAATTTCCTTTACAATAAAATATGAATAAACTAGGCTAAAACCCTAGATCTAGACTAGGATGGAGTAAACAAATCAAAATAATCCAATAAACCCTAAAAATCCCATATCCATGAAATATGGTGGTCAAAACCACAAGTACAATATCCAAGAGAAGAAAGGCCCAAGAAAGGGGTGCATCCATCAAATGAGGGTGAATGATGACAAGAAGTCAAACCTAGCCTCCAAGGGCTCTCCCAAGGTAGCGCTCCAAGAAAAAGGCATCAAAAGGTGGAGTACTTCCTCTAATAAGGTGAATGCTCTCCTTGAGAAGGCTCCAAAATTACATGTCGAAAATACGGTACAACTCGTTAAATGACTATTCTGGGAATGCTAACTCCTCAATATTTATCGGATTTTCTATTGTAACCACTTTTCGAAAAAATCGTGATCACTCTGTATTTAATGACATTGAGATGGCTCAATTATGGGCACTGTCAAAACATAACTACTCCCAAATCTAGGATGCCCCTCCAAAAACGTCCCATCAAAAATGGCATAAACGAGTATGTAAACAACCTTGCAATGGGTTGGTGTTCATCAAGGGAAAACCAATGAATGTAGAGTAAGTCAACAAGTGCAAGAGGTTGCTTCCATACATCGAGGGGTCAAACCCTCAACCAACAAATAGATCTATGTGCAATACTCCATCAAGCGGGGAACAACCTCAACATATGTGCAATGAATGTTCACATAACAACCAAACCCCAAGTCATGGTACATCGTATACATGATTGGACATGTATGTAAAGGATATTGTAACTTTGATTCTAATTTTGAATATCAAGTTATAGGTTTTTTTTCTTCTGGAAAAAAAAAACAACCAAACCCCAACCTCCATGCCAACTCATCAGTCCATGCACCAAGGAGACCATCAATAAAAAAAATAGGAGCATCCAACTCAAGAACAAGTGTCCACAAGATAACCAACACATGAGAAAGGGGACAACCCCTTCTACAAGCCACTAGAAATCCACGACACATGCCACAAGCAAGAAACAAGGAGGGCACTCAATCAAAGATGACACCCAAAAGTGTTTATGATCCATTTATGTGCCAAGGATCAAGAACACTCCACAAGAAAAGGCCTCTACAAGCATCAATACTAGGCCATCCAAATATCCATCAACATGTAAGCCCCTGCTGAAAATGTGATAAAAATCACATATGCACACCCATCCAAAATGGGGGATAATAGGCTCAAAGGAAAAAATTTAGGCAAGGCCAAATGGTACTCTAAGGAGAAGGTAGAGGAAAAATTTCCTTGCCCCTTTAGTAAAAGCTTTTGGTGAGCAAAACATTTCAAACTAAGGAGATATGATCTAAAATGGATCACTATATAATTCGTCATCGATTTTGGTAATTTCTAGGTGGAAAAAATCGAACTAAAGGCTTGTAGGACCCATTTTAGGTGCACATCCGATTTTGACAATTTGGGGTCCTAAAACTTCCAAAGTTCAATTGAGGCATTAAACAACTTTTTGGGGCAAAACCTTGTGAATGAAGTTATCATCCTATCGACATCGTTCTACACATCGAGAGCTTTCCATCGATGCAAAGATCACCTCAATCGAAGTCCGTATGAGAAAATTATGCCTTCCAAAAGTTGGCCTATGTTGTTGACCACCATGGTATTGAGTGGATACCATGTCAACACCCATTACTCACACGTGGATCTAGTCATGTGGACTTTCAAGAAAAATATTTAGGATCCAAAACCTAACCCTAATCAAGAGTTGAAACATGCAAAAGGCCTAACATTAACCCTAGGCAACTATCAAAGCATGTTAAATACTAGGCTACTAGGAAAGATGGGGTTCCATTCTTGTTGTATTGATTTATTGTTCCATAGTTGCGCAAAGCAAGGGAGTAAGATATTGAAGCAAAACAGAGGGAGTAGAAGCCCCTGTAACAACCACATTTAGCACAATGCCAATGGCAACTCCATAGTGAGTTCACATTTCTTTGTATTGCATTTCATATATAAGAAAATGGCAAGGCATAGTCCTCACCTTCTAACTAGGTTTTCCCATATTAAGTTTCCCAGGGTACACTTTGTGTTCATTGTTTGAATAGTGTGGTATTTGTTTTAGCTTCGTCTATCTCAATTTCATCTTGTTTCGGTGTTTGAAACACTAAGCTAGTAATATTACATCTTAATCATAAGTAAAACATTGTAGAACTATGAGTTTACAAAAACTTGTAAGATCTATTGTGACAAACTATTCCAATGAAATATCAATGATAGTTTATAATCATCAATTGTGTTCAATGATGCTGCAAAAGAACAACAATTACAATAATACCCCAAGTAATCATATAGAAAACACTCCAACAGATTTATCACAACACAATCATCAAAACATGCAAAATGTCAATTGATGTAACAAGTATCCAAGAGAAAAGCAATCATGACATCAATATTCATGAGAAGAATTCATATCATTAGCCTCATAATAAAAGAAGTTGCAATGTCTCGATGAATGGAAAGCAAAGCACCAACATTTCCATCAATAATCCAACTAATTCATCATTAAAGCTAGAACAAAGCAAAACATGTGAACCATGAAGAAAACAACCATAGTGCTTCCATCATGTCAACTCCATAACACCTCAAGCCCTTTACATCCAACTTCATTAATTACCATGCCTACCTCCCATCCAACACCTTGGAATCAAACTTTGAAACCCATAAATTCTCATTAACAAGAGGAAAATGGACCCAAGATAAACACATCAAGCAAGGACACTAACTAACTCATCAAGGGGTCATAGGAAAATAAGATCATTGAATAGAACCCATGCACATATTTGTAGACAACCAAGTGAGTTAAATAGGTTAAAATTTTGATATTTAACATATGCACTCACACTTTTCACAATTTTTTCCAGTTGATCATTTTAGCGATCAACAATGTGTTGAAACAATGCATAAACCCTTGACTGCTTGTTCATCCAATGTCCGTGTGTCCATTCTCCATGAAAATGGGTACAAAGAGGAACCCAAAGTAACATCTCCATTCGGAATTACATAACAAATTTTGTTGTACTTTGTAAAGATTTAATTTCAGATCTAAAATAAGAGCAAAAAAGTGGGCAATTATAAGTGGAACGGTGACTTGGAACATATGGATAGAGCACAACAATAAGAAAATTCCAAGCCACAAGAAGCCCTTCAAGGAAATACAAGAGGAAATCTCCAAAAATATGTCAAAAACCAGAATGCATGTAGAGGAAGAGCACCCAAGAAAATTTTATGTACAAGGGAATCCAAATGGCCAATATACCTCATCTTATCCCTAAACACCACCAAGTTGGTTCCAACTTACCCAAATGGCAAGCACAGAACTCACCCTATGTCAAACTAGACTTTTATGGAGCATTAAAAGGGAATCCAAGCAGAACTAACATTGGAGGGATCCTCTATAACTTTTCAAAAGATCCTATTAAATTCCATTTCCAAAACATAAAGATGACCACCAATAATCTAGTTGAGACGATAGCTCTGAGTGAAGGATTGTACTTGCCAGAGGGACTATGAATAAAAAATCTGAAAACAAAAAGATATTTGCAGGGAATCATTGACAAATTGAAGAAACTTGGGCCAAGAGAAGCAAGTAGCCAGCACCCCACAACCTAGAGATTGATGCATCCTCTAATGAGACATCTCTTCTACTACCATCCTTCTTAAATTTACAATTGCAATGCATATTAAGGGTGGCAAACAAGGTAGCAAATACACTAGCCAATATGGGGGGGATATGGAATGTAGGCAAGAAGTCATATGGAAGAGGGGCAATACTTGGCGCAACTCAGATACTAAGAGAGCTAGAAATCAAGATCCAGAAGAACCACTGATGACATGAACACAACCAAAAGTTTCAACACTGCAATTGAATATGATCACAATTCCAAAAGCAAATTTTGCCTCTACAATTCCATAGCAACTGAGCAAGAATTCACAGCAATCCTTTTCAACCCACAGATGCAACATATAAGCATCACTAAAGAAGTTAAATCAGTTTTGTCTCTGCATAACAATTAAGAGAATTGTACATCATTCAAGAGCACCCCCAACTTGTCAAATTTTGACATTTATATGATAGATACATTTTACTTTCAATGGATGTACTTTTACGGAGTCTTGCGTTTCAATGTGAACGCTTATCATAAATATCATGCAATCAATAGAAGAACAAAAAATTCATGGATGGTTTTCAAATACATGTTATCTAAATATATATTTGATAAATATCATGTAATCATAGAACAAAAAAATCATGGATTGTTTGGATTTTTTCCAAATACATGTTATCTAAATATATATTCGATAAAGCAACCATAACTTTGTTCATTTGGAATCCACCAACAAGATTAAAAGTCCAAACGTGGACAGTTTTAGCTCATTTTTCTGGACAGTAATATAAAGGCTGGATTTTGTTTATTAACGATATGCTTAAATATATGATAATGATTACTTATTATGTTTAAATACATTATGTTTGACTAGCACTTACTCTGTCATGTGACATTTATAAAACAATAATTCAATACGCAGATTTTTTAAAATCTTTTATCTTGGTCCCAAAATTGGGAGAGCATATTCGATGAAAATGTCCAAAAAATTTTAAAGTTGGGGCCAGAGCCTACTAAAAGTGAAGGCAAATTCTTGAAGACCAAGATCTCTTATTAATTTTTAGGACCAAGTTTCTAACTTTAATTTGAATCCACAGCAATTAGTTTCAAGAAATGATGCAACCGTTTTCAACAGTGAGATAGAACTGTACGAGTTCTTTGGCAGCCAATGCAAACCTCGAAAACCATGGCGAGAACTTGGGTGCCAAATTGAACACATTGGAGCACTGAGTTTCACCAACTCAAAATAAAATTCATGGTGAACATCTTCCACAGGTGCTCAAAACATACATTTTGATTCAAGCCAAACCATAGTGACCCGACTCAACCAAGTTACCCAGACTCATGGGGCTGACTCAGCTCAAGCCCCAAATTGGGTCAAGTCAACCCATGGCTTGGCCTAACTGTCTGACTGGTTCAGTCAAAAATTTTGACTTGTAAAGTCAGCTGAGTCAACTCGGTAGTCAGTGGAGTCAACTTCTAAGTCTGCTAAGTCAACTGAGTCAACTTGCAAGTTTTGCCGAGTCAATTTTTTTTAAATTTAGTGTGTTCACTGATATTATTTTTTGCAAAGTCAACTTCCTAAACTTTTTGAGTTTCAAGTCAACTGTTGACTCTCTAGCCAAGACAAGTCAAGCACAGAATTGAGTTGGTAACTTCAAGCCCAACAGATTTTGAGGGACTAGTTATAATAGTCAAGCCATAAATCCAATTCCTGACCACTTAATACCGTCCACCTATAAGATGTATGCAACCTGCAATTTGATGGAATTCATAGAACAATGGCAACATCTGCACAGAATCCAGTAGTTTCTTTTGAATCAAACACACCTTTGATCTATTTCTACTAGTTGTCTGCAATCTAAGCATTAAAACAACTAACTACATAATTCAGGATAAAAGCATGCTTCAACTCCACAAGGAACATGTAATTCAGGATAGAAGCACACTTCAAATCCTCAGGGAACATGGCAAATGACACTGATAGAAAGATCTGCTAGAATCTGGAATAACATGAATGAATGCTTGGATTGATTTGGATCTACATATACATGTAGGTTTCTTGGAGGAGTTGAAATGAATTGATACCAATACCAAAACAAACTGATATTCGGGATCAAGATGAACTGATTGATTTAATGTTTATTTAATGTACATCAAGCAAGTTACTTGTTTTTTGTGATTGAACTAAGAACTATGACCTCAAATAAGCAAGGAGAACCAAGCCCACTGACCTAATTATTTCAAAACACCTGTAATGAAATATTCTTTACAAATTGTTATAATTGAGCAAAGATGAAGTGGATATCGGCTAAAACCTGGTCCAAGCTGCATCCGAAGAAAGACATGGATATATGCAATTCACTAAAATCCTCACATAGAAACTGGAAACCTAATTGGTTGATTGATTGTATTTTGACTCTGTTTGATAGTGAATGGCCACATCTTAATCTGTATGCATTGCACATACTACCTCAATGTATGTGGTGTAATAATCCTCAAACTGCACTAAATAGTAAATACATTTCTTCCTCTATGGGGAGGATGCTGTTGAGCCATTTGCAGAAGCTTGTGAAGCTGAATCTTCCTTAGAAAGGGAAAATTTTCGAGGGATCATTGATCTATTATGCTCCCTTTTGCCATCTCTATTGATAGACAAACCTTGCCGAGCTTGATTAACCCCATTCATTCCAGTTTGCTGAACACCAAGCGATAATCGCCGGTTCAAAGGAGTAGCATCCATAGAATTCCCATTTGCACGTAGCCCCGTACTTCTCTTTGTTGAAAGTTGCCTGTGGGGAGTTGGCTTTGCAACAAAAAATGTTTCTGGTTCACTTGCCATCTGGCCCTGAAAACGCTTTTTATCCTGAAAATGCAAGGAGATATTGGCAATCTGAAACATCAACATAGAAGTGAAGTATATCAGAGTGCATAACAAAGTCTAACTTCATACCCTGAGCCTCTGTTTCTCCTCTTCTCTCTCCTGCCTCATCATGTTGTATTCATCTAGCATTGCCAAAAGTGGGACCTGAGTATTTCAATAACAAAGACATAGAAGGAAGTGAATGTAGCCGGAAATATGCTATGAAAAACTGTCCATAAACATTCTTAAACAATTTAACTTAATTCAAAGATTAGGGATCACAAGAAAATTCGTTCGGAAGAGACAAAATCCAAAAAAAAATGAACAATTGTCTCACTTCATCATAGAAGAAAGTTGCTCCCCTTTCTTCCTCCCAAGCCCTAGTTTTTGCCATCAATGAATCGACAAGTGCTACGTCCAAGAGATCATGTGACATGTCAGTTAAGAATACATAAATCACAACTAAACAGTCTCAGACTCTCAAGTACCCATTTGCTCTCAATACTTACCAGGAATTTTATTGACGATCACACGGGCTCGTTCTGCACGTTTAAGGTTTATATGGGCACCTCTACTCACACTGTACCTGTTTTCATCCTATATACAAGCAACTCACAATTCACAACTGAAATATAATTCCGAGCAAGTTGTTAACTGCTACAGAAAACACAAAACATAAAATCAGCTAAAAATTATCTGAGGCAGTATGCAACATTCAAAACTACCCTGTTGTAATCTTCAAGCCAACTTTCTTCTTCACAAGCTGCCATCCATTTGTCCACCTTCTCCATTATTTCTTTTCTGCTGAGTGCTTCTTCTTTCGCTTTGGCAATCTGATCATCCATGCTCGCTAGAAGGTCCGAGTGATTAATGGTTCCTTCAAAACAGATCTAGAGAAATCAATATGAAAATTCAAATTGTGCAAGAGAAATAGGCACCAAAGATAGACTAAAAAGCATCAAACGAACCAGAATCAATCATAGCCATTATCTTCTCTTGTGCAGAGTTGGTGTCTATTTCCATATGAGCCTTCCGGTATATCTCTTCAAGCTCCGTTTGTTTTTTATGCAAAAGCTCCTTCATTTTGCCAGCCTTTAGCCGATCCAATCTCTTCACTTCAACCTCAGCCTGGGCTAGAAGGAAAATGGATGTCATCAGGAAATTTCCATAACCAAAATTTAATTTTACCCCAATGTAATATTTGGTTGAAAATTGAAAGAACAATGTGATTGCAGCAGTTGGCTTTAACCCATAAGAACTTCCAAGGGCAGATGGCAGTAGTTGCTTGTTAAAATCCAAATTACCCAAAACAGCATAATAAACATTGAAAACACCAAATTTAAATGGGGAGCACAGCTCCCAAGAATAATAATAATGATAAGTTACATAGTAACTCCTAACATATTAAGAGAATTACTGTGAATAACCCAAAAGACAACAATATCAAATGATGATATATAACTGTGTATATGAGTCTAATAATTTCCTATATATATCAATCCTCACCTGGTCAATGATATTAAAAGCAAGTGCTCTTGGCATTGACACCTCATCCACATAAGCTGAAATGTAGCATGTCACATGATCAAAATGTTTCTGTTCCTCCATTGTGATATCCATTAGATTCCACAATTCAATCAATGTTGTGCCCAGTTCTTGGATCTGTACACGACCAAAAAGATCAAAACCATATTGAATTCTAGAACTATAACCGCTATCAAAGTAACTTTAGATATGAATATTCATCACAAACCTGTTAGTCCTAAAATCTAGATTGCACTTCAGTAACTGGAGACCTTACTCTATTTCTGAAGACAGAAATGAACTATTCATTTTATTATTCATTGCAACTCAGACCATATCTAAAGTAACCAATGTTATATGCTGTTTCCACCTCAAACTTAGGAAAATCCAATATGATGCTCAAGACAATGGCAATTCTTAAACCAGTTTACTAGTGCTTCCAAGTTTCAATTCATCAGTAGGATAGTGACAATTGTTTGGTAGAGAAATAAATACATTTGTGTTAAAACTTTCTAGAAGGGAATGGTTAGAAAGCAGGATTGAGAATATGCTGCTGCCTTTGAAGGGGCATAGTTATCTTTTAAATTCTAATGTATCTAACAAAGAAGGCTTCTTCCCAAGGCTGGCAACACATTCAAAATCATTAAGTTGATGCAATAAAATATACTCAGATAGAAAGTAAAAGTTTGCCTTGCCTCAAATACAATCCCTAGTTATAGAACCATAACATAATCAGCAATATACACGGCAAATCCATGAACTCAGTGACATCATGCAAAAACCAATTGATGAATTCTAGGAGAGATATGTAAATCTATAAATGCACCAAGATATTAGCATTTAATCCACTGCAATGTGATATGGTTAGACTAATTTCCCATTCATGCTGACATGCCTGAGGTTTTCTACTCAGACAACAAAACTGTCTTGTTAACATCCCCTCTTAAAAGCAGAAATTAGTCAGAAACTATTTAAGGGTTCAACACCTAGGTTACTATTTCCATGCTGTAAAAGGGCATACCTAGTCGACCATAATGACCTCAACCAAACTTGGACCCAACTCCCTTTGAACTTTTTCAAGTTCAATTTCTACGGGGCTTGATCCATAATTGAATGCCTATGGCCAAACGATTCACCAACATAGATCCTAATGAGGAATAATATTAACTATAAACAAAAAGCAATAATAACCTGCTATGCATAAACAGTGACTGGTTTCTTTAACAAGTCTATGAACAGGATTAAACAATGCCATGACACATGGACAGATACACAAGAGATACCCTGGAGAAACCCAACTTGGGAAAGTTCCAACTTCAAAATGGCTATCTTGCTCTGGTTATTATCAATTGTGCTTTATAATTACTAGGTTCTTTGGCCACGAGCTCAAGGAAAATACAAAGAATATAACTTCCACTGACCAATACTTTGGCCTCTGTCTGATCATTCTCTCCGTCATCTATAAACTGTGCAGAACAGCAACAACCCAACCTGTGGGTTATTGTGTTGCTAATTCCTCTACCATGACAATGACCATGGAATCTTGGACTCTCGACCATGACCACGGCTCAGCCCACGCCCTCGACCATGGCTCTGTTACCAACTTATTTGTACCATAGCTGGATTATCTGAAGAGCCGCCATTTGACAAACATGATGAATGTTTGTACTCCAGTGTATCAGATGATCCACCATTTTATGCCTAGCCAATTTTGGCTAGTAAGTTTTGTTTTTCAGTTGACATGACCATGTCCCCATGGGGTTTGTAATAAAGTGTGCTAGTAGGATTCTGAGTGTCTCGGTCCCCCATGACTTGATTAAAAAACTAGGGTATTCCAGGGAGTTTTTTCCCTTGTCAATTATACTTTGCCTATAGCCGAGCTATAATCGATGAGGTTTTCTCCCGCTTCCTCCAAAGCTGGAATGCCCGATTTTGAAAATCTGAGCCATGGGGGGTTATTAGAGTCCAACTGATGTATATAAGCCTACTAGACACTATTAGAATAGGTTTTGGTCATGTCGTAAGTCTCTAGGACCCTCAGAAAAAATTTCAAAAAAAATTTACTGGGTCCTCCGGTTTTGGGTTTTTAATTATTTTTTAAATTTTAATAAATTTCTCTATAGTTTAAATGGAGAAATTTCAATTTGTAATATGTCAGTCATCCGAGACCCAAATTCAGTGATTGAAGGCTCCAGACTTAAGCCAAAAATCATTCATGATCCCCAGACCAGTTTATCCTAAGTTTCGGATGTCAATTAGGCCTCATAATTAATTATTTCTCAAAAAACCCAGTTACAGAGAAATTATTAATTAAAATAATAAAAATGATTATTTTGGAGATAATCCAAATCTCTCCAAAATAATCCAAAAGGAATAAAATAAAAGGCTAATTGACATGGCACTCAGCATTTATGAAGATTCCAATCATCTCAGTCAACATTCAATCAAGTGTACAGTCAACACAAGCAAATCTCTCCAAGCTAATTCGCCCTCCATGCATGCAAGCTCGAATTGGGTGATGTGGATAAGTATTTATTGGTGATAGAGTTAAGTTTTGAGTTGCATTGAATGGGAGTGGGGGCGCCTTGCCTAGGTGGAGACCACCTCCCACTCTCAACCACCAAGATCTACATCAAGTTCGAGTTAGGCTCCAAGCCCACCTACCTCAAAGCTCACGAGTCTCCAATGTGCTCACGTCATCTCTACTTGGAGTTCGAGTTTCTCCATGTGGCAACCTTTTATTTGTTAGGTGATGCTTCCAAAGTGACGGTGAGGGGCGCCTTGCCAATGTGGAGGCCACCTCCTCACCTCATTCATTGCAACTCGACTTGTTGGTTGGAGTTAACTCCAAAACTCGGCATTTGACTTGGATTTGATTGGATTTAGACATGGAATTCGATTTTGTGTTAGGTAAATTGGCTTCCATCATGCCAATTCGAATTAGAGTATGCTAGCTCTTGTGTTTTGCTATATAATGAGGCTCTTTTTCCTCATTCCTCATGGAGATTTTGAGCATGAACACTCTGCCCAAAAATCATTGTAATATTTGTTTAATGTTTGAATAAAATAGTGACTTTGGAGGACCATACAAGAGCTTTTGGGGTTGTCTTTCACATTGTTTGGTGACATCTTTCTCACCTTGCCCTTATTTCAAGCTTTTCATTATTTAGTATATGTTCTATAATTCTTAGAAATGTACTATTCGGTTTGGCTTGTTTAATGTGTAAGGGTTTTGCAGGATTCACACAAGGTGGAGAATGACTTGGAGATCAAGTTACTCTTTGCCCATCAATGGCTATTAGCACCTAATCAAAATTGTATTGCAGGTTCCCAAAGGACTTTCTTATCTCAAGAGAAGAAACGAATAGAAGAGACTTGCCTCTTCCTCCATCAACAAACAAGCAGTAAAACTTTGGTTACTTCTTCTCCTCTTTCCTAGTTTAGTTTTTGCCTCCTCAACCATTCGTTTTTCCTCTTTTAGCTAGTTTCGTTCCTTCCTCCATTCTTCCTCATCTTGTTTCCTCATCCAAGTGCTCCCATCTTCACCCCTTTTTTCTTCTCCATTCGTCCTACCTTTTTCCTCCTTGAACCTAGCTTCGTCCTACCTCATTATTGGCCTCTTTTCCATTCCTTTTTTTTGCCTCCTACATCCTCTCCTTGCTCCCCATTTTTCTCCCTCACTTCACCATTCGTTTTTGTCTTCCTTATCTCCTTTCGTCCATTTCCCTAAGCCCTAATTTCACAAAAAACAACAAATAAAAACTTGTTAAGTGTTAGTTAGTAGTTAATTTGCATTCTTGTTAAAGAGTTAGTGGATAGATCTCACATTTTGCATTTTATTGTTAGTCGCATTCTCTTTGAAAAGTTAGTAAGTTAGGCGTTTTTACATCATACTTTTACACTTTCCAAAGTTTCAATTTTATTTCTAGATCTAGGTTTCTTTTAATTTGTATACTAAGGCTAAAGGATGCTTTGAGATTGATCTTTGTTGTAGGTACTTTGAAAGTGAAAAGGGCTTGAAAACTTTTGGAGCAAAGAAATCCAAGCAAAGCAACACTTTGACAAACTACAAGGAGGATTCAATACATGAATATACCATTCACTATCCTTTGTGATGGCTCTTAAGAGCTAGTTCCAATTTTTCAAGTTTCATTTTCACTTTAAAGACCTTTCAAGGAATTATCTCCAAAGGCAATTGTATCAAATTAATAAAAAGCTAAGTGGAGGAGTCCTCCACTTTTTGGGTTCTTCTTCCCCATTTGGGGAAGAGTGTTGTGCTTTGCTTAGCTTAGATCTCTCTTTCTCTTTTAGTTCTTAGATTAATATTCATTTCTGTACTTCGTTTCCAAGTCTTGACTTGAGAAAGCAAACTTTGGGATTGCATCCCAAAGGCCACATAGCTTTGTGGTAGCTTCTCGTTCTCCATTAGCCTCCTTGTCGAAGTTTCAGCTAGCTGGAAAGTCTCAAGGACTAATGGTTCTAGTGATCAACCTTGTTCGGAGATAGATCCCACTTTTAGATTAATGTTTTTTTGGTAGAACACTAAGTTTATTTTCAGTTTGTTTCAAGCATCTGGTTACATTTTATTATCGTCATTTCACTCTCAGTTATTTAAGCTCCATATTTGTTCTTCAAGTTATAACTACTTCTATTCTTAAAAGGAACTAAAGCCTCTTGAACTTGGCCAAATCCAAGTCAAGAGCACTCTCTATCGGAGAGCATTTTTAGTTGTTGCGTTTCCCTTGCATTAGACATTTAGACTAAGTAAAGTCTCTTGAACTTTGGTCTTAAGACTAAGTCAAGAGCGCTCTCTGTCGGAGAGTTGAACGTGCTCTCAATAATCTCTAAAATCATTCCAACTCACACCCCATTAATTAATTTATCTTGGTCGTTATCTGACACCCGTATGCTCTGCCAACCTGAAAGGGTTGGGCTAGTACTCAGAAAGGTGTTGGATTTGCTAATCTCACAAGTGATAACTAAATAAAACTTTACCCCAACCAACGAACCGGCGTTGCTTTCGAGATTTACTGAGGTAGTTTCCTGAAACAGGTGGTGCCGAAATCCTGCTGTCAGACTCAAGGGTGGTCAAAGCAATTGAACACTTACCCTTTTGAAATCTGGGTGGCTTCGACCTATCATCTAAGAGGTTACCAGTACTATTTCTGGACTTTTGATATCCTTGTTCTTAGCCTAATAATCAAGACCACTAAAAACTTATAATTTACCAAGATCATTTGCACAACGATCTCACAAACAGCTACTTTTCAAGACCCACACATTCAGCATCACATACTTGTTATTTTTTGACTCCATAAGGCACTGGTTATTTAAATATTATATCTTGATCAAGACCATTTGTCCTTGTGGTTTTACTTTATCTTGTGGATGCATTGTTTAAACTTCAATTCTTGAAAAGTACTGTCATTTTCGATATCTTATTTAGCAACGTGGATTGAATCTTATCTTGTTTATCTTATTTATAATTTGGTCTCATCACAAAAACTCCTAAACAACACCCATCCGCATCACTTCATCAAAAAACATTACAAAACATAAAAGCCTTAGTGAAACTCTTTGTAGGGACTACCCCCCTTGGCTTCGTTAGGAGTTAGCCTAAACGGAGGAGCTGGGATTCAGGTGACAATACCTGGCTCATTGCTTGCCCCCAAGGCCACACCTCTCCCCACTTCCAGTGAGGGAGACAGCTTTCGAAATATTTCTGCTGCTGGTGTGCATCTCGGCGGACAACAGGCTCCACCCACGCCCTGGAACATGGCTCCACTCATGACATATGAACCACACAGCCCAGTGTTTGCAGCAGACAAATCCTTCCCTGCATTTGTTTGCCACAAAGGAAAACAAACTTGCCTCACGGATTTAATTTGACCCAAGCCTCTCGTCATTTATGTAATGTGTATACTCTAAGGCTATCACGGCTTGACTCTTTGCACAAGTCAACGAAAATTCACAGGACGCGGTTTTGCAGAGATCATATGGGTGGGACAAAATTACCATAACAACACTGCTCGATTCCGACTGTTATGGAGGGAACGACTAAGGGGAAGCCAGGGATCAGTTTGATTGCCGCTTCCAAGGTTAAGGGAACAACGTTGTAATCAATCTTGTCTCCTACAATTAGTCAACCCAATCTTTGCATCATTCAAAGTACAAGGGTCTTCCATTTAGGAGCCGCCATCCACCGGTTATATTCAAAGGAGCCATGACCTAGGAATTTACGAGAGTTGTTGTAGGAGAATCAAGCCGACCTGCTATCTTTGGTCAAGGGGAAAACAACAACCATCGATTAAACAAAGGACCCACCACCGCCAATTCTCTATGCCCACACTACCTAACCAACGATGAGTACAGTTTGAGCAAATAGCAGAGCCCATTGAGAAAGAGGGTATGGATGAGGATGGTCATACGCATCCAATCCAAGCTTCATAACTAACTACACTAAAATCAAATTTCATTGTGATCCAAGGTCAAACAAGCAATCTACATTAGTTTGCTTCAACTAGATCTTAATGTGAAAGAGTCCAGTCATCTCTTTTTCCACCTTTGGACTCATACTACTAAAGTTTGCCTCTCCTTGAACAGATGTACAAGTCACCTTACCTTCAATGTCTGAGTTGTTGTCCACCCATTTATCTCCATCTACAACAAACAAAGTCCCCTTATTCTACTGCTACTATTTGGACCATTTAGGTCCCAATGCAAGATGTAGTTTCCAACAACTATCCTTTATGTGGCCACCCGCATTACAA
Organism: Larix kaempferi; assembly: GCA_027924585.1. NCBI lineage: Eukaryota > Viridiplantae > Streptophyta > Pinopsida > Pinales > Pinaceae > Larix > Larix kaempferi. The sequence continues at coordinate 304,420 of BSBM01001815.1, forward strand.
TGCTTAAAATGCTTGTTAGGATTTTGGCTTTCTATTGCAATTGTAACTATCTTCTTACCTTCACCTTTCCCATGTTTTCCTCTTTTTTGGTTATTCTTACAGCTTTGTTTGTCTTGGGCCACAAAACTATTGTTCCTTCTTATCTCCTTCAAGTTATTACACCTACACAAGTCTCGTCAATGGTCTTAGGTCTAAAAAGCATCAATTGTCTAAGGTGACTCTGCAAAGATCCCAAATACTTAAGAAGCACTTCGAGACTCTTAAGAGATTTCCCTAACTAGATTGCTCTCTTTTTTAAACTCAGAATGAACTCCTACAATGCTTGTCCTTGCCTCTATCTAAGGTAAAGCTAGCCGATCTTTTGTTCCTCCTCATAGCCAATAGTATAGAACTGCAACTTAATCATGTCTTTAAACACCTCCCATTTTGACATCGGTGTTTTATTAGCTAGTCTTCTAACAATGGCATCATTTTCCCACCATGTCAAAGCACGACCTTCTAACTTCAAACAAGCAAAAGAGATTCTTTGTATTCCACTAACCTCATGCACACTAAAATAAAATTCTAACTATTGCAACCATTGATTCAAATTCAAGGCATCTACCTCACCTACATATGGCTTGATATCAATATTTGCCTCTACTCCGAAAGGAGATTGAGTCTTGCTACATTCCCCTATTTCTTTCTCTAGTTTCTCCATCTTAGGTTTATTGTCACCCCCACCTTCTTCATCTAAACTAGGGATTGAATTTTAAAGCTTCTTTTTCTTCTTCTTCTAATGTACAAATGTCGCAAATGTTGATCACTTTTTCATCGTGGAGGAAAGGATCCATGCTGAGGGAAATCCTTAGGGGAATCAAGGAGCGCACTCCATTTTTATAAAGGTTGTAGTCCTCTTTATCAAACGATAATTATTTCCTATGAGTACTTAAATGGAGTGGGAGTGTGCTATGTAGTAAAGCCCCACATGATCCTTGTCTTCAAGAAAGTAAAACAAAGTTCCTCAATAACCATATATTCTTTAAGCACACTATTGCCTGAAAATGGCCCAGACAAATTTAATCATTTACAAAATGTAGAGAAGAAAAAATTGTCACAAATTGGATTTGCACAAAATACGGATACTGTGTCCCCTCACATGTGATATAAGCAAATGAAACAACCCAAATTTACTAGAGGAAGAATAAAAGAAAAAGAAATATTCTCTAGCAGGGAACTTTGCAAGATCATCTCATTATGAATCAAACAAGTTTTTACAAGGCCACGTATTCAAGATTCCACTCAAAATTATCAAGATAGAACCATAAAAACCATGTGGCTCCTAAGATTGTTCTCTATGAAAATTTTCATCAAACAAATCCCAAATGTGAAAAGTTTAAAATGTCATAAATATTTGGCTACACAAGCCTCTGCAAAATTCCTATGATAATACTTAAACAAAGAATGAATGCATTCTCTAGCTAGGATGGGGCTCCTCTAAACCTAGAATATAGAGAACTAATAGAAGCAAAAGGGGAAAGGATAGCCAATGCAAAGCTTTAATAGTTGTATCAAAGGCAAAAACCAAATGGATAGGGACATAACCAACAAAAAGACTAGGCAGAAGGGAAATATGGATAGCTCTTACTTACAAAATTTTGAGGGCCAAAATGAGCTATGTTACGAACCTTTTTCTCATTCTCTTCAAATCATTTTAAGTTTCTCTTGCTTCAAAACAAGGTGACCTAACTACCTTAATTGCTTATCTTTCATGAAGTTATAGTGGCGACAATGATTGCTTGGTCTACCCAAGATTTGATATAGTCCCAAAGTGGGGCCACCTTAATTTCCTCTCACCTTTAAGGCAAGTACCTCATCCTTGATAGGATGTTGACTTGATCCTTGCATAACGTGTTGCTTTCCACATTGTCAATCAAAAAATCCATCAACCATTTTTTTACTTCTACATCAAAAAAATTGGCATGGCTATCAAATTTAGCTCCCAAAATAACCTTACTCTCAACCAACATAGTTTGAAATTCCTCGTTTGCAATCAAATTAACATCTTGAGTATGGTTTGGACCTTCTAGCCTCTTCATGACCTCAAACATCTTGAAAAATATTTGAGATATTTTGGTTTCAAGTCCGTCATAGGCAATTATGAACTCTTGAATAGTTTCCATTTTGTTGTCCCAACCTCTCTTGATTTCAGAAAGTCTACTATTAGAAGAGAGATTATCACTTTGTCTCAGGTGGGGGCTTGCAAACTTCATCCTTTTGGTGAAGGTGTCAAGATAAGATTTACAAAAAAACTCATCCTTCAAGAGATCACCTTTTAACATTTCCTTGAGGCCCAATATTTCTTTGGGAAAACTAGAAACTTCACTCAAAACTCCCCAAAAATCTAGTAACAAGTTCATCCTCTCTTCAACATTGCCTGAGACTACTTTCCTTACAACAAATAATAGTCCCAAGTTGCCTTAACTTTATTTGATTTACCAATGTGATCCTCTTGAGTTTCTTTAGGAGCTTAAGTAGTGAGAGGCTCGACAAACAAAGGCTCAAGTTTCAATACCCTCTCCAACTCTACTACTCTATTCCTCAACTTCTACATCTCCTCTTCCTCCTCGCGAATTGCATCCTCTAGCAATTTGTCAATAATTTGATGCATACTCAAAGCATCAAATGGTTTAATGTTTTTAGCATCAAAACAAAATTCATTCTTTCGATTATCTTCCCACCTTTAATCCTTTTTTGCATAAAACACCTTTGATCCTTATATTAGACATCAACATTTTTTTGCTTTGTTTGTCAAACTAGAATGGTGCATAGTAATAGAAACATATTCAAAGGTAGGGTTACTCTACCGCACCATTTCCTTTCTTGCAGGCTTAACAATGTTCATTTGGATAATAGCCCTAGAGGTAGGATCTATCACATCATCCAAAATTTCATGATTATCAACAAGGTCAACATGTTCTTTAGTATTCCCCTTGAACAGCAGTTCCTACTTGTTATTAGCAAACCTCTTTCTCTAAGAAGGAACCGCAATGTTATGTTCTTTCTCATATGTAACTTTCTTAGGGTTATTACCATCACCACCAATACCAACAATACTTCCAAACTTCTTTTTACTTCTACATAGAAATAGCATTTTGAGTTGACACTAAAGCATTTCTAGGAGAGCCTCCTATGGTACTTCCCCTGGAATCATAACTTAATTGTCCCCTTTGACGACATTACTCATTTGCATCATTGCATCGTTCATTATCCTCCATAATATTCTCCCATATTCTTATGATTATTAGTATTGACATTTGAACTTAGTATCATGTAAGAAACTTTGAGGAGATTACGGTTCCTTACCTTGCATACAAGGGTTGGCCCTTGTAATTCTACTCCATCCTAAACATCTCCAATTGTAGTAATCCCCATTATCTCTCGTTCCTTAAGGATCACAAATTCAAGAAAGTACTTAGTATATCCAAAGGAGAATAAATGGGTTCTAAATAAATCCCTTGGGTCATCTCCAAGGACAAGTGTTTCCCTCAATTTAAGGGATTCCAATATTCAAGCATTATCATTCAAGTGAAGAAAATCCTTTATGAACATTTATGAGAAGCAAAAGGGAGCATAAATGTATGGCTTCTTCTTCTTGAAATAAAGAAAACTTCCTCATTTTGCATGTTGCCTACCCATCTCTACCAAGAAGAATCAATTGCAAACAACCCTAAGAAGGTAGAATGGATTTCCTTCAAAACCATACATCTTGACATATATAAAATTCTCTTCCTCAAAAAATTGGCCCTTCCCTGTTAGAAAAATCCTTGCCTTGGATGTCAAAGAATTTAGTTCCCTTCCCAAATGACTTGTTTTACCTTCCTAACAAGCAATCTTGTATCTCATAGAAATGATATTGGGATTTATGTTTCCAAAACAAAGGGTACCATAGGTATACAAGTTCAACGTTCAAGTCTACACCAACCCTAACTAGTAAATTGTCAAAGGTCATGCAAAGGTTAGGTAGGAAGTGTTAAATTTCATACATTCATAGCATAAAACATAAATGCATTACCAAGATCACTAGAAGTAAGACAAAGCACAAAACAACAACACAGAGTTTACCCTGGGAAACCCAATAGGGAGAAAACCCAGCAACCTTCGCAGAGAGATGATAATTCTGAGATCAGAGTACAAATGAGAAAATAGAAAGTGTGGAAATGTTTTCCACAAATAGAAACCCTAGAAATCAGCCTCCTCCTTTAGGTGATGCGAAATTCTCCTCTCCCAAGTGATGCGCTACTCTCAAGTGTGAGAATGAACAAATGAGGAGCACTGACCTCATATTTATACAAGTGCTGAAACTAGAAAATCCCTTATGGAGCCGACTTGTCTTGGGGGCAATAAATATTTTATTTTTAATCTTTTTATTAATTCCTTTTGCACCCCAAGGCTTACATTGATTCTTTCATGTGTTTACATAATTGATTACATAAGGTTCTTCTCCCTTAGGAGATATAAACAAGTACAATGAAAGTACAATAAAATATAATGAATAATATCTTCCGAAGTTGTACAAAATCCAACACTCCCTCTCAACGAGGAAGGTATTCTTCGATCTTCATCAGCATCACGATCATCTGGGATTCATCTTGTACTCTACTTTGTCTCCATCATCTCTATGCATACTGAAGGTTGTCCACACAGTCTCAGTGTATTATCTTCACTAGCCCTTCGGTGAGTCCAGGAGAATCACTCGATCCTGGATTTCAGGAGAATCTCTCAATCCTGAATATCTATGACATCCTCACCAGTCCTTCGGTGAGTCCAGGAGAATCACTCAATCCTGGATATCTGAGATAATCAATTGTGCCATCTCTGCTATACAATTTGCTACATGTCTGTCTCATCTGCCAATGGGGTCCTCCCATAACCGGCTGAGATCTCAGACGAGCAAAAGGGCACGGCCATCTACTGATTGTCCTACTCTTATGCCTATGAGATTTCTCCCATATCTGGCTGAGTATCTGGACTATAGAGGCACCTGTGCAACCACACAGCCAACTGCTGACTGTCCTACTCATCTGCCTATGGGATTTCTCCCATATCTGGCTGAGTAACCAGACTGCAGAGGCACCAATGTGAACCCGACCAACTGCTGACTCTCCTACTCATCTGCCTATGGGATTTCTCCCATATCTGGCTGAATAACTGGACTGCAGAAGGTACCTGGGTGACCCCGACCAACTGCTGACTGTCCTACTCATCTGCCTATGAGATTTCTCCCATATCTGGCTGAGTAACTGGACTGCAGAAGGCACAAGGGCAAAGCAGGCAAGCATCTCAATGTCATCTTTCCCTCTCAAGGAGGGATATGTTCTCTTCGACTCCACGTCTTCCGTAAAAGTATTCGAACTTCATCCTGGGAAGAACCTTGGTGAGAACATCTGCAGTCTGGTCGTCTGTCGGCATGTACTGTAACTCAACCGCACCTTTCTGCACCATATCACGAATGAAATGATATCGAATCTCGATATGCTTCAACCTGTCGTGAAATACATGATTCACTGACATCTGCACACAACTCTGGTTATCACAATGAATCACGATCGACTCTGGAATCTGGCAAAACAATCCTGCCAGGAGTTTACGAAGCAAGACTTCTTCTCTAGCTGTTGTGCTAGCAGCCATGTACTCGGCCTCTGCAGTACTGAGTGCTACTGAGTTTTGTTTCCTGCTATACCAAGAAATAACTGCAGAACCCAAACTGAACCAACATCCGGAAGTACTCTTCCGATCTACAACACATCCGGCCTAATCTGAGTCTGTAAACCCCTGCAATCTCAGGTCACTATCTGAAGCATATTTCAAACCATATCCCATAGTGCCACGTAAGTATCTGAGCACATATTTTGCAGCAATCCAGTGAATCTGCCTTGGTTCGAACATCAACTGACTAGGGGCATTCACAGCAAAACATATATCTGGTCTAGTGTTGGTCAGATACATCAATGACCCAATCAACTGGCGATACATGGTGGGATCAATCAAATCAGAATCTGAAGTAGAATCTCTCAACTTCTTCCAATTCGCATCCATCGGAGTAGTCATGGACTTGCATTCCAACATCCCGAATCTCTTCAATATGTATCTCTTTCTGCCTCTGCCATACTTCTAATCCCAAGAAGTAGTGCATCAATCCAAGATCTTTCATTTCAAACTCAGAGGCGAGATTCTTCTTACACCATACAATGGGTTTCTCATTTCTTGTGAGAAGCAAGTCATCAACATACAATACAAAAATCAGTGGCTCATCATTTGCAACCTTGAAGCAAAGGTTGGGGTCTACATCATTCTGATGCACCTTCCATCTCATAGTTGAAACAATAGCAATGATCGATCTGATGGGAGTATCTTGAGCCATAGGAGCAAATGTATCATCATAATCAACTTCCTCTTTCTGAGAGAATCTTCTGGCAACAAATCTGGCCTTCTGTTTCCCATATGCTCCATGCTAAGTCTGTTGTGCCCATCTAGGTCTTTTCCGACCTACTGCAACATTTCTGGGGATATCAATTGGATTAATGGAATCAATAGGTTCATCCTTTTCTGCTAACTCCCTCTTGAACTAGAGGGGGATATGATCTCATCTCCTTTGGTTCTATCATTTCATCATCGATCTCCATGTCTGATCCTCTGCATTTCCTGACAGCTAATTCTTCTTCAAAGGTCACATCCCTACTGACTTCAATCTGTCTGAACCCTGGGATGTAGATTCTGTAAGTCTTTGAAGACTCACTGTATCCCACAAAGGTTCCCTTCTTGCCTGAAGGTTCCAACTTGGGCACATGTATAAAGACTGGACAGCCAAATATCTGAAGGTGGCTTACTTCTGGTTTCACTTTTGTGAAAGCTTCCTCCGAGGTCATCCTTCTAGGCTGAGAGTCATATTCCAGGAAGCTTCTTGCTGAACATCAACGGGATTCATATGTCCATCGAAACACGTCTTCTCTTGTAGGCCAAATCACATGGTCTTTTCCCTACAAGTCAAATCCCGACTAATGATCAGTGGCATTTTATAATCAAATGAAAAGCAAATAGTTTACACAAGCATCTTAGCTAATACTTTATCACAACAATCATGAACATGTCTATCAAACACTTCTGGGAAGTATCTAGATGTTTGTTATCTTCACTATAACATGCCATCAAGAGTGTGCACTACCCTAAGCATGTAGGAGGGAGATATCATCTAGACTAACTTCATGAAATGTTGTGTAGCTCATATGCATAATATAACAGGGTAAACTATATCAACTACTCAACACATTAGAACTGCATATAAAAAACATATAAGACAAAAACAAATCTATGTAAGCAAGAAAACAAAATACTTATCTCTTATTGTTTTGGTGTGTGGACCCCCACTGCCTTCTTGTGGGAACCATGAGAGATCTATGTTCTTGTATTCTGGATCTTCTAGAAGAGGAACTCCGAACAATCATTATCCCTTTGCTTCTTGCGATGATGATCCTCTTCTACATCAACAGTTGAGGCTTCCTGCTTCCTTTTACTTGAACTTCGACAGCTATTTGCGTAGTGTCCATATTTTCTACACCTATAGCATTGAACTTGAGATATGTCCTTCTTCTCCTTTTCATCTGGGCGAGGACTTGGTCTCCTATCTTGGTGCTTGTTTTTATGGAACTTCCTACCTTTTCCCTTACCCTTCGTGGCATGAGAAACAAAAGCTTGGTCCTCCTCAGGTTGAGTGTCATGGCCATGGAGTCTTTGACGTGCTGCAATCTTGGTCTCCTCCTGAGAGCAATCTGCCCAAAGCTTGTCAAACTTCGATAGTTTGGATCTACCACTTATGCTTTGGATGAAGGACTCCCATGATGGTGGAAGACCATTTAAAGTGTGGAGGACAAGCTCCTTATCGCCAATAGGATCTCCACTGGTGCTGAGCTTGTCTCTGAGTTCTGCGATCCGCATAAAGTATGAGGCAATGGATTCCGACTTTGCTATCTTCATATTTGAGAGTTGGTTTCTCAAAGTCATGAATACATTTAGGCTAGTGTGTTCAAACAGCTTCATAATGGTCTTGAACATATTCCTAGCATTCTTCTTTCCTGAGATCTGAGGAACCAAATGATCTCTCATGGAATCCACAAGAATCCTTCTTGCTTTAGCATCATTCTTCCTCCATCGAGATTTATCCTCTTTGGCTTCTGGTTCGGGGACCTTCTCATTTACATATAGTAAGAGATCATTTTCTTCTAGGAGTAGAAGAACCCTAGACTTCTAGGAGATAAAGTTGGAGGCTCCTTCCAAACGATCTTCAACTTTCATCCCAATCATCTTGATTGTAGATCTGGTTCAGAAACCCTAGCAGGAGCTAGGTCAAAAATAAAAGTCAATAATTTGAAAAACTGAACCCACAGATAAGTTCGCCTTGCCAAGGAGAGTTGAATAGAGGATGGGCTGGTCTAAATCTGTGGAGAGAAATGAGATAAAACTAAAACCCTAATTCTGCTGCAGCCATAGAGTTAGGTCAAAAATTGAAAGTTCTCGGAATTGAATTCCGTCTTCACCAATGGATTAGTCTAGCCAAAAACGAAATTCCTATGGCTCTTTTCCTCCAAAAGAATAGGTGAAGACTTCACAAGATGAAACCCTAATTCCGGCAGGGTTCCGACAATGCTTCGGCAATGGCTTCTTCTAGAATGGCTCTAATACCATGTTAAATTTCATACATTCATAGCATAAAACATAAATGCATTACCAAGATCACTAGAAGTAAGACAAAGCACAAAACAACAACACAGAGTTTACCCTGGGAAACCCAATAGGGAGAAAACCCAGCAACCTTTGCAGAGAGATGATAATTCTGAGATCAGAGTACAAATGAGAAAATAGAAAGTGTGGAAATGTTTTCCACAAATAGAAACCCTAGAAATCAGCCTCCTCCTTTAGGTGATGCGAAATTCTCCTCTCCCAAGTGATGCGCTACTCTCAAGTGTGAGAATGAACAAATGAGGAGCACTGACCTCATATTTATACAAGTACTGAAACCAGAAAATCCCTTATGGGGCCGACTTGTCTTGGGGGCAATAAATATTTTATTTTTAATTTTTTTATTAATTCCTTTTGCACCCCAAGGCTTACATTGATTCTTTCATGTGTTTACATAATTGATTACATAAGGTTCTTCTCCCTCGGGAGGTATAAACAAGTACAATGAAAGTACAATAAAATATAATGAATAATATCTTCCGAAGTTGTACAAAATCCAACAGGAAGAAATATAGAATCCCCTGGTCTTATGATACTAGATCTCGAAATCTCGTTTGAAATCATCTCAACCCAATCAACTCGATCAAAGATCTCATTTTGAGAGAAGTGTAGTAAATGACGAAAACTACAAACCTATACATAAAGCCAGTGGACCCCTATCTAATCAACTAAGCAAATACCATGCTATCTCTTGGTATGGGTCGAGCAAGCCCATAATATCAACTTGATACAACTTCCCAACCTCAACTTTTGACTAAACCAACCAATAATTCAAAATAGAAAACCCACCACCATGAGAATTTAAAAGAGTATCAACATCAAACATCTTAAAATTCCTTGTGGGCTCTGGGAGCTTCAACATTTTCCTAAAAACAATAGAGGTGAGGGGCATATGGACATTTAATACTCTATCCAATTTTATTATTATGTAGTTGGAGTTAAATTTCTCTTCACACCCTTCAACTACTTTGTGTAGGTCACAAACCTCTTATACACACTTGCATTTACCACTCCTAAGGTCCAAATTATGTTCTTCTCATGCTCCTCTTTTAGTTCCTTCAACTACCACCGATACACAATTGACCAATGGAACAATTTATCACTCTGGGCCAAGAAATTCACGATATCACCAACAAATAGTGTTGCCTTTTTCCTTAGCAACATCTCTCAGGTATGCTTCAACAAGATGTCTATCATCATCTTCCCACAAATCATTTAAGTCTTTGGCACACAACAAAAACAACACCCATCATGAAAGAAACGCAAGGAGGGTGGTGGAGTTCAAATTAACATGTATTACTCCGTGGTTAACTATACAATCTTTAATGACCAAAGGGGTATGTGTCACCAAATCATAGCATGAGGCTTTAGTTATTCAAACTCAAATAGTGTGGATGAATAAACCATGATCAAGGGGTGAAAAGACTCCTCCCCGCACTCCACATCCAAATGTTATGTGGAGATGCAAATCCTAGTGGTGATGACCATCATGCAGCAAGAGAGAAATAAGTCCAAAGGGCAGGGTGGGATGAGTGTGGAAAGGTGTAGGATGCACTGTGCATTGTGCGATGTGTGGCAGAGGGGAGTGGCAATGGATGGATGTAGCAATGCAGTGTGCCATAATTATAAGGTACATGGCGAAGTGACATTCAACAACGATAAGGTATGCAACAGGAAACAATAAGGTAATGTGATGTGCAACATGCAACAATAAGGTAAAGTGATGGTAAGGTATCTCCTCTGAGCACTCCACACTCTGCATGGACGCAATATCGTGTTGTACATAGGAAAGGAATGGATAATTCATGTTGCATTCAAAGGCAATGCACCACACATAGCACAAACAACACCGCAATGCTTATACTTAACCCAAAAGCAAACTTTCCTTAAAACAAAAACAGTTTAAAAAAATGAAGGTCAAATTTTAGGACTCAAGGCACTTGAAAGCAAATTTAGGAGGGGATATTTATTTGAATGGGACAAGGAGAATTTGATAGATCCAATTTACCATGGGTAGGAAAAACATGTCAACACAGCCAAGTCAACAACAGTGTTGTTCATCTAAGTAACCCCCCACACCATCCAAGACATCCACGACCATTTGACCCATTTGATTCTCTAAATAGGTTATCCTATGTTGGGTCTCATTGGTCTTTGTTTCATTACCCATGGTATGGACTTGGTTTGGTTTTCTTCCTCACCTAGTACCAATTTCAAGGTTGAAGGTAACTAACTCTCAACCTTCTTGCATTGTTCTCAATCTAGTCAACATTCACTAGTAAAGCCACCCTAAGGTTAGGAGCCACACTTTAATACCAATACGATCTATAATCGAAGGCATGTGGCCAAACAATTCACCAAAATATATCTTAACATGGAATAATATAAAATGTAAACAAGAAGCAATAATAAGTATAACCCATTGTGCATAAGCAGTGACTATGGTTTCTTTAACAAGTCTATGGACAAGATTAAAAAACGCAATCACGCATATATTGATACAAAAGATATACCCCATAGAAATCCAACTTGGGAAAACTCCAACTTTGAAATGTTATTTTACCTTGGTTATTATCAATGGTGTTTTTACAATTACAAGGTCTTTTGGCTACAAGAGCTCAAGGAAAATACAAACAATACAATCTTCAAATAACAAGTACTTTGGTCTCTCTTGGTACAAACTATACAAAATAACAACCTAGCCTATGGGTTGTTTTGCTACTTGTTCCTCTTTTGAACCTCTATTTAACCTCCTCTCATTTCTCTTTTGTGAAACCTTCATCCTTCATGTCTTCTTCCTTTTATGCTTGTGCCTCCATGGTAGTTGGAAGGCCAATAACCTCCAAAGATTCAAAACCATTCCCCACAAATCAATTATAGATGCCCCTTTCTATCTAGCTCTTATGCTGCCTAAACAACCAAGAAAACACCTTCCCAACCTCTATAGAACACCTTTGCAAGAGACAAGATTTATTTTTTCATTTCCTATCTACCACGTGGCAACATCTCATTTGCTACAAAACATTTTGAGGCCCTTTTGATATTTGGGCCCTTGTGGTTGTTGCCATATGTCACATGTTCACTGATGGAAGACACTCCCTTCATTCCTTGTAGTTCTCCTTTTCCTTTACAATGAGGCTCCTAGTAGGGTTGTCATGCTCGATGGGTTAGGGTATAATCCCTATGGAGTCCCCAGTGCAAAGGGGAACTCATAGTGGCATCAAGCATGTGGTGGAGTTTCCTCGATGAGGAGTGGGCATTGATTCCCACAAATTCTCTAGTATTAAGGCTTAGCCTCAAGTAACACCAAGACCTTTGGAGTTACCCAAGTGTAGGATGGGGTGATCCCCACAAATTGCCTAGTACTAAATCTTAGTCTCATGTACAACCAGGACTTTGATAGTGCTACACCAAGTGTAGGTTGGAGTGATCCCCACAAATCCCTCAATACTAAGGCTTAGCCTCAACTACCATCGAGTTGGCTGAGAACACTACTCTACCTAATAACTCATCAATTCACTATCTGCCAAACGTCCACTATCACTACCCATCCGCCACGTGTCCACATCACTTTGGCACATCAGCAACATTGTACCATGTCATCAAGTGCATATAATTTAACAAGGGTTCTTAAGCACCATATTAACCATAGAATTTACCACTCAGGCTTTTTGAATTTTTAGGGTCCATTCAAATCTACACTTCTAAACGCAATTCCAAGTATAAAGTAGAGGGAAGCAATTAGAGACTCTCAAGGAAACATCATTCTAATTTACAACAAAAGTCTTGGAAGGACAACAAACAATGACTTTCAATTTATGGCCATAATGAATCAATGTTGCAAACAATCATGTTTGTTAACTATAAAAATATCCAATTTAAGTAGGATAAAATAGAAAAATCCATAAAGATAAATTATATTTGATAATAATGAATATAAATACTATAAAGATACTACTATAATAATGAATATAAAGATAATTATATTTGATGATTGATACTACTACTCATGACATTATAAATACCATCGGATTATGGATGGACATGAATTTTGGGGAATTAGTTTATTTCTTAATTATTTATTATATATTTACATATCTATTATTTATATTAATTATGTTCACTACATTTCACTCCTTAAGATGCTTTGTCCTCGAAGTAGAATAAAGGATAAATGTTAATGATCAATTTCAACCACAACTAAACAATAAATCATATTCTCAATCTAGTATACAAAAACTTTGTTCGTTGTGTAGATGGATCGTTGAGTTCCTCAAGTAATCAAAAGGATGTTATACATACTATATGGATCTGAGAAATAGTGAGTGGAAGTTAATGTTGCAAAAGAAAACATAGCATAGAACTCAATCCTAAAACTCAATGGATTTCTCAAACATCCCAGGATATCCAAATGAGTTGGATAAATGTGGTTGTCTTAAGTCCGTCCCAAATTTTCATGAATATGAAGATACAGTTGCAGAGCATAGTACAACGTTCAGAGAATTTGTTGAGGCATGGAATATTGTGGACGAGGGTGTCAGAATGAGGTTGTTTGCAATATCTTTTGATCTACAGAATAATCAGGATGTCAGAAATTGGTATCAAGCGCTTCCTAAAAGAAGGATTTCGTCATTTGAGCATTTAGTCAAGACATTCATTGAGAAATGGGACCCTTACCTTGAAGAAAATGTAAGGAAGGACTTGATTGACCATGTACAGGGAAAGAGCCCGGAAGCCATAATTTCCCCTCCTAAGAAAGAAGATGTCCAAGAAATTTCCAATCCGGTTGATGTATTTGCTCCTCTTAGGCTATCAAGCATTCCAAATGAGTTACCAAAGGCAATTTCATTTTTGTTCTGTGATCACGATGATGATCCCATAGAGCATATTGAAAGTTTTTTGGCAAATGCTCTAGATTTCGATATTTAGAAAGATGAAGACACATGTTACCAACTATTTTGTACCATAGTTGGATTTCTTGTGAGCCGCCAGTGTTGTGAGCCCCTTTGTAATAATTGCATGTTCATACCCCTTGGGGATATTGTAAAAATGTGCTAGCAAGACTTTCATATGTAAAGAACTTGGCCTCCTAGGACTTTTTTATCAACGGTGATCATTCCATGGTGTTTTTTTCCTTGTCAATTATGCAAATGTTGAATAAGCATTATATAATCGACAAGTTTTTCACCCGCTCCTCCAAAGCTGGAATGGTCATCCTGATTTTTGAGCCTTAGAATGTTATTAAAGCTCATGTGTAAATGTTTATGAGCTTGCTAGACATATAATTGAGTCATTATGAACATGTACTAGGTCCCCTAGGAATTTGAGTCAGTTTGGACAGTTTTAATTTTTCCCATTTTACAGGGTTTTTTAATGATTTTAATTAAAAAATCAAAAATATAATAAAAGTGTGGTCTAGGGTTGTTTTTTCCATGGGGGTGCTCATTTCCTAACCCAGAGCACCCCTAAAACCCCAAAACCCACTTTTCCTAAGTTTTAAATGATTATTTATCACTTTAATAAAAATTCTCTGCAGAATACTAAAAGAGAATTATTTAATTAAAATAATAAAGAATGGAGAAAAATCAAATTCTCTAAAATTGAGGGATTTGAGTCAAATAAAGGCCCAGTTGACATGGCAATCAGTATCGGAGATGATTCCAATCAACTTTAATCAAGTTTAAATCAAATCCATGTCACTGCAAGTGATTTCCTCTTGGGAGTTGTGCCCTCCTTCATGTGGGCGACTTCTTAGCTTATGTGGCTCGTTTTTACTTGATGGGTGATCCTTCCAATGCAAGAGGGGTGGCTGCCAACTCTTCATATTCGCACCTACCTTGTGCTTGTTGAAGCCTAGATCAAAGGGAGATCACTCCCTCTTCAAGGATTGTGCCCTCTTGGCTCATTAACTCGCTCTCTTCTCCTGTAAACTCTATAAAAGCAAGGCACTTGCTCCTCTTTCAAGATGGATTGCAAGGAACTTCTACTGCTATTGTTGTTGTAATACTCTGCCATTGTGCAATTGATTGATGAATAAAGTGAAGACTTTGGAGGTCCAAATGGTGCAATATTTCATGGTGAATGCTTGAATGGAGGTGATATTAGTTTAGTTACATTTTTCTTTCATGTGCAAGATTTCTAGCTTAGAAGGCTCTTTGTTAGTCCATAGAGTAGACATTTAAGGTTTTCAACTTGTTTACTTGTGCTAAGTTATCTAAGATTTAAAAGTAGCAAACTGTAGTCGATTACACTGATGCTCTTTTGGTCTTATTTGGTTTATGATTATCACACTAGATTTAATCTTGTTTCTTGGAGATTGTGTAGCTTTGCAGGTCATCAAAGGTGAATGAGAACTTGGAGCTCGGGTGCTTCCTCTTTATCTTCACTGCTTTTCATGAAATACTAATGATCCTTGTTCTACAGGCGCTCTTGATTCATCTCATTATTCAAGCTTGGGCTTGGGTTTCTCCTTTCCATCTTCTCAAAATTAAAAAATCTTCTCTCCTTGGTTACTTCGTTCTTTTTCATTTTGCTTAACAAAGTTAGATCTGCATAGCTTCATTTATAATCTGATTTGTTATGCAAAATTGATAGATCTAAAAGTACTTAAAAGCCCTATTTCAAGCTTAGATCTAGTTGTGAATTGTTAATATTTGAAGTATCAAATTTTTTCTATCATTCGCAAATATTAATTTGTACTTTTTATGTGATTTAGCTAACCATACTAACATCTTAATACAAATTTTTGTTTTCTGGTTTTTAGTATTTGTTTTACAGAAAAGCAAGGAAAGGAAGCAAATTTGGGAACATGAACCACAAAAGAACCTTCTCTCTCACTTCTATAATTTCTCCTTATCTTTTGCAAGCTCAAAAGTCTCTTGAATCTCCCTTTTGCGGATTAAGAGCGCTCTCTATCGGAGAGTTAATCAATTTGTAATTATTTTAATAAAAGAGCAAGTAGGATTACGGCTCCCACATCCCTCTTCCCCCATTTGGAGGAAGCCTGTATCTGTCCTTGATTTGCCTACTTTTTACATACATCATAATTAGAGTAGTATCATGCTAGGATAGTTTTCATTTTGCAAAAGTTAAAATTAGAATCGAGAAGTTACTTAAAATTTTACTTTTGCACAAGTCCATCTTTTCTTGAAAGTTTTACTTTTTCGCAAGTTTAAGTTGTTTCAAGTTTTACTTTTGCAAAGTCCAAACTTGTTTAATTTTTGCCTTTAATATTTTTTGCATGCTAAATCAAATACTAATCCCCTTGCTTTCTCAAGTACGGTCTTTGACCTGAAAGAGATTCTTGGGTAGTAATTAAATAACTTCATTTTTTGCTTTATTTCCTTTAAGTACTTTGCATCTTTTTCCTTTTGTTGAGTCTTAAAGACTCATTAAAATCTCTTGAATCTCGCTTTTGCGGATTGTTATCACCTAATTTGTACAAATAGTTGAATTTCTCGTGAGCCGCCAATTCCATGAACATGATTCATGTTCATCATCAATGTTCAGAAGTTCAGAAGTCATTTTCAGGGCATTTTTGCCCCATTTGTAATAACTGCATGTTCATACCCCCATGGGAAAAATGTAAAAAGTTGGTCTAAACGGGGTCCTTTTATAAAAGACTCGACTATCCGTAGGTTTAGCCATTTAGGGGATACTCTAGAATGTTTTTTCCTTAGGAATTATGCGCTACTCATCAGTGGCGTATAATCCCTGAGTTTTTCACTCAACCCTCCAAAGCCGGAGTATTTCCCATGGTGGTCAAAACATAAGGCGGTTATTAGAGTCTTGTGTCTAGGATTTTTTACGTGTTAGCCACATCGATTGAGTCGTATGAACATGCACTAAGTCCCATAGGAGTTTCGTTGGATTCCAAGAAAAATATTTTTTTTCATAAATTAGACCATTTTTTAATGGTTTAATTAAAAAAAATTCAAAAAATGATTAAAACCTCATCCGGAGGCAGAATTAGGCGTGGGGAAGCTCGTTTTGACGCTCAGAGCGTCATTTTACCCTAGCGCCAACTTTTCTAAGGTTTTGGGCGATTACATCGCCTTTGGGAAGAGTTTTTCATTATTTTGGCATTTAGTGGCCATAAAATGACAAAAACACATAAAAGACAAAATTCAAATAAGTCAAAAAATTGAATTTTTTAACCATGGAAAAGGTTGGGTTATATTTTTATGGTATGTACGACTACATTTGAGTAGTAAGTCATATGTCATAAAGTCAAAAAATCAAATTTTGGATTAAATTGGGTGTACGGCCTCCTCCTTCACGTGGGCTCCATCAAATTGCATGAGGTATGGGTGAAGGTTCAAATCGTGAGTGTGGTGGGCATCTATATTAAAGTAATAATGCACATGCCAATTCATAGTTTGGATATATGAATTATGAGAAAAGGATGACGTGAGCTATATGACCGTACGGCTCCTTCATGAAGGAATACGAATTGGTGACTTGGCACATGATTATTGGGTTGTTGAGTTACATTAATGTTTTGGTAGGCGCCCTCCTTGAGTCAAGGCCACCTCATGGCTGGCTTGGCTTTCAATGCAACCAAACGTGATCCCTATTATTACTCATACGTTATCTCTTGGAAGGGCTCACGTGTATCATCATACTCACGTCAATCTTCATATGGAGCTCGAGTTTGCTATGTGGCAGCTTTTCATTTGGTGGATGTATATTCCAAAGCTTTGGTGGAGTTAACAAGAAGGGATGGGGGGCGCCTTGCCTAGGTGGAGGCCACCTCCCCACCCTAACTCAATGCAAACTCGAGTTTTATGATAGATATGAGCTCCAAGCCAAGATTTTATTGGTTTGTGATTGAAATTTGAGATTTTGTCAAGTGTTATTGGCTCTCCTTAGTGCCAATTCGAATTTGGGTAGGATAGCTTCTAGTTTTTGTATATAATGAAGCGCTTGGCTCCTCATTCCTCATGGACTTTTGAGCAAAGAAAATCTGGAGATTTTGTAAGCGATTTATATTTAATAAAGTTGTGACTTTGGAGGTCAAATTGTGGAGGCTCTTGGTGGCCATGCTTCATCTTGTAACAAGGTGACATTGTGTAATATTTTTGTACTTGAGATTATTGAGCATAGATTTATGTTTCTAAAAGGCTAACAATCTAGCACATGCATCTATATATCTATGTTTTTCGCTTGAGTACATTGGTTTTGCAGGTGTTATCCAAGGATCAAGGTCTTTTGCAGGTGCATCTTCACTCTACTTGAGATCAAAGGCTTCTCAACTTGTTAAACATTAGCAACAAGGAGATCTAGCTCTAACCCATCAACATTCAAACAATCTTTTACCTTGGTTACTGGTTCTTAGGGGTTTATTTCTTCAAACCTTCCATTTGCTCCTTGTTTCTTTTGCCTTGAATTGCTAGTCTTTTCTTCCAACCCATAGCTTCCCATTTTTCTCTTCTAGCTTCATTCCACCTACCTTTTCTTCTGCATTCTCCTTGCTCTCGTTCCCCCTTTGCCCCAGCTTCTTTCTCTTCTCGTTTTACCTCACCCTTGTGGCTGCCTTGTAAGTGACTGTTCATTATCTTTTAGTGACTGTTTGCTGCTCCATTTTTTAACTCACTGGCTGCCCTTCATTCTCTCCCATTTGCTGCTCCTATTTCGTGCCACTTTCCACCTTACTTTGCTGCCATATCCTCTCTCATTTCTGCCCATCTGTTTGCTTTTTTGCAGCTGTCTCTAGCCTCTGTTTGGCTGCTACCTCCATCCCTCATCTTCTCCCTATCGTCCACTTTTAATTTCCTCCCTTAAAGTACAAACAAAAAACAACCAAAACCACAAACTTGCTAAGTGTTAGTAGTAGTTAACTTCAACTTCTTTGAAAAGTCAGTAGTTAGATAATTTTTTCATCATACTTTCCTTTTAAATCTGCTCATGATCTAGTTCATTTTTCCATATAGGCATTGCATGTTATTTTCAATAAGCAAAAAATTGTTAAAGTTAACATTTTTTAGTCATTTTCTTTCATTAGTTGCTTAAATTGCATAAGCTTAGATCTTTAAAAGTTTTGATTCTAAGAGCCCATGATTTGAGAAGTTCCATTCAAAATAGTACTTCATTTGATTTTTTGCTTTAGGATCTAGTTTATCCTTCCAAGTAAATAGATCTCATTTCGAAAAAAGCTCGCAGCTTGCATTCAAAAAACGATTTGACATATTGGTTAGTTTGCTAAGTTTTGCATCTAGTTTCGTTTCTGGTTTAGATCTTAGATTTATTGATTTCTTGCTAATGCTAAGGGGTGCTTGAAGTTGATCTGTGCTGCAGGTGCTTGAAGTTGATCTTTGTTGTAGGTTCTTAAGAGAAAAAACCAAGAAGAAAAAGAGGAGCAATAAACCAAAAGGAAGATCTAAGACCAAGGGGAAGACAAAACCAAGATTGTAAAACTAAGAAGATGTCAACCATGAAGACTTAAAGCTCACTCTCCTTTTGTAAAAAGCTCTTAAGAAGCTTCATATTATTCTTCTAGTTATTCGCTTCAAAGTCCTTTAAGGGCTAAATTCCCAAGGCACTTGTAATAGTTAATAAAAAGTTCAAGTGGAGGGGTCCTCCACTTTTTGGGTTTCTTCCCCATTTGGGGAAGAGTGTTGTGGTTGAGTAGCTTGGAGCTTTTATTTCGTGCTTTAGAGTAGTCTTTATTTCATTTTGTCATATTTCTCTTCCAAGTTTTGACCGGAGGTAGTATCCTTGGGATGAAATCCCAAGGGCAGGACCACATAACTTTGTGGTTACTCCTCTTTCCACGTTAGTTGCCTTGGTCGAAGTTTCAGCTAGCTGGAAAGTTCTCAAGTGCTAGCGATTCTTAGAGGTTGCCCTTGTTCAGAGGTTGATCCCACCTTAGAGTAAATCTGTTTGTTAGAACACTAAATTTTCCTTTCTGTTATTTGTAGAGGCATCATATTATCTTGTGGTTATCATTTTTTCCGGTCACTTTAAAGTTCATTTTATTTCTTCAAGTTTTACAAACTGCTTCATTTTTTTCAATAAAATAAACAAAGCCTCTTGAACTTGGCCAAATCCAAGTCAAGAGCACTCTCTGTCGGAGAGCATTGTAGACTTGCATATTCCCCCTTGCATTAGGCATATTAGAGTAGAAAGTCTCTTGAACTGTGGTCTTACAACTAAGTCAAGAGCGCTCTCTATCGGAGAGTTGAACAAGTGCTCTTAATAAATAAAATACTTCAACTCACACTCCCCTTAATTAATTTACTTTGGTCGTTTGTCCAACACCCGTATGCTTTGCCAACCTGCAAAGGTTGGGCTAGTACTCAAAAAGGTGAAGGACTTGTTAATCGGACAAGATTCAAACTTAATAAAACTTTCACCCCCATAACCGACGAACCAGCGTTGTTCAAAAGGTATTCAAGGTGGTTCTCAGGGGAGGCGCCGGGTTGCCCATTCTGCGACACAATGGCTAGTTAGCATTGCGCGCCTCGCTGTGATCCAAACAGGTCCGTCATGTCTCTTAAAGGAGCCGCTTAGAATATCTTTTCCAGATAGTTTTCCAGACATCTTAAGTAAGATCACCTTCAAAATTTACAATAAAATAAACTAAGAACAATTTCAAAACGATCTCACAAACATTATATCGAGACTTGTATTTTCGGCATCCCAAGCACTTATCGAATCCATTTGGCACTGGTCTTCAAAACTCGTATGGATCACCTTGATCTAGACCATTTGTCTTTTTTTTATCTGCTTAAGTCATTTCTATTCTGTGGATGCTTTTAAATTTCCAAAGTCATCATATATTGTTTATCTTGGCATTGTGCTTTGAATTTGCAACGTGGATTGCTTCTGTCTGCAACGTGGATTGCTTCTGTTATTGTGTCTATCTCATTAAAACTCCTAAACAACACCCATCCACATCACCACATACAAAAACACTTAAAACACATTGAGCCATAGACAAATCTTTGTAGGGACTACCCCCTTGGCTTCGTTAGGAGTTATCCTAAACGGAGGAGCTGGGATTCAGGTGACAGTACTTGGCTCATTGCTTGCCCCCAAGGCCACACCTCTCCCCACTTCCAGTGAGGGAGACAGCTTTCGAAAGATTTCTGCTGCTAGTGTGCAAACTGGCAGACAACACGGATCAAGAGTGCTCTCTATCGGAGAGTTTTTCTTTTCTTAAAATCTCTTGAATCTCGCTTTTTGCGGATCAAGAGTGCTCTCTGTCGAAGAGTTCTAAAATCAGAATTTACATTCTACATGCTCCACGTATGCTCTACCCATCGTAGGCTTGTCTGAGCTTTGGGATATCAAAAGCAGTTGTTTGCATTATCTAAGTTTCCACGCTAATTAATCCACTCACCTTAATAAAATCAAGTCCCTGATAAACAAACAAAAATCCGACGTTACCGTTAAGTGATCAAGTGGGGAAATTTTGGCTAAGGAAGCGGGAACAACTGGGAAGCGACCTCAAGGCACACTTAGACTACACCCTTATTGGTGTAGTGTTGAACACCGCTCACGAGACTCCGTTCTAGCCCACATGTCCTTGTACAAAGCCACTTAGATCATAATCCGAACATATTCCCCGTACCGCAAGGTATGTCGAGAATTCCCCTTTTCCCTATTAAATAACTCATCTTCATAAAATCTTTAATAAAATAAACCAAGAACATTCGCACAACAGTTCTCACTATAGCACTCCAACAATCAGTGACTCCATTAGCACTGGTTTCATTCACTTTGCAACAATATTTCCATATTATTATCTTTATCTTGCAATTGTTGTTTACTTTATGATCGTATCATGTTGTGGATGTGTTTAAATTTATTTGCGAACATACTTGGTTAAATTTTACTGAATTCACTAATAAACTCCTAAATAACACTCTTTTCCCATCATAAACATAAACTTAAAAAAGACTTAGAAACCTTTTTTTAGTAGGGCCTACCCCCCTTGGATTCGATTAGGAGTTTGCCTAAACGGAGGAGTCGAGATCAAGTGACAACACCTGACTCGAGACTTGCCCCCAAGGTCACATCGAGCAACTTTGAAAGATTTCTGTTGCGCTTCCCCCCCAGGTGTGCATTTCGGTGAACAACACCTATATGCAGCCATTTGTGGTGCACCTGGATGAAGAGGCACTTGTCTAGTTTAAAGGCTTGGGCAAAAGTACAATATCCTCTTTCACAAAATTGGTAGAGTTATTTTGTAGCTACTGGTGTCCAGAAGAACGAAGCGAGTGGATGTCTTATGTCGAGTACGCAGAGGGCTTATTCAAGAAGGAAGAAGATGTGGATCTTGTTGAAGAGGTCCCAAAAGACCATGAAGCAGCCCTTGTTAAAGAGGTTCGTGATGACGATCATGCCCCAGAAGGCTTGCTTGAGGAAACCATTGTTCAGGGTCTGGTTGGTGACATCCTAGACCTTATGGCTGGAGATAAAGGTTCTTTGAAAAGTGAGTATGATCGTGCTGCAAGAAATGAAGACCAAGAAGCCTTAGTTAAAGAAATTGAAGAACACAAGGAAATGGTGAGTTCTCCTTACCATCATGTCACAGTCTCTTATGATATCTCAAGCCTCTTGGAGGAAAATAACAAGATCCTTGGAGAAGATGATTATTGGAATTTCATGGGTCCACCGATATACGATTCTTCAAGACCAAGCAGTATTGTTTCTGAGCCCTCAAGTTGCACATATTTTGAAGAAGAAGAGTACGAGCTTTTCATGCCGTTCATAGAAGAAAAAAAGGTTAGTATGGATCAGTCCAAGCCAGATCTTTATGCAGATTCGAAGCAATATGAAGAAGTCTTAATCACCTCAAGGAAGGATATCAAAGACATAATCAATGAAATCTCGGTCGACGAAGATATGATTATTCCTTCTCCGTGTTGCGTCAATGATGGAGATTAGATCAATCCTTTTGCGATTACAGTTGATGATGAAGCACCTCGGGACATGGATCATATTGTTATTACATACAATCACCATATGCAGTTGTTCCATTATGATAAAGGATTTGAAGATTTTAGAATCCACAGCTCCGATGAGTTTCCTTTGGGCTCAGTATAGGGTGTCGTACAAAGAGTTCCTTTAGAGGTATTGAGCTAATGGGATTACCCTCTCCTAGGGTGGGCCATGATAATCTTTCCCAGGGCGGGCCATGATAATCTTTGCGATGCTCTCTCAAGCATTACAGAAGTTGGGCAACCCTTTTATCCGGTAGCGATAAGTTTTCAATGATGCATTTCAACGGAACCAATAGGTATGGGGGCAGGTGTAGTATTTACTTCTCCTTACAATGATATTTGTTATTTATCCTTTCACTTAAAATTTGAAGGTATGCATGTTGTGGCCGACAATCTCAAATTTTTAAAGGTTATTGGTGATACTTACAATATTATTACAAAGATGAACAACATGTTTACATATCCAAAAGAATGCTTGAACAGGTACAAGTACATATTACAGTTGGTCCTCAAAGATTCTCTGCAGTTTTCCAAGGCTTATGTTTCCAAGTGGTCTCCCAAGTTCAGGATCAAATGGCCAATTCTATGCGAAAAAATTTCACAGAACAGATATATGGCGGGGATAACGTATATATGTGCCTGGCACAGGCATGGATAGATAAAGCTTGCAAAAGTAATCATTCTCCCTAGCAAGAATTTCAAGGTTTCTAGGTTCTTAGTTTCATCTATCCTTCTGTCTCCATTCCAATGAAGATAATGGTGTGTAGTCAGCTCATCCTCAATGTGATTATGTCTTGGATTATCTCCAAATACAAAGGAAGAAAAAATGGCATGTATCATATGCTCAAGTGGCTACATTGGTGGTATGATTTCACTTGACCCTTCTTTGTTATCATAATTAGCGTAGATAGGTATAGTTTCATTTGAGTTACCTACGCATTGCATTTGTTGTTATCTCATTTTGGTTTTACTATATTTCATTTTGAGCAAGGCAAGACGAAAGTATCTACCCCCAATGAGTTTAATGCCTTTGTTGTTAGATGTGTGTATACGCCTATAGGTACCTAAGAGATTATAGGGGGTTCTCATACACTCTCGAGAAGAGTGCATGTCCTGCAGTTGGAGCCAGTTGTTACGCCTCAAAGTATCTGCAACTTTCCCAAATAGGTCTACCAAAGAAAGGGGTTTCAAAATTTTGATGTAAAGGCCAAGTTGAAGCTTCTATATTGGTTTCGGGGGTTAAATACCCTATATCAAGTCATGGAAGGTCCCCTTGGTTTTTCCTCTATGAGGGAAAAGCATTGTTTGGGTTATTTGGGGCATGATGTCCTCCTTTTGGCTCACTTGTGCATTTAGTGAAGCCATTTTGCATATTCTATTCTTATTTTATGTCTTGTTAGAGATTAGTCCCCATGTTGTGGGTGTACAAGCCCTAAAATATTCTATTTTATCATTATGTTGTAGGCTCAATTTTAAGTTAAGTTGAGGGTTTGCTCATATAAATAGAGCAACCTCATTTCATTCTAAAACATAAGGACATGGGTTCAAATTATGAGATCTTTCATCTTTCTCTCGGTTTATGAGCTTTTGAGCTAATGTGCACCTCCCTTGGATGAGTTTTTTCTTGCTTGGTGGATGAATGTGGATGAATCTACGGTTTATTTTGTGCTCTTGCTAAGTGGATGCTAAGAATGGTTGAAATAACCCATGCTCAAGGATGACCTAAGGCGACTCTTGCTCATTTCTTGATTAATGTTGGCATATTTTCTCTCAAGGTAAGCCTAAAGTTGCTCAGAAGGTGCTCTAGACTGATTTAGGGTTTTATGTTGACATTTTGGCTGCTTGCTTTAGGAGACCTTCCTTTACAGGAGCTCTTCATTGTCACTTTGGGCCTTGGACTTCCATATTTTCCCTAGCTGGTGCTTTGCTACCTAACCCTAAGGTTGTTAGCTTATGCCCTAGCTACAAGTATTGGAAGCCATCTTAAGTGGAGGGACGTTGATCTCGATCTCTCATAACCCTAGGGTTAGAGAAGATAATCTAAAACCCTTCCTTCAACTCTCTTCATTAAATTGATGTACCTCTTTTTTATTTTACATGCAATTTTATGATAAAAAAGCCCTTAAAATCAGATATTGTAAAAAGCCCTAAAATTCATATAAATTCAAAAACCTAAAAATATTTGGAATTTGATAAATCTGGTCCACCCATCAATTTCTCCCTATTGGATTTATCCACGAATCTTGAAGGGCATCCCAATTTGAGCACTTGCAATGAGAAACGTGAAATTGCTAAATCAGGATTTCTGCTAGGTATTTTGCAGCTCTAATTAGGCCAAAAGGTGCGCCCTAGGCTACTTGGCCATCTCCCCTTCAGAGCACACATTTCTAAGGTATTCCCTTGGGAGGCGTGAAACCCTTACATTGGGATTCGTGAGGGATTGTTTTGTTGAACTGTCTGCCGAATTCAAATCTGACTTGTTTGATGATTAAAAACCCTAACAGTCTACTGATATAACCCTAATAACTGAGTTGTTTAAACTTGAAAAGTATGAACTATTTACTGACATTTGGGCAAATCTGCTAGCTGAGACAAGACTGATAAGTCTGAGTTGTTTGCTGATTTAAAAGCTTAACTCTCTGCTGATATAAATCTGATAAATCAGATCTATTGATTGATTGTTTATTGATATAAACTGATAATTTTGTATTGATCCTTGTACATGATTTCAGTAGACTTGTTTGGTGATTAGAGGTGGATTAGACTAAATTAACTCCTTTTGTATGATCTATGTATCTTTGCTATTCTTTGTTGACTCCATAAAAGGCACTAATCTTAGCCACAAGACTTGTAATGAGGGTATTTGCAGGTACCTTGCTGTCTGTAGGTGTTCTTCTACCGATAGGGACTCTCCCCTGGTTTTAGGAGTTACCCAAAGAAGTTGAGAGACTAGGCCGTGGTGACATTTGGGCCTAGATTTCTCCTATATGCTTTCCCCTCTCTAGCATTAAGGTTACATTGCATTGCTTTTTCAAGACTTCTAGTTGGGACGATAACAGGCTGACCGAATAACGAGGAAAGAATCAACCAGAAAAAGTCCATTTGAGCTGGTATATGGACTTGAGGTGACCTTGCCTATCCATCTGAAGATTCCTCCATACAAAATAGTCTAGCAACACACCTCAAATCCCAACACAGTCCAAAGCAGAACCAACCATTTGATACAACTTGAAGAGAACAAAAGGAGAGCATTTGATCACATGGTGTTGCACCAAGAGAAGACAAAAGGTCAGTTTGACAAGAACACCCACCAACAAAGCTTCGAGAAAGGTGATCTCATCCTCTTGTGGTACAAACAAATAGAACAACTAGGTAAGCATGGTAAGTTTGAAAGTCTTTTGGTAGGTCAGGTACCAATTCCTTCTTCTCGAGTCATTTAAATGGAGATAAGTTACCATTGCCCATAAATGGGCAAGCATTGAAAAAAATTTACTCAGGTGATATCTAATGTCTTCGAGACATCCCTTGTACTATAGTAGATGTAATTTCATTTGATTTCAACATTTACTTGTACTCATGCATTGCACTTGCTGTTTATTGCATTCCATTTTGATTTAAACAAGGTAGGACAGAAGTGTCTGCGTCCCATGCATTTGACATATTTGTTGTTAGATGTGTGTGTAGGTCTAAAGGTCCCAGATGATTTAGAGGTTCTCATGCACTCCCGAGAGAAGAGCATGTCCTGTATTTGGAGCAAGTTGTTACACCCCATATCGTCTGCAGCATGCTTACCAAGATATACCAGAGTGAAGGGGTCTTTTTCTATTGTAAAAGGCCAAGTCTTGGCTTGTTTTTGTAAAAGTGTTGGTCTAGTTTGGCTCAAGACCCATGGTCTGGTCATGACAGGTCCTCTTGGATTTGATTCCAGGAAGTGTTGGCTTAGTGGCATTGTTGACTACCACTTGATGGGCGGAAGTCCCCCATCATGTTGGTTCATTTGGGCCCTAGGTTGGTATCTAGTGCTTCTTGGGATGGACCCATTAAGACACATTGCATAGGGGCTCCTAGCCACACTCATGTTTATGCTATGTAGAAGGTGATTACGGTTGCCATACCCAATTTAGCACACCTCATTTATGCCCACTTGGACCTTACTTTTCTCGTATGACCCCCCCTCTTGGTCTACATGTGCACACTCCATCATGACGTCATCTTCTTCATGAGAGATTTACCTTACGAAAGGGGAGGGCGTTGAGGGATCTTCTACATTGTTGGGGTTAGTTGGGGCATGATGTCCTCCCACAACTCATCACTTCACATCGATGAAGCCATCTAAATCATTTTGTCATTATTTTTAGTCTTTTTTGTGGTTTAGTCCCTGACTTGTGAGTGACAAACTCTAAAATTAAGTCATTTTACTTTTTAGAAGGGTAGTCTCTAAAGTTAGATAAGACTAGGAAGCCTCATATAAATAAGGGCTCCTAGCACTCATTTGTAAATAAGACAAGGGTTCTAATTATGTACTTTTTTCTTTTCATCTTGGTATATTGGAGCACTTGAGTGATGTGCACCTCTCTCTTTGACAAGTTTTATGTGTGATGAAGGTTGAATTGTGGATTTTCTAGGGTTTGCTATTTTGCAAAATTATATAAAGAATAATTGTAATAACTTGTGGCTAAGGAGGACCTAAGAACTCTCTCTTGCTCTTTATCTTGCTTAAATAAAACGCTAATTTATCTTGCACCTTAAGCAAGATAAATTAGCGTTTTATTGGCATCGTGTTAGTCTTGTTTGAAGAGACCTTCCTCTTTGAAAAAGCTCTCCACTGTGGGGCTTGGGATTTATTGTTTGCCCTAATTAGGGTGTGGCTATTTTGACCTAGGATCGGGTTACTAGCCTTGCCCTAGTTGGTAAATCTTGAATAGCTAAATTGAGTAGGGACCTTGACCTCGATCTCTAATTGCCCTAGGGTTGAGGATTAAGGTCATAACCCCTTCTCTTCGCATTATCAAAATTCTCTTGTATATTTATTGTAAAAATACCAAAAAATATAATATTGAGAAAACCCTAACGATTTAAAAATTACATATCTCGAAAATACTTAGAATTTGGAACTTCTATTCAGATGAAAAAGTGCGACCTAGTCAATTTAATGGTAGATTTTTTAAGGCACCCTTTTCCTGTGGTCAGATTATGAGGCTTTCAATGACCTGTGCTTGTTAGGGTTTTGTTTTTCAGATCTATTATTGCAGATACAGCAAGTATATTGACCATTTCACCCAAGTTTGAAAGCCTAAAAAACTAGTTTTTGGGCCTAGATTGACCCCTGCGGAGTTAGACACTTGTTGGGAAACGTTATAAACGAGACCACCATCTATTTGAGGTTTGTTCTAGGGCATATATCAGATCTGATTTAAGCCCCCTTCTTCATCCTATTGCATATAGCCCTTTCCTCCATACCTCAAGGTACACCTTATATGGTTAGCTGGTGAAGCTTTGTTGCCTTTTTATCTAGTTTTCTTAAGTGCTTTAACTACTGCGATCTTATAACAGCAATAGCATATTGAAATTATATTTCTTGGAATCCGAAATTAAGTGTTATAACTCCTACCCCTTTCCCAATGTTGTTTATTCTTCATTGTTTTGACTCCATACGGCACTGATCTTTGCTAAGAGGTTTCTTGGGAGAGTTGTTTGTGTGTTGATTAAGCAACTACAAATATCTATCATCGACATCAAGGACTCCCCCCTTGGTCTTAGGAGTTGACCTAAAGTGTTCAAGAGCTAGGTTGTGGTGACATTGGGCACTAGCTCCTCCCGTGCTTACCACTCATTGCACCATGATCGATGACCTAGGACTGGGGTGCTATTTTGAGT
The DNA here is from genome assembly GCA_027924585.1 of Larix kaempferi. NCBI lineage: Eukaryota > Viridiplantae > Streptophyta > Pinopsida > Pinales > Pinaceae > Larix > Larix kaempferi. The sequence continues at coordinate 333,021 of BSBM01001815.1, forward strand.
GGTAACACGTGGTAAGGATGGCTCTAGCCCTTCTTCTAGGGAACTCAAGTGAAAACTGATTCAATGGCATCCATACCTGCTTTATGCATCCATACCTGCTTTATGCACTGTAAATTATGTTGTCAGACAATATTGCCTTTTTTACTTTCTTTCCTTTTCTTTCAATTGAATGGCTACTTTTTTGTCTTCGTTGAGCATATTTGGAAACTCTATTGGAGCTTGTAATGGCTTCACTCCAAGGAAATCCTAAGGAAGCATTAATATGCCTTACCCATTTGGGCATTTTGTAACTTTGTATCTTACTCTCTAGAGGATATAATATAATTTCACTAATTAAAATGTGGAAAGAACTATTCAACCAATTTGTTTGAGTCATAATAGCCAATTGTGAATGTTCTGATTTAATGAACAAGCATATTATGTACCATTGGATTTTATGCAAGACTCTTTTCCATTGAAAATATGTATGTGATTTATGAGGAGGAAACAGATAATATCATATCTTACGGAATTGATCTTATGGAATTGCTTTGGCACTTTCCTCTGCCTAATTAACTATAGCATTTTCATTTTTCGGTGACGTACCAACATTCACACTCCACTTTTTTTAATTGGATTTTTCTTTCTCCCTAAACAAAAATAAGACCCAACCAAAGTCATCGACTGGGAGGGAAAAGTTGATCTCAACCAATGGCTATCCATCTCTCTATATGATTACCCCTCTGCTTTGTTGTTTTTTCCCCAAGGTGAGGCATTGACCTTTGATCTATGGACTAGAAACCATATGTGAAGGAAAGTTGATCTCAACCACTGGCTATCCATCTCTCTATATGATTATCCCTCTACATTGTTGTTTTTTCCCCAAGGTGAGGCATTGACCTTTGATCTATGGACTAGAAACCATATGTGTAACGGACTCGGTGCACCGGCACTAGCCACACTCCACTCGCCCAAGGAACCAGACTTAGGAGCCTCGCAGGTCCGCAGAAGGCAGGACACTTAGCCAAAATTTCTAAGTGTTGGGCTGCCTACGGATACCCATAGGCATTCATGAGGGCGTGAGACCTTGGCACGGGTGCACGACCCACAAGCAAAACGCCAAAGGCATGGAAAGCTTAGGCGCACACCCACCGAGGAGCCCGAAGGCACGGTGCGATTGTAAGCAAGCAAGTTCAACAATGGAGCGTCTTACGTGGTACCAGTACCAATGCACCTTCAGATGTACCCTAGGGAGAAAGGGTCATTCTTTTTCTTGACCAAGACGGGTGTCATCCAGCATTTTCTAAGTGGAGGTTATGGCCAGATCCTTTGGTCCCTCTCCTGGGAGTACGATGGCTTAGTGGCATTGCTGACTGCCTCATGAAAGGGCTTGAAGCCCTAAGGTTGGTGTCTGGGGCTTCCAGGGGTGGATCACTGGATCACATGACCCCCACCTTGTTCTATCATTCCGGTCGCTCTTCCGTCAGAACTGAGGCTCGTGCCTCTCCTCCAGGCCACCATCCACACCCTCCTGGTCCTCCAGTTCAGCAACGCCCTCTCTCCTTGGTTGTCTTTGATGATGACATCATCCTTCTTCTAGGACTACATTGCTTGATTAGGGGGGGCGTTGAGGGATTTTCACTACTATTGGGGTTAGATGGGGCATGACGTCCCCCCCTGACTACTCCAAACTTCAGTTTGGAGTATTTTGCTCATTTTTAGTCATTTTAATCACTTTTGGGTGAACTCTGAAGAAAATGCCCCAAGCTACCCACAGATTTGATTATTTTATATTATTTTATGTTATAATTTTAAGTTGACATGTTTTAATTTTAAATGACATTTTAAAGCATGTAGGCTTAGTTATTTTGTAAAAAGTGAGTGTGAGATCATATAAATACAATCTTCTCACTTCATTTTTACAAACAACTTATGGGATAAAATTCATTATGCTACTCTTTTACCCTAGAAGGGCCTTATGAAGTGATGTGCACCTCTTGGAGGGATGATTCTTCTTGCTCTTGGATGAAGTTGGATGTTTTCTTTGTCTTGCTAATGCTTTGTGGATGCTAGAATGGTTGGAATAACTCATGCTCGAGTAAGAGGTTTGCTTGATGAATGGTAGGTCAATTTTGCATCTTGAATGATTGAATGGTAGCCCTAGGGCTACATTCTCTTTGAATAAGGCTTTTTGTTTGCTATTCTATCCTCATTGCATATTAAAAACGCTCCCAAGAAAAAGTTTTTACAAAGTTTGGCCTTGGAGCTCCAACTTTGCCCTAATTTAGACTCTTGAAACCAACCCTAGAGATTGTTTAAAGAAGCCCTAACCTAGTAGCAAGGAGAATTACCTCCAAGAGGAAGGCTTGTCACCTTCCTATAAGGCTAGGGTTTGGGTTAACATCCATTAAAACCCTAAGTTTGTCCATTTTCTCTATATCAAACCCTAGTTTGAATTTTTGTAAATATTATTGCTAGGTTAAAATTACATTTTCGTGTAATTTTGCATTTTCATGGTAGAATTAGGGTTAGAATTAGGTCTGCAATTTTATAACAAAAACCCTAAAAATAAAAATAAAAAATTCTTCATTTTTTGGCCTCCCTAAAATTTCGGCCCTAAATTCTCGTGATCCCAAAATTTTGGCCCTAAATTCTCGTGGCCCTAAAATCTCACCCCTAAATTCTCGCAACCCTAAATTCTCGCGGCCCTAAAATCTCGCCCCTAAATTCTCGCAACCCTAAATTCTCGCGACCCCAAAATTTCGGCCCTAAATTCTCGCGGCCCTAAAATCTTGGCTCTAAAACCTCGACCCTAAATTATCGCTACGCTAAATTCTCACAACCCCAAAATTTCGGCCCTAAATTTTCGCGGCCCTAAATTCTCGTGACCCCAAAATTTTGGCCCTAAATTCTCGCGGCCCTAAAATTTTGGGCATGAAATTCTTGGCTTATCTTTTTTAACCCTAAACAAACCTGCAAAACTGCCAAAACTACTATACAAACACCATCCTAACTCTCTCTATTACTCTGTGTTTGACTCCATTAGAGGCACTGATCTATGCTTTAAGGTATTTGGAAGGAATTTGGCATCTACTTGGCAGGTACATTAAAGGGATCTCCCCTTGGGACAACACTGGATCCCGAAGAAGTTAGGAGATTGGACAAAGGTGACAGCAGTCCAAGTTTCTCATGTGATTGCCTTTCACTTGCAAGCCTAGCCTGCTAGTTCGAACAGTAACAGAGCACAACCAAGAATGGAAGCTCAGATGAGGAACCAGGAATGGAAGCTCGACAAGGAACCAGGGATGGAAGCTCGAACGAACCATGGTTGGAAGCTCCGTCAAACGAGATCAAGTTGGAAGCCCGGCACTTGGGCACACGGCAGGGGCGTGCACACACACCTTGGGCACTGGCGCATCGCAAGCCCGATTGCCAAGACTTCGCACGAGAACCCTTTGGACGTGGATGCATGACCGACACACCCAACTCGACTTGGGAGCTCGGGCGGATGCGGACCGAAGAGTATGGGCGAAAGTACCAAGTGGACCAGCAAAGGGACGCGGATGGGCGCGTCAAGCATAAACGAAGGAACGAAGGGGCGTCAGTTAGCACCCAACCTTTGGACCATTCACTTGGCATGTGGACCATGCGAGTGGGCGAACGGACCAAAGATGGGCGTCGGTTAGGAACGGCAACCAAGGCATGGACCAAGGAGACGGCTATATATATGCAGCCAAGTCTCAACCAAAGGCATATTTAATCAACCAAGGAAGAATTCGGGTGGCAAGTCAAAGAGCTCGCATTGGGGCAGTAGAGACGAAGACTGGGTCATCCACAGCAGCTGGCAAGTGCAGGGCGCACTGTTTCAGTCGAGATTCAGTCGTTTTCTAAGTCTTGGGCTCTTTAGTAATTTCGGTCAGAACTTGGGTTTTCTGCAGTTCGGCTCGTTTTTACCACGCAGGGAGGGTTGCTAGTCTGGGCACCTTCGTTTGATGTAATCTTTGTTCTGATGTTACTTGCCAACATTTATATAAAGCTTGTGGTGCACCCAAGTAGGGGCAGCCGCCACTCTATACTTGTGTTGTGTTATGTTTACGTTTCATGTGCATGTTAGACTTGTGAAAATGGCTAAGTGTATAATGTTGCGTTAACTCATGAGAATGGCTAAGTAACAAGTGTAAACATAGAACAAGTGTGTTGCGGATATAAAAGTGTTTAAGTGTGTTTGCAACCCGGTGGTAGGCGTAGTCTGTCGGACGCACCTGCGTTGGCCAAAGCTCGCGGGAGGCTTCCGGGCCCGAGTCTGTGACAATATGAGCCATTGGCGGCTCTTTCATCTTCCAAACCTCTTTCCTTCGGAGGATCCCATGAGTTGTCCTTCATCATAGAGCTGACGAGCAAGACAATCTTGGTCGTTTGCAGATTTTTCATAGGTGGTGGGCAAGATATGGTCGCACTGTAATTTTTAACACAAAAAATGAAGAATCACGCAAGTGAACATCAACCATAGATCGTATAACTAAAAATGACCTAGGCCATTCACGATTTCCTTTTGTTGGGAACCCTTTTCTCTGCAAAATGTCATGGGTTATCAACTTATCTCTTATCATGGATCTACAAATTGAGACCATCATGGCCATCCATGGCTTCTCCCCCATTGAAGATTTCCTTTTCCTTTCCATGCCGTGAATCATCCTCGACCATTGATCAAATAAAGCAAGATAAATCTCACCTGTCGGCGACTTTCTCCCATTCGACCTTTTCCTTTATCTAAAATCCTGTGGCGAGATCTGAGCCGTAGATTGACAAAGCAAGGTGAATCATGATCATTGGTGCCTTTTTCCCATTTAGATTTTTCCCTTTTACCAAATGCCACGGGTTACCTTTCGTCATTGATTTGATGGGCAAGTCATCAAGTCTGATCCTAGCCATTCACAGCTTTTCTCAAAGGAGACCTTTGTTGAACAACAAGCCACGGTGGGAAGTCCTCGATTGTAGATTTGGTCGAGGAGAATGAACGCAGACCTTTCACCAATCTACTAGGCATTGAGACAGATTATCAGAGCCCTGATTCATCTGTTAATGAGGTCTCTCATGATTTCTCAGTAATATTGGAGGGCTTTTGATTTCTTCTTTGGGGGTTTCTTCAAGTGGACAGGGATACTTCTGTTGAGATATTGTAACTTCAAAGAATATTATATTTGTACTTTATTATTCCGGAGATGTTTCATTCCTCCGTGAAGATCTTATTGTATATCCGGAGATGTTTATTCCTCCGTTGGAATGTAGTAACTTGGGTTATTAGACTTCCCTAGTGGGGGTCGGCCCTGTATGTGTTATGTGGGTCAAAGGGTTATTAGACCCACCATGTGGGGGTCGGCCCAGTCAGTTATAATGGGGTATTTAACCTAATGGTTAAATACGAGCCTACATGTACTTGTGTAAAATACATATCAGAGTAGTGTATAAATAGAGGAGGTGTGTTCCTCATTATACACACACACTCACTTGAGGATAGCGCACTTGTGGAGGAGAGGTCTGCTATTGTGGAGGAGGAGATCATGTCTCAGGGTATCATCTTTGTATATTGCTGGTCATCTATATTGAGGAAGCTTTGCTGGGTTTTCTACCCCATGAGGGTTTCCCAGGATAAATCTCTGTCTCTTGTGTTTATGCTGTGCTTGTTGTTTCTTCAGTGATCCTGTATATGCTATTATTGTGAAATGGAATGTAATGCTGCTATTTTCTGTCTTAGCATATTGAATTTTAACAACTTCCAGTAGTTTTTTAGGGAATGAGTGAGGTTTGGAAGGCTTATAAAAGACTAGGAGAAAGGAACTCTATAGTTACAGAAGAGAGTGCATGCATGCCTTCAGTTAATATCAGTTTATGTCCAGTTCAGATTTATAAGTTCCAGTTTTAGATGGAATTAGTCTATCATCAGAGTGTTGCGTTTGTTAGTCTTCAGTCCAGCTTTTAGTTCAGTTCGTTTTTAGTATGCATGCATGAACTAACTTTAGGCAGGCAAAGCGCATGAGAGAAAGGAGTCTTCCAGATTTAGATGGGGCACTTTTCCCAAGACAAGATGACACATGCTTACATGCTATCAGTCTTATCCAATTGGGAACTCCACTGTAGGAAGTTTCTAATACATGCTGGGCACATTATACTAGGCAGATTTAGGAGTAGGGTTTCCTATCCTATCCTAGGCACACCTCAGAGTGTTGCTTTTGTTAGTCTTCAGTCCAGCTTTTAGTTCAGTTCGTTTTTAATATGTATGCATGATCTAACTTTAGGCAGGCAAAGCACATGAGAGAAAGCAGTCTTCCAGATTTAGATGGGGAGTCTTCCAGATTTAGATGGGGCAATAGACAAGATGACACATGCTTACATGCTATCAGTCTTATCCAATTGGGCACTCCACTCTAGGAAGTTTCTAATGCATGCTGGGTACATTATACTAGGCAGATTTAGGATTAGGGTTGGCACACCTCAAAGATGGAATGCAATAATTGTAACCCTACTCCTAGTCTACAATGGAGCAAGAGGATCTTCCACTGAGGTTGTTGGCAAGTTTATGTTATGAGCTATAGTATTAGAATCTACTGTTTTACAGATTTAATAAAACAATGATGCAAATTCAAGAGTTTTGTTTTTTGTGCATTTTCTGTTAGTGTTTCCAGCAGCATGTGTTTGTAGATTAGCATATTCGAAGATTGCTGTTTTGAGTACAGAATCTGCTTACCATGGTTTGAGAAATTTCAACAACTTCAGAGATGCAGGAAGTCAAAATTTAGGTTTCAAATGCAAGTTCTTGTGAACTTTTGACTTTGACCTATAACATTGTCATTTGACATCTCACTAACTTCATTGGAGTCACTTCACAATTCCACAAGTTCAGATGTGCACTACAACAGTTTCAAAGGGGCATAAGAGAATTAAAAGGAAAGGGGGTCAAAGCAGTTTTCATGGAAATTATCCAGGCGGATAAGGCCTAACTGGCAACCAAAGCTTCTTACTTTAAAAAGCAAGGCACCACAGAAAATTAGAAAAAAACATGAAGACTTACAGATTTACTAAAACAATGATGCAAATTCAAGAGTTTTATTTTCTGTGCATTTTCTGTTAGTGTTTCCAGCAGCATGTGTTTGTAGATTAGCATATTCGAAGATTGTTGTTTTGAGTACAGAATCTGCTTACCATGGTTTGAGAAATTTCAACAACTTCAGAGAGCAGGAAGCCAAAATTTAGGTTTCAAATGCAAGTTCTTGGGAACTTTTGGCACAACAGTTTCAAAGGGCCATAAGAGAATTAAAAGGAAAGGAGGTTGAAGCAGTTTTCATGGAAATGATCCAGGTGGATAAGGCCTAACTGGCCACCAAAGCTTCTCACTTTAAAAGGCAATGCACCACAGAAAATTAGACAAAAACCATGAAGACAAGGCTCTCAGTTCTTTGATCTTCCACCATGGCCAGTTTCTCTCGCCTTCAAGCAGAATATCATGCTCTGAAGGTGGGTTTTCACTGTTTCAGGCTTTCTAAACAAAGCAAGAAGTCCAACATATTTCTCCGTTTATTTTCTAAGGTTGACTTTGCTATATGGTCTTTTGATTTTTACTAGCAGTTTGCTGGTTTCGAACTCACTGGATAGCAGACAGCATGCTAGCTAATATCCATATGTATTTTTATTTCTAGTTTCTTTTCAAATCTATAGATCAGATTGCATAACTCATTTTCGTAAACCAGTTAAACCTTTCAGGACCAACTCTTCTAACAAAGGGTTGAATGTAACAATGCCAGAAGTACATGACAAAGATTCAGCAACTAGTTGATAAGGACAAGACAACATCCAAACACTCAAAAACTGTTACAAGTTATACTAGAAGCTATTTTTATAATCAGTTTGTATTTTAAATTAAATTTTCTTGTTTCCAGACAAATGTCAAAAAGTAAACCCAAAGCCTCACAAGATTGAAACTGCAATAAGTCACTTTCAAATAGATTTGAGGTAGCAGAAGAACCATAAGGACATTTTTTTTTTTTTTTTTAAATAAATTGAGATTAACAATACCTTTTGCAACCGCCGCTGCTTCTCTTCTTTTAGAGATTCAACTGTTTTGGCCAACTTGACAAGAGTGTCATTACTTATGCTTTTTGACTGATTGCCTGCAGAATCATCCAAGCTTGGATGAACTTCAGAAACGATCTTAGAGAAGTCTAGTCCCATGACAGATGAAAGAGCATGCACAGTGTTAACATAGTCAAAAACTTTCTGAAGTCTATCATTCTGCCAAGAAAATCAAACATTTATTAGAGAATATAATAAAACAGACAACTTAGAGAATTTAAAATAACATATAGAAGATTGAACGTATAGTGGGATTTACCAATTCTAGCAATTCTACTATCAGATACAGAAAGCATTAAACGGTTAGCTGTTCATTCCACTTGAAAGCGCTCATAACAATAGAAGGTACTTTGCAGTTAATATGATGGTGGCTTTAAACATTTAAAAAAGGTTTTAATACCAAGAAAATTGAAAAGGTATATTAAACAAGTCTCTGGAGATAAACAGTCTATTGTATAAGCACTTATATATGATAAAATTCCATGGAAATGTATAGTCTTGGCGGTAATTAAAAATAATTCAATTCAATCCAGTTCATCCACCTTTTCTCTATGGAGCTCTTGAAGTTGAGCATGGAATTCGTCAAGCTTCTTTAGGGATAGGTCATGCTCGTCCACTTTTGGGGTTGAAGATAAATCATTGACATCCAAGTTTCCTGCAATCTCTGCACAGATACTCTGAATCTGTACTTGAACGTCCATAAACTTCTTGACCCTCTCTTCCTTTTTCTTCCTTAGATCCCCTAAAGATGGTGCAATTGCAGCTAGTTGTTCCTTCAGCGTACCTGTTTGCTTCTCTGGCTGAACAGACGATGAACGAAAAAGCATCCAAATTAGAATATGCTTCATTGAAATCTTACAAAAGAACACCCATTCTGACAACAGAGAGTTTAACCTACTGCTTAGTCGACAGCAATTGACAGATAGTTATCAAGATTCCAAATGCCATAGACATTTAATTTGTGTGTGTGCAGACTTACATTCTGCAGGGCATGCGCTTGAACACTGAGTCTAACCAACTCAAAATCAAAATGAATAGATCCTTGCCGGAGCTATAGATGAATTTGAGACAGAATATAATAGGTTTCTTTCATAGATGCATGGATATTTCTATTTCCCCACGTTGTATCCACGCCAATTGCACCTGCATCATGATGATCTCCTCCATAAAGGAAAATTGACAAACCCACATTCCCATTGTTCAAAAAGTTTTCGGTCTTATTGTACCAGTACCCACACCCACACCTAGCCACACCCATGCAACATAGATTTCCACTCTCCATCTAGAGTCAGGGTAAATTTAAACAGATCTAAATCAGATCTGTTAGATCAATCAAGAAACTAATATTGATGATGCTGATGGCTATGTTGTTGTGGACAATGGTTACCTGGAGGCGATTGCCAGCCAATGATCCTTATTTCAATTCCGTAGTCATTTCACTCACAAAGGTAGCATATGCCACATGTCCATGACTCCATATGCAAAAAGTAAATATACCCATAATAAACCTGCGATGCTGTCAACTTTGTGGATTTAGAGCATAACCCATTTGGATCAGTGGGAGGCCATTGCCAACCAGTGGTCAAGAGTTCAAGTCCCAGAGAGGAACTTTCCTTTCACACAAATCACAAACAATTACGCCAAAAATGAATGACCATGCAAAAATTGGAATATTAAAATCTTGGCAACTTGGTCCAGACGTTATTTATATCTTATTGCAGCGAGAAAAGCAAGGTGCGTTCTACAGCCCGGGTGGAGAGGTCATAGTGTGATAGCACATTGTATCTACATGGTGCATTGGGTGCATTGAGTATGGACACTAACACAAACCCCATCAAAACCAGGCTCCGATATGCATCACCAGGTTGCAGGGCTGTGGATGGATATCTCGAGTTCAAACAAATGCCCAACGTATCAAATATTGAAACTCCTATTAGCTGTGTAATCAGCTCAATTAGCAGCCCATTGTCAGCTATTGGGTCAGGATTTCATTGAGATCCATAGCATTCCCATGCCCTCTATCACATAACGTAGGGGAAAACCCACAACAAAATTCAAGACATCCATCATCATGAAAACACGGAACTCACCCGGCTTACAAAAGATCTTTCACCAAGAGCAGAGAGGAGATGTTCTAGCTCAGCTTCTGAGTCAGCAAGTAATTGATGCAAGCGATCCCTTGAGAGATTAGCCTGATCCACCTTCCTTCTGTAGACCTCTAAGCATTCTTGCTCTAATTGCAGCAACATCTTCTCCCTTTCACCATCACTCGCACCCACTTCATCCCATATCAACTGCATTCACACCCCCCTCGACATTAGAATTACAATACATTTCAAAAGATTAAAATCAATCATGGCTGAAATCTCAAATGACAATATGACATAACCACTCAACATCAGAATTACAATACACTTCTAAGAATAAAATCAATCAGGGCTGAAATCTCAAAAATAAAATGACATAATCGGTACCTCTAGATCTTGCAACAAGGAGCCACAGTTCGTATCAGAGAACATGGGTTTCTGCAACTTCTTCGTCGCCATGAATGAAATCAAAAATTAACATGCAAAAGCCGGGAAAACTAAACCCAATGGCTCAATGTTTACAGGAAAGCTTGGAAAAACCATCTGGGATCCGATCCGTGATCATAGAATTGAAGGGTTGGTGAGCTGACCATTATGTAATGTGTGCTGTATTTCTCCGCAGCTGAATTGTATTCGAGTATGCTTGGATTGGAAGTGAATTCTGATTATGACAGATTAACTAAGGCTTTTACTTATTAATGTCCAAGTGTCTTTCATTTCAAGCAAGCACAAATCATTCAATGCTCCATGTTTTCCCTCCCGCTTGCATTTGATGATATTAAATTGGTTTCTTGTAGGTTCCAAAGCAGATTGTCGTTGTTTTGTATGTCTGTTTTTCACTCCGGAGTTTTGCATTTTCGCGTACTATTCATAATCACATGTAAAAGGTCCTTTTTGTTAGTAACCACACATTTTATGAGTTGGTTATTTTTTTCTTTCTGTTTTTTTCTCCATATTTTATAAATAGAGATATATATTTTATATTTAAATATTTTATAACTTTGTTATTTTATTGTAGGGAGAGGAGCCAAGTGATCTATACCCTATTGTGGGGGAGATGTTGTCACGTAAGGTGACCTAATGTTACATTACCAAAAATTTAAAAATACATGTAGATTCATGAAATACAAAATTATGAAAAGTACTTTAAAAATCCACCTCTTATAAAATAATAAAAAATAAAACTTAAATCAAATCTAACCACCAAGAGAGGGATCAAATTTCTTAAGTTTAAGATTAAAAAAAAATACACCTCAAGAAATTGGATGGATCTATGTTAGTATATATAGATATATATTTTAAATTTAATCATTTTATAAAAGTTATAAAAGTGATAGGTAGGGTCATCTTTATCTCGAAGAAAATCAAGAAATAAGATTTGTTTAAAGGTTAGGAGAATCCACCAATAACCAAGTTGAGGTGATAACATCATTATAGAGAATAAAGATTCTCAAATCAAGAATCAAAAACCTTATTGTAATAGGGGACTCGTCAATCATACCTAACAATTGTGAAACCAAATAAACTCTCAAAATTCTTATCTATCAAGATTAATCTATATAGTTCAAGGGGTGGTGAGTAGTTTTGAATCCATTGAATATTATCAAGTTCTAAGGGCATTTGATAGCCTTGTTGATCTTAAACCAAATGAGATTGTTTCACTGGAATTTGAATGTTAGAGTATAAATGGTGGGTTCCATATGTCTCTTGCCTCCCATGAAGTTTAGATTAATAATCCATTGCGTAACCATGATAACTGAGCTCGAGGACAAGTGGCACATAAACATTAAGGTGACAGTATGGGTAATAAAGTCGTCATAAATCACAATACTTCCTCCTCAATCTCACATGCATGAAGGGAATTATAATAAACTTGAAGGGATGGATTGGAGGGGCGAAAATGGGATTTCATCTTTCGTTTTCATGCTAGTTCTAGGTTTATGCAAGTGCTCTAGGAATGTCAATGAGGTTGGATTGAGAAGCAATGCAACCCCAATCCCTCTGATTTAGCGGTTTGGTTAGGCTCTATGATTTAACTTTGACTCGAAATTTCAATCGAAGTGTGTTTTTGGTCTCCACTATTGGCCTTGTGGTTCACCTTTTGCTTCAATTTGGCAATGTGGATCATCTTCGGATTGGGAATTGATTAGTAGTGTTTCCTCTGGCTCCAAGTATTGGTCAAGTATAAGCCATAAGTTTTTTCACCGTGTAGAATCAACTTCAAATTCAACTTTTGGATAAGGATGGAGGGCCATGAGGACAACAACCATTGTGTCCCCTATGAAATATCAAACCTTTGTATAGCTCAAAGGAGGAATGCATGTCATATAGAGGATTTATAGATAGTCTTTTCTCATTGTAATAGTAGAATAGCCAATCAAATTGAATCCCAAATATCCAAGAATGAAAAGTTATCATAAGTTGTGGCTTGTCAAAGAAGGCAAATAAACAAATTGGAAGTAAACTTCAATATTTTTATAAATTAGTCATGTGTCGTACTAGGAACTCACATCCTCTCATCACCCCTCCTAAGTTATCTATTGATTGTGTTTAAGTTGCAATTAAGGATGAGGAAATTGTTCAGCAATTGCAAGGAGACACAACAAATGGAAATGCAAACCCATAGTACAAAGCTCAAGTGGACATCAAACATGAAGCTCTCAGTGGACATATTTTATTCTAACTCTAGGTTTTTAAATGCATTGCAACATAGTTTTGTTACTAGCTCATTTTGTTAGGCATTATGCTAATGAGCTCTATAATTATATTTCAAGGAATGTGAGAACAACTCAAATAGTAAGCAATCATTTTGAAACCTTGATCCCAGACATTATAAATATTGCTTTGCATTGACTTGTTGTATGATGTGCCTGCAACCATCTTTTGATACAAATGATAATCGTTTTAGTTTAAAATAACATTAATAATAATCATTTTTATGTGAACAAATATCATTTACAAATAATGAGATTTACAGGTGAAGAATGAGGATTGTTTCACTAGTGATCAAGGTTTGATTAGTGTGTGTCTGGTTCCTCGAGGTTGCTATGGGGGTAGCCAAAGGTAATGGTTGAAGGTGTGAGGTGTGCATCCAACTCCTTGCACATGCATAAGTGGATCAAAGTTACACCTTTGTTATAGTCACAATTCATGGGTAGCAAGTGGAAGGGGGGTTATTCTTAATCCTAAAGGACAATCATAATTATCATTTGCTTAGGGTCTAGAGCATGCCACTAATAACGAGGTTAAAGCGCTAACGGTGTACTATGACATAAAGCTTAGGAGTACCATAATTGATGCCCTGGTAATCATAATAAGTGACTCCATAACAATTAGTGATGCGTTGAGGCAAGGTCAAGCTCCCTATCAGGGGAAGCACGCTCAGTGGATATCATGGCAAACATACTCACTTGAAAACTTGATGACAACTTATGGTGAAGAACACTTTCAATACCAAGATGCATATCGTGGAAATATAAGAGCTTCATAACTCAAGGACAATTTTGTCAGAGATATGGATCTAACTAAACTAGCTTACCTATCTATGCAAAACAATAATATATCAACAACAAGTACAGAAAAGAGAACAAGAGAAAATAGTACACCAGATATACGTGGTTCACCCAATTAGGCTACGTCCACGGGAAGGTAGTCTTCTATTATCTCCAGAATATCTCCCTCAAGCTTAAGAGAGTGATGCCAATAACCCCAATACAATATAGCAATACTTGTGTGAATAAGTAAAGATCATGATATATGTGATGTGACTTCCTTGACTCTATTATATACCAAGAGATGAGGAGGAATTACTCTCACATATTACATGTGAGATAATATAATTCTCCACAATGACATCTCTTTATGTAATAATGAATATCAAGAGTATACTTTACCATAATGAATATGGGATATAATATATTACTCTTTTACATAAGATTGTGGATATCTTTCGACATAACACAAAGACATTATTACCTTCCAAGGAATATAAAATATTCCAACACTCCCCCTTAATAATAGCTCGGAGAAAAGCACACTAACAAAGGAAGGAAGGAGTCATTACTGCTCCCCCTTGATGACAACTTTCAGAATAACCATAAGTTACAGAAGAAGAACACTTCGGTTGATGGAATTTGATGAAGAACAACTGCTTCTCACTAAATCATGAAAGTGCACTCGAACCAAGTTGTATGATGAAATAAACATGTGACACAATCCAACAGCAAGATGCCCAGATCACCACAAGAATCACCACAACCATAACTGAAAGCTGAAGAGCTCTGGTATAACATCCACACCAGTGTATAGATACTTTCTGACGGCTGATACAACAGAACATGTGGCTAAGAACACCACAACAGTGTACAAAATACCCAGATGGTCAATACACATGCAGATAGCAGACAATCTTCCAATCAAGGTGCAATATAAATATCTGTAGAAGACTTCAAACATCGAAGAAACAAGACCCCAATGGTCTATACATTGAAAGTGATATCATACAAATGAACATCATGACTTTAACAGTAGAATATGGTGCTTCATTATTTCTTGAAACATAAACAGAGAACTTATTTGCACAAGAACTTCCAAGAGTAAAACATACAAAGATCATAAAAACAACATTGCTCATACATAAATGAAAATGTTTATATACCAAAGGTTAGCAAACATCATTTACAAGATGGCAACATGACATGATCAAATAAAACATTAACTTGAAAATTAAGGAAAATGAAGTTACTTTTACACATTAACTGTCAACCACAACATATAAATAGTGAGCACAAAAAATGACAAATATTAAATTGCTTTTATAAAATTGCTCAAGAACAAAATACACATGACATGATTAAGCATGAACAACAAAAAAACAAATTTAGTCATTAAACATAAGAAGAAGAACTACTAGATGACAACAACAAAGGCACTTAAAGCTACTTGTGATTCATCAGAATCTTTCTTTTTAGCTTTAGCCATTAAACGTTTCATTCTAAAGCAACTATTTTCAAGATTATTAGTTTTACCACAATGCTTACAAGGATCATACACTTTCTTCTTCGTACTATTTTCATGATGGGATTTATTAATATGATATGAAGTGTGTGAATCAAAACCTTTAACATTTTTTAAAAAAATTAGGATTGTGTGCCATAAGAGCCATATTAGGTGAGACTTGTCCTGAAACAATTAACCTTTCTTGCTCATTAATCAACCCTTTACAAAAATCATCAAAAGTAGATTTTGTCGTATTTGAAGACAATTCAAGAGCTCCATTCCTAGTTTGAATGAACATATCAAAACAAGATGGCAAATTTTGTTCTATAAGAATTATAAGAGCGGTGTCTGTTTTCTTGTAATCTTTACCACAAGTATTTAATTTTTCATTTAAAGTTTTCACTTCAACAAGATATGATTCTACTCTTTCAAATTTAGTAGGATCTAGCTCAAAAATATTATTTTCAAGGTAATAAGCAGAAACATCATCAGATTTATCAAATAAAGAAGCAAGAATTTTCCATACCTCAACGGGGTTGTCTTTTGTCTCTATACTTACCCGAAGACTATCTGCAACTGTTTGACCAATGAGCACTCTTGCTTGATCACATTTATCTTCCCATATAGCCAAAGCTTGATCATCAACAGGTTTCGTGTGTTCACCATTAACAATCCTTCATACATTCTTACTCCTGAGAACATCAATCATTTTTCTCTTCCATGCAAGATAGTTAGGACCAACAAGTTCAAAAACAAAAGCTACTTCTGACATCATAATGATAGAAATATTGACAAGAAACCCAAATGCTAGAAATGACAAGAGAGAGAAAGTGAAAAACATAAAACTCATATTCTTTACCATACTGATCTAAATCTGCAGAAACACAGTTAGAAAACAGTGAAGGAAAATAAACTTTTTTTTCTCTTACAGCCCTTTTGAAAAGTGCCAAGAAAAGTCACTCGCGGGTATGCCATCAACAAACTAGCAAATAGATACTGATACTCACAGGTTCTGCACAGCAAAGGTCGTGGTTACTCGCGGGTTGCGGTGTAATGGAGTCACGGCTACTCGCAGGTCTCTGCATTGTAAGGTCGCGAATCTGTCAAGGCATTTGCGAGCTCAGCACAGGGAGGGTCGCGAATAATCTGAAGTAAATGCGGGTTCGGCAGTGGAACAGTCGCGAGTATGTTGGAGCATACGCGAGTCTGTGCACTGGGATGCCGCGAGTCTATAGAGTATTCGCGAGTTCGCAGTAGGAACAGTCGTGGTTAACCGCGGGTTCCTGCAAAGAAAAGTCACGAGTGTCCAGTTTAAGGCCGAATATGCCGAAGACAGAAACCTACACAAAGTCTACCAAACTTGGACAAAAACTGTCATTTTGACAACCAGAAGATAGATCTCCTTGAGGAGAATCAGAAAATCATATAGATCTACAAAAATAACATCAAGAAATCCTTGAAAAAATTATGCAAAAATCTACACAACAAGGTTAGGGTTAGAAGTAAAAAACTGCAAAAATATGCCCAGATCTGAAGAGAAGCCTAATGGCTACCAGATAGAAAGCAAAAATACATGAAATAAACAATGCCCAAATGATAAAACATTGTTTTGAAAGCAATAGAAGGTGCTAGATCATGGCAACAAACTCTGATACCATGTCAGAGATATGGATCTAACTAAACTAGCTTACCTATCTATGCAAAACAATAATATATCAACAACAAGTACATAAAAGAGAAAAAGAGAAAAGAGTACACCATATATACGTGGTTCACCCAATTGGGCTACTTCCACGGGAAGGTAGTCTTCTATTATCTCCAGAATATCTCTCTCAAGCTTAAGAGAGCAATACCAATAACCTCAATACAATATAGCAATACTTGTGTGGATAAGTAAAGAGCACGATATATGTGATGTGACTCCCTTGACTCTATTATATACTAAGAGACGAGGAGGAATTACTCTCACATATTACATGTGGGATAATATAATTCTCCATAATGACATCTCTTTATATAATAATGAATATCAAGAGTATACTTTACCATAATGAATATGGGATATAATGTATTGCTCTTTTACATAAGATCGTGGATATCTTCCGACATAATACAAACACATTATTACCTTCCAAGGAATATAAAATATTCCAACAAATTTATGGCTTACACTAGATGGCCAGGAAAGAAGTGTCCATGGCTTAATTCCATGAATTTTGAATATAAAAAAGCATTAAGAGGTGTCTTGCCTCATATTTCCTTCCACACTTCAAGAATATTCCTAAAGGGGCAAGTAAGTGACCCCCCCCCACCACCCCCAACATCATCTCGCCTCTTTCGATCCCATCTCATCACATAGGGTTTTATTGTTGTGGAGCTATAGTATGGAATATGTCTTTCCGAAGGGGTGGGAAGGTTGGAGTATATTGCGTGATTTGTTGTCATACTTGATGAAAGCTAGGAGACATAATGAAAAGAGAGATAGAGATTATCAAGGGTATTGCCTCCCTCATTACTTGTCCTCCCCTTTCTCATAAAGTGTTGGTACTCTCTTTACGCTCCATGTTTTTTCTAACTTGGGAACATAGATAGGTGATTATGTTGCCTCCTTGCATTCATAATGGCACACTACAGTTGTTATTGTGCCACCGTCAGGGAGATAAACAAGACTTTAAAATTTGTGAGGAAATGTGTCGAGGAATTTGTAGAAGTCTAGGGTGACTATGACAATGTGACCAGGGCGACCATGGCAACTGAGAAATGGTAAGCACGGTCCAAATCCCAAACCTAGGAAGCAAAAAAAGCTTGAGATATATTCAATGTTTGATTAGGGAAGTGTGTTTTGGTTTTGCATGAATGGGAACAAGAGTCTCAATTCTATGCATGAAGTGTCTTGAATTGGAAGATTTTATTTTAACCAACTAAGATATACTGGTCAAGGTAACAAGTTTCATAAATCTAATGTTACAAAATCTAATACAAGAACAACTTGCCCCTTAAGGCATTTATGGAAACTCTTGGGTCGAGCTCAACTCTGTTGCCTAGGGGGAGTTAGTAGATAGCTCACATATAGGGTTTTTAATTTCTCTAGTGTTTGAGAGTTTTTTAAGTGTTTATTTTTGTTATGACAATATATTGAACTCTATACCTATAAGTTTTGGTACAAGACCTTGATTTCATGTGAAATTATGTATGTCAATTTTTTGATCTAACTCTCTCTTTGAACATTAAAAAATATGACCTCTACGATGTAATGAAAGTTGTATTGGTGGGTCATAACGAGTTTTTTTGATAAATTAAAACCTGATAGTTATCATACCTACAATGAATGAGCATGTCCTTTAAAAACAAAAAAAACAAAAATCATAGAGGGAATAACAACACCCTATCCGTGATTATGCTACGATGGCTTGTTTTATGGACACTCTAGAAGGAATGCAATAATGAAATTTTCCATGATAAGAAAAAAGACATTAAATATTTTGGCTAATCATAGAAAATAACCATAGGGAAACTCTTAAAGCTATGAGATGGACATGTAATGATAAAAAGGACTTGGAATGGGGGAAGAGACTCCTCATGGCATGGAATTTAGGTGAGACCCTCACCTGGGAAGTTGTGATCACTCATAAATAATCATTTACGAGCCTTTGGCACCCCCTTCCAAAGAGCGGGGTAAACCTCCCATTGAATGACCATGCAAGGGAAACCATGTCCCAATAGAATAATAGAGGTATTCATAGATGACAAAGGATCCATCCTACGCATCTACAATGGATACAGGGGACATAACATAACAACTTGACAAAATTTTGGGTTATAGAAAAAGGGATTCAATTGGTGGATATATATGTCTTCTACTACCTAGTGATTCAACAAGACTTGTAAATCGTGTGTAAATCCTTATCAATGCCATCACCAAAATTATCAATGGCACCAACCTGGGATAGGTCTTCACCAACATGCACCTCTTAGTTGGTTTTGAAGTTGTTTCTAAAAACATTACCAAACTCGATGATATGTACCTTGATAGCATAACAAGAAATTCATAACATAAATAACAAAACAAAGCAAGATTTTAGAATGAAAGGACATAATTACCACAACAATAGATAATTGTAGATAACTAAATATCATAATGGAAATACCTTTATTGATGAAAGCAATGTTCACTTGCCTTTTTGAGGGGGAAACCTCCAAATGAGCATAGCTCCAATTATAATATACTTCACAAGGCATCTTATTACATTCATTATACTCCTTTGTATAGTTTATAGTGAAGGAACTTTCTAGCAAGCCTTCCCAGTGAACGAACTTTCTAGTAGGTGGAACCTTCTAGTAAGTCTTCTCACAAATATTCCTTTCACGTGATATCTACTTCAAGGGATTTATTTAAATAGACGAACTCAATACATATCAACATATCTATCTATTTTATCCCATGGGGAGTAGACCAATTGGCAATGAGTAATTGAGATGAGAAGTTGTAAATGGAAGGTCACAAGTTCAAATCCCCATGGGTATAAGCTTACAAAAAAAAATGTATCTATCTATTTTAGGGGGACTAGTGTAGGACCCTAACATGCCCTCCTCCTTAAAAAGCAACATCGTTCTCAAGGTTGGAGATGCAAAAATTGTTGAAGTATATTTGTTGGTTCCCATGTAGAAACTGTAGGCTAGGTATCTTTCCATTGGATCAGGTCCTCTTGGATAGTACACTAGCGAAGACAATGTTCTCGTTTGTCGAGGAGTATCTCACTATCACAATGTTCACAATGAGAGCCAACCACTTTCTTCCAGTATGATACATGAAAGATGGGATGAATCTTAGAGTGGCTAGGTAGCTCAAATTTGTAAGCCACAAGACAAACACTCCTAAGGACCTTGTAGGGCCCATACAAATTGGGAGCAAGCTTATGGTGGTGGTTGGCCTTAAGTGAGGTATGTTTACAGGGTTGTAGATGGAGGAATACCCGATACCCTTCTACAAAATGATGTTTTGAATTATGTTGTTCGACCTATTGCTTCATCCTATTATGATCCATGACCATATTACAGAGTGCAGAGAACATAAGCTCGAGCTATGAGTTTTTGGTCCACCTCCTTTACCTTAGAGACACTTGGTAAGTAGGATTGTACCGAGGGGGTCTTTTGGCCATAAACAACTTCAAAGGGAGTCATTCGAGTGGAAACATGATAAGTTGTATTATACCACCAATCATATAGAGGTAACCACTAATCCCATTGGATTGTCTCTCTCAAGTAAACCATCACAAATAAACTTCCATGCATTTATTGACAATTTCAAACTGACCATTATTTTTGGGGTGATAGGTGATCCCGAGATTCACTTTAGTGCCCTGGAGTTGAAACAAGTACAATTATAAGTTATCAGTGAAGGTGGGGTCATGGCATGTGACACTAAACTATGGCATACCATTAGTTTGAAGATATTATCCATGAATACTTGAGCTACCATGGTGGCTTTGAAAGGTTGTTGCAGGGCACAAAAATGAGCATATTTGGAAAGATGATCAACCACAACCATGATTACATATTTATTACCATATTTTGGTAACCCCACAATGAAACCCATAGAAATGTCAATTCACACCATAGGTGGAATGGAGAGTGGTTGATGTTCACCTAGAGATTTAACTATCTCAACTTTATATCATTGGAAAGTATCACATTTTGCCACAAATGTATGGATGTCCTTCTTTATGCCTTCCAAGAGAAATGATTGTTTGATACTCTCGTATGTTTTATGAAATCTTGAATGACCAACTATGGGGGATGAATGTAGCTAATATAACAGTTGTGATTTCAATGTTGTTTGCTTGAGCAAATATTGTTGAATTTAATTATGTTTTCTTGCTTATTATGGTCTTATTATCTTCTTTATCACATATAATGAATATATAAGCAAGATATAGATGCACAAGGACAAACATAAGAGACATGATAGTTTACCCTGGGAAAAAACAAACTTGGGAAAAACCCAACCAATCTTTCTTATTCGTAGATTCAGTACAAAATACAAGTACATCAGATATAGAAGTGATCTAGAACAAGAGAGGCCACGTAAAAGATTATGCCAAATAAAGAACCCCATAAATAGTAGTCTTCTACAACCCTTGAGCGAATTTCTCCTTACTCGAGGGAACTTTTGTGAGTAGTGCAAATGAGGAGGACGTCACCCTTATTTATACTGGTTTTCTGGATGACTTTTTCACTGGGGCCGACTTGTCATCTTCAATAATAAATTACAATTTATTTAATGTTTCTTGTCGGGCCAACTTGTCTTTATGCAATTATTTATTTGATTTCTTTCTGGGCTTACTCAACTAGTGAGGACACCTCACATAGCTACAAACATTAACAAATATAGACATCCTTTATATCAAAACTCATCATCGTGCCATTTGTAGCCTAGATATGCACATGGTTCCTTTTGAAGTTGTTGGACCATGGTAGCAAGTGCGAGATTTGTAAACCATTCATGATAGACGTCATTCAAGCAATCTATTACGATGAAGGAGAGAGAAAAGAGGGAACTATCCTCTTAATACTTTAGAGAGAATAACATCTACTACCACATTCTCCTTGAATTTTTGGTAAATTATCTCATAGTCATATCCCAACATTTTGGTGACTCATTTTTGTTTCTTAGGGTATGAAGTTCTTTGTTCTTGAAAGTATTTTAAGCTGCAATGATCGGTTTTGATATGGAAGTGTTTCCCAAGGCATGGATGTTGGATGTCCATAACATGCAATATTGCCATCATCTCTTTATCATAAATTGATTTCACAAGTGCCACTCGTAAAGTTGTTGCTAGTAAAACCCAACAGTCTACCTTCTTGCACGAGGATTGCTCCTATGCCCTTACATGAGGCATCGCATTCCAGGACAAAGGTTTTAGTGAAGTCAAGAAAATCAAGCACATGGGTGGTACACGTAGCCTCCTTTAAGTCCTAGAAAACCTTTTATGTTGTGTCATTCCAGGTGAAAGCCTTTTTTTAGAAATTTTTTGAGTGGATCTGCATTCTCGCCATAGTTCCATACAATCTTTTTGTAATAACCAGTGAGACCCATAAAACCACTTAGGATTTAAGATTTTTGGGGTGAGTGCAATCCTTCATTGCTTCAGTTTTCTTTGGATCCACACACACACACACACTCTTGACTGATAATATGACCCAAGTATTCCACCTGACATACACAAAAGGCGCATTTGGACCATCTAAGAAAGAGCTGATGATCCGCAAGGAGTTGTAATACCTAATCCACATGGGCTACATGGGCTTTCCAAGTTTTACTGTAGATCAAGAAGTCATAAAAAAGTATGAGGAAAAAATTACACAAAAGGGTTTAGACATTTTGTTCATGAGACACTATAAGGTGGAGGGTGCATTGTAAAGGCCAAAGGGCATCACCAAGAACTCATAATGGCCTTCGTGAGTGTGAAGAGTAGTTTTGGGAATATCCTCCTCATGTGAATTTGATGATAGATTGAGCAAAGATTAAGTATGGTGAATAATTGAGCACCCTTAAGCTCATCCAAAAGGTCGTCAGTGACATGAATGGGATTCGGAAGGTCATTAATAACATGAATGTAAAACTCATCCTTGATGGTCAATTTTTCAAGGCACAGAAGTCAAGACACATGCACCAATCACCTTATTTATCAAGGACCATAGCAATTAGATAAGAATAAGGTCTGGCATTGGGACAGATGACACTAGTAGCAAGCAACCCTTGAATTATATTTTCAAATTCAATTTTTGAGAAAAAGGATGGCGATATGAGAGTATATTGGATGGGAGGATACCAGGTAAGAGTGGAATGGAATGATCATGCTCACCGTGAGAAGGTGGGAATCATTTCAAAGTGTTAAAGATGGATGGGTGTTTGTCATAAATGATGGGTTGAGAAGGGGTCTCTAAAGCTTGAATGTGATGGAATTAAGCCATAATGCATGAATGGCCCCTTTTAAGAAGTTTTTCCATATTGTGCAAGTTATTTGGAGATTCGGTTGCAGTTCCTTTGAGAGTGTAGTTATGCCCTACCTGTTGGAAACTCGTGTATAAGGCACCAAAATACATGGTGATGGGTCCTGGTATATGTAACCATTCAATGCTCAAGACAATATCACAACCACCCATTTCAATAGAAAACATGTTGGTTTTGAGGGAATAATCACCCATACGAAGTTGCACATTCTCACAACGACCACCACATTTCATGGCTCCTCATTGGCAGTCATGATTTCTGTTATCACTCAAGGTTCTCCTGGGTTGCAACAGAAGGGATCGTGAGGTAATTGTTTCAAACCAAGCTTTGGTGGATGGAAACTAGCCTTTCCAACCATAGAGAGGGCTCTCCCTTTCACAATTCACTCAACACTTAGGATATTATTTGCACAAGTTGGTTATAGGTAAAAGTGGTGGCTAGACCTCCAGATAATGCTTATAGGGATTTTTTTCAGCTGGTTGGGGTTAAGGACAAGAGCACCATTGGGCATGGAGTCAAACTGCAGTGGATTTATAGTCACAAATGACTGATCTAGACCACAGTTTAAGAGGCAGAGGCAAGGTAGATGAGGTTTTTTCAAGTCAAATATGTCAACAGATGAAGGCAGAAAAGGGAACAAATTCCATCACAGAGCTAGAGCATTTGTAAATGAATTCTAACCTGCAACTTCAAGAAGAAAGGATGGAGTACCTAGTCATATGCATCTGAAGCATAAAATACGAATTTCAGACCATGTAGTCTTGATCTAGATACTGTAGAAGTAAACAATCAATGGAAATACAAATGAAGAACACATGCACAAGAAATAAAAGACATCAAAACACTAATCACAAGAATCCTTGCTCTAGAATCGGGTCTTCTCAAGAATTAAAAGGCCGAGTTTGATACATACACAGAGCTTTTAATCTCTTTAGAATACAGAAACATCCAACCCTTTGGTTTAATTCAGAATCTGCCTCTATAGGCTTACAAAATATCAAACAACTTCTAACTAACTGACAACAGTCTTGAACTAGAAAGGATGAGGCCGTTCATGCCAACCTGTTCGAACCAATTACCTCTGAGTCTGTTAGACGCGTCGGTGGGAAACTCTGTGCGTTGTCAATGTGTATTTGGGCCTTGGAAACCACCAGTTGTCCTTTGGATTGGGCCGTTTTAGGTTGATTTGGCTGTACTTCTCTTTGGCTTCCAAATCGGCTCCCAATCATGCCATTTTCCCTGTGAAATTCTTCATTTTCGGCAGTAAGTTTCCCTATAAAACCTCTTCGATCCGCAATCACGTATTCCGCAATGCAGGTTTCACGAATCGGAAAGCCAACTTTATGCCTCTGGAAAAATATCATTTCCGCAATGCGGGTTGCGGATATCGGAAACTTGAATTTGCACCCCCGGAAAATTATGTCTTCGCAATTTGCATTCTGCAATGCGGGTTGCGAAATCAGAAACCCAAATATGCACCCCCAAAAAATTATGTCTTCGCAATCCACATTCCGCAATGCGGGTTGCGGAAATCGGAAACCAACTTTACGCTCTTGAAAAAATACCGTTCTGACTTTGACAATCCACAATGCGGGTGCGGAAAGTCAGACCTATAGGAAAGCATAAAATCTCTTGATCTGGTGTGTTGTGGATCATCTCCCAGCCATTGATTTGGCCTTGCTCTTCAATCCCGTCCATTCATCTTCTCTTTGAAAGAGGAAGATCAATCGAGCAAATGGGTCTTCCGCAGCTATTTTGGGCCATCGGATTTGGACTTCTGCGACCGCTTTGGCCGTTAATCAATCCTGACCGTTCAACCTCTGTAGATTGCGGGAGAATTCCACTTTCTTGTTTTTCCCATTTCTCTCATTGCGGCTCGATCATTTGGCTCATATTTGCTTGACCCTTAGCCATTTTTGGGGCTTTCTGATTCTTCCTTTGGAGTAATAGGTCAATGGGCATGCTTGGGGTTCTGGTAGGGGGATGACCTTTCCTTCTTTAGTAGGAACATTGATGGGGGTGTTAACAATTTGAAATTTGTTCACTGCATAGATATAGCAGTGTGTTTCTTGGTCTACCCGATGATGAATAAATTTATGCATGCTATCACTCTCAATTAAGACTATGACGTTGTGATGTTTGATGTAGCCAATCTGTTTTAAGATTTGGGGTGCAAAAAGACCAGTTAAGGCATGCAAAAAGGTATCAAGTTGTACCTTTAATAAACCAGGATAGGGAATGTCTTCCACATATGGAGTGTTATGTTCAACTTCCTTATTAAAAATGTCCTCTAAAATGGCAATAAAGAGTTTTTTTTCCTTGTATTTATTCCTAGGGAAATATTTATCGTCATAGTTGTAGCAAAGAACTTGGATTGGCGCTCTATTGTTTCAGCTCGATTTAACTTTTAGATCTTGAGAGGTGGAGAGCAAGGCGAGGGATGAGTGGAAGGAAAGGTAGGTGGTCATGGACAATGTTGTAGAACTTTCTTCCTACGGATAAAAAGAAGTCCTCTTGGGATCAATTAGGTCCCTAGACACCTACCCAAGATAGAAACAAAACAAATGGTGATCTACTCTCCTAGATCAAACACTTACATGAAATTTTAACATGGAAGGAAAGGGAAAGAGATAGGTCTTGCCTCCAACCTAGAGGTTGTCTTAGCTCTAGCTCCAAGCTTGATCTTCAAGGCTCGAACCTGTTAAACAAGACAAAGGACCAAAACTTCCAAGCAAGTAGATGTATTAAGCTGGATCTAATCTACAACATATCATGCATCAATATAACAAGAAACAAGACATGGGAGAATAGGCCAAGTTATCATTAAGAAATCCAAAGAAGTTGATTACAATGTTATACCTTGGTTTCTAAGATGATACCATCTCCTTCCAAGCTCTACAGCATCACCCTTGCAAGACTTATGGGATCATAATGGCCTCCTTTCTGAGTGTTTCCCAGTCATAGGATCATAGGTTTGGTGCTTCCAAGAACTCCCATAGCTCATGGATGGATCTCTTCTTATAGGATTTGAGAGGCCAACTACTTAGAGAATATGATGGATCTAAGTGAAGGAGATGTGGATCAAGGATCTAAACCATGCCAAGGAGTGAATGTGATATGGGATTCGAAAGGGTACCCATCCCAAGAATATCTCCATGAGATCCAAGATCCAAAATAAAAGGGATAAGCCTAAAACAAAATTTTCGCTCCCTTATAACTGAGCAAAATGTGAAAATTTTCAAATTGTTGCTCCCCTATAACTGAGCAAAGCGCGAAAATATGAAATTGTCGCTCCTTGATGAACAGTCAGGGCACGAAAATTTCAGTAGGAGGAAGATTTGGAGGTTGGTAAGGTTGGATTTCGAGGCTTCATGAGTTGGATTGGTTCCCCAGGATGACCAAGGAGTTGACCAACTCAAAATAAAGGTTCTTATCACCTCTAGGAGGCATAAACAAAGTATCTTTTCATGGTGAAAGACATGTGGTTACCCCATATAGAACATGGTGTGGCAATTTGAGGTATAACAGGTGCCCCCTAAAGTGTGAGGTTAGAAGGAATTTGATGGCCGAAACACTTTACCAATAGTAAGTCCGCAAGGTTATCTGAAGGAGAACTGGAGAAGATCTGCAAGAAAATATCAACAATATGTCTAACGAACCTGAGGTGGGCATACCCATGCTCGGAACAATTGACTCAAAGCATGGCTTCCGACCAATACATTGCAGATCCATGATAGTACTGACTCAACAATGACTGAAGACAAATCATAGCTACTAGACTACAAGCGTAGATCCATGATGAGACAATGACCAACCATGACCAGTACATCGATGAGGTCACCAACATAATGTCTATGTTGGAACCTACTCAAAAAATCACCATCGCAACCTAGATATTCCAAATGGACTTCAGAACCATGCAGGGTCTTCTACCCGATCCCAAATCGATACGAATCTAACCATGTGATTACAAGGTGTTGAAGTCGAACATGGTGGAAACCACTTGATTACCAGCCAATAATGTAAACTGTTAACAAGTGCGAGGGAAATCACTAATGATGATAATGATCTCCAAGGTATAACTAGTACATTCCAACAAATGTTAATAGATGTGTTGATGTCAAACACTCATGGAATCATTCGATCAAAGGTCGATGATGAGAACCCACTGTCGAATACAAGGAAACCTACCATTGAGGCATGAAGTTACCAATGTACTAAGGTGGTTCCTAAGTCTAATTCTTGGATGATGTGTTGAATTCAACAGGAATAGACTCGTCGAAGGAGGGCCATGATGAATCCCACATCATCGACACGAAATCGACATAGGAAAGTGATGTGAAGTAATGAATCATATGAGTATGGACTGACATAAGGATGTAAAGGTTGACAATATTGCAAAGGCTGACTTATGTAAACTTCCCTTGAACATTGAATGGCACGACAACAATGACTTGGCATCATTGAATCAACGAAGTAGAGACCAAGAGATAATGCGACAATGACTAAGACATTCTTTAGATGACTTGAAAGAGCGGAACGACTCACAAAATTGGCATGAATCAGAGACAAGCATATTACCCAACTGTATGACGAGATGCAAATAGGTGCCATGTTAAAGGACGACACAAGCTGCCATAAAATATTTCAAAACAAACTTAGCTTATTTCTCCCCACCCCCCATCATGCTTGATGAGTACCTCTTTGTTTTTTAATGAGCTTGAGGAGAATAACAAATGCTCGGTATAGCTCATCCTTTGGACGAGTCCAATCTCATATGTTTTATGAACCTGAGAAAGGAGGGGTTCGGTCCCCAAAGGGTCCTTCGATGTTTGATTTTATGAGTCCAAAGAAGGAAAACTCGACGTTTTTTCATGTTTAGAGAGTCTGAATTAATCTAATGAAGACTCCAAAAAGGTCTTTTTCGTAAAATTAGTCCCCTAAGCTCGAAAGAAGGATAAAACAATGCGAAGGAGAACTCTCTTAGTCGATGGTCAACTAACGTATTCCTTTTTTGTAATTAATACTACTTCAGCCTGAAAAAGGGGTAAACTAAAACTGAATATATGCACTTTCAAATCCTTTTACGAGCGTGAAAGAAAGCAAGTTCGCTCGACAACCTTTTCATGTTTTGGGAGTCTGAAAAGAACTTAAAGAAACTCCAGGAGTTCCTTTTTCGTATAACTAGTCTTACGAGGTTGAAAAAGGGATAAACTATCACTCGAAAGACGACTTTGTCATGGTTGATAACCGAGTACGACAAAGATAAAAAAAATAATCTCGCCACAGTTCCTTTTTCCGTAAATAGTCTAGCGAGACCGGATAAAGAGATAAACCTATACTCATTAAACACACTTTTTACTCAATTTTTAACGAGCACGACAATGGTATCAAAAGCACTCTGAATATTTTTCATGTTTGGATCCAGAGCAAGAAAAAGGAAAAAGTAAGCTCAAACCACTTTTCATATTTTTAACTAGAGCACGAAAAGGGAAAAAGTAATCTCAACACCATCTTACTATTTTTAACGAGCTCGAAGAAAGGTTGGAAGAATGCTCGTGGTATCTGCTTCATTTTTTAACGAGCTTGCAACAGAAAATGAATTATGCTCAAGACAATGGTTTCATTTTTTAGCAATCTTGAAGTTGAAAATAAACTATGCTCGGAATGAGTTCCATTGATAGGATACTTCCCAACATGATATCCAGAGGTTGGAAAGGTTTTCCCGGACATTATCAATGAAAGCTAGCAGCTTAACTCCAGTATGATGTCCAAAGGCTGGAGACATGCACCCCAAACTTCATTTCGTCTTCCTACTCTTCTTCTTCACCCAATTAAATTCCTGGCTACTAATAGGAAAAGGTTCACCAGAAGGATAGAAAGCATGAAGATCAAGTGACATAGGCAGATGAGATGAAGGTTCAAGTCCCAAATCCGGTGGGAGACTCGACTCAATGGGAGAGGAATCTATTTCATTTTTTAACGAGCTTGACACAGAAAGGGAACTATGCTCATAATCACCTATTTCATTTTTTAATGAGCTTGACAAAGGAATAGAACTATGCTCGTGATGGCCTGCTTTATTTTATAATGAGCTTGACACGGAAAGGGAACTATGCTCATGATTGGTTTCATTTTTACACAAGCTTGAAATTGAAAGTAAATTATGCTTGAAGTATCCCATTTCATTTTTTAATGAGCTTAAACAGCATAAAACTATGCTCGACGTTGGTTCCTACCCAACATGATGTCCAAAGGTTGGTAGTTTTCCCTCATCATAAGAAGATTGTGGTATTAATAACTCCAACATGATGTCCAAAGGCTGGAAACATGCCCCTCTAAGCTTCTTCCATGATGGGAAGAAGTTATCAGTTCACTAACGACTCAACTCTGGCATGATGTCCAAAGCTGAGAGACACGACTGAAGATGGGGGAGGAACCACTAAGACATGTCGAACATTCAGGGAAGTTTGGTGGCTGACAGTCATACAATGATTAGGTGTAACAAAGTAAAGTTGATCAATGGTCACTATGTTTCCATGATGAGGAAAATACATCACTTGAAAGAGTGTGGACACTACAGCTTTCATGGTATAGACATAATCTCGCCCAAGAAGCAGATTAAAATCTAAGGGACCTTGGACTACCATAACATCAATACAGACAATTTTCCTTCCTAAGGCAATAGGTAACTGATGAAGGATCCCTAAAGGTCCAGTAGGTCTTCTATTAAAAGCCAATATCTGATTAGTGGCTAGCACAAGCTGAGGAGATCCTATAGCTTTCCAAGCAGTTGAGGATAAAATACTAACATAATCTCCTTCATCAACAATAGTGCGAAGTACGTTCCTACCGGTAACTTCTACAGATATCTGGAAAGGAACGCCCGAAGGAAGACAAGATTCTGTTAGATTATTCCAATTAAAGGAAATGACCTCAGTGCTTGCAGGGGGGGGGTCCATCGAAATGGGTAAAATGCCCCCTTGTCCAGAACAATATGAATTGATAAAGAAAACATCAGTGGTTTTCGGTTCACTCTCAACTGGAAGAGCAGGATGAGACGAAGATTGTGTCATGGTGACTACTTTAGTCTCGGCATTCTCCAATGAAAGAGTGGGATCGAGTGGAGATGACGTCGAATCGACTACTTCAACTTCACTCTTCAAAGGAAAAGTGGGATGAACTACTTGTTCTCCATTCTTCGAAAAAAGAGTGGGATCGACCAAGGATGGAGCATGATCGACTACTTTGGATTCACTCTTCAAGGGAAGAGTAGGATCAACCTAGGATGTAACTGGATCGACCACTTTATCAACCAATGAGGGGTCAAGGGACAACTTACGATATCTGGTTGGAAGGTGATTATGGGATACAATAATGTCTTCCAACAATTGTGAAGCTTCATCCATGCGAGGACAAAGGTAAGTAAGGTGCATGTCCTTGCATAACAAACAAGGATTCTTGACTTTACGTTTCCGATCCTTAACCATGGAGTCACAAGTCGATGGGGTATCATCGCTATGATGTCCAGAGGCTGATGATATAGGTTGTTTGGAAGCTTTAGACCACTCTTATAATGCTTTGGAAAGACCAAGACAATCCTTAAGAAGGTGGCCCCCCTACAAAGCCTGAAAGGGAACTTGGGTTTTCGAGGTGTTTGAATAGAAAGAGCATCATTAGGGGTAGTCAGTTGATGCTTGGTCTCTTTATTATTCCTCTTCTTCTTAACCTTCCTTTTCTTCTTCTTCTTATTCTCCTGATTACTAGCACCACTACTTTTATCAGGCGAGGAAGAAAAAACAAAAGAAGATACATCCGACGAAGAAAGCGAAGGATCAATTTGGGATTGATGCTCTCGTGATGGATAGTTAACATTTGAAGCATTAGGTGCATTTGGGATGACCGAATTGGAGAATAACCATATCGGTAATCCTATAGACAATCTAGGAAGATTCAAAGTGGCAATAAAGGGAGGATCGATATCTCCAAATGGAGGAAAAGCAAAAGGTACCCCTTGAAAAGGGGTCTCTTTATTGGTAGTCCTAGAAGAGGTTGCCATGGCTATTTGAAGAAACTACTTCTCTCTCTAAGGCCTTCTAAATACCACACACAACAAACACTTCTCAAACTAAAAGCAATAAGCAAACTGGTGAATATGTGGGATATAAAAGCTGAATCCTCATGGTGTGTCAAGATGTCACAACTCATGATATACTATAGGGTCCAACAGTTATACTCGACCAAATTTTATAGAGCACTAACCAAGGAGGATTGGGATTGTACCCTTGGTTGTATAACCCGACTACCTAACAGTACGTGTGTAGTAGCTCCTTGAGTGATGTTCTCGGTGTATTGCGACAACAAGACGACCATAAGGTTTACTCGGATGGTTCCAGGATCCTATAAGGGTCTCGCGATATACACAAGGTACATGGGAGATCCAATCCGTAGTAGTGTTGTCTAATGCACAACCGTTCGACAGGGACCTTCCTATATATCGTCGAGTATGTGAAAGAACCTTTCTATATACTGTGAGGTACATGAAAGGCCGTTCTATATACCGACTAGTACGTGGAAGAACCACACAGCCCCCGAGATGCAGTGCAGGCAAATAACGACAACTCCTATGCTTAAAGACGCCAAAAAAGTCTATAACCTATCACTCAAGTTGCTAAAGATTTTAACTTAACTAGCACTTGATTTTATCTTATGTGGTTAAGTGGACGAATGGAATTTGGACCTGACTCAAAACCATGTAAACATGAGTATGCAAGTCTTCCTTTCGACGAAGTCCTACTTAAGAAGGAGAGAGATATTTTTTTCTTCCCAAATGCACAACCCTATGCAAATGCAATTTTATCTTCTTTTTTTAAATGATAGAAAAAAGCCAAAATTTAAAAATCATACACCCAAAACTATCCTAATGTGACAAAAAGAGATCTTTCTATCCATAACAAATGCATAAATTCTAATTTGTTTCCTATCTTTTTACACTTGAAAAAGACACATCTAAGCCATGGGAAAGAAATATTCCAAAAACGTTTCCAATCAAATGCAACACAAAGAAAAACATTCAATATCTTTGTGTAACTCAAATGCACAAGAACTTGAAACAATATTTTCTTCCTCTTATGAATGCAAGACCAAGAATGTCAAATGATCAAATTAATGCAAGAAGGAAAATTATGTTTTTCAAGCTTGTAAATCTAGCAAAAGAGAGACAAACAGAAGCTTTTCTATGAACAAAAATGGAAACAAAGAATCGATCTACTCCAATAACTAATAAATAGCTAAAGATGCAAAGGAAACAAAGTGCAAAACCCAAGAAAACGACTTCAAAAGACAAGGATGTCCCAAGCCTTTAAAAGCCTAAAAACCAAACCAAGCAAACCTTTGGAATAACACACTAAATAGATCTCTAAAAATTGAATCCAATCACAATTATATGGAAAGAAGAAGTTTAAAACAAATGCAAGCTATTGGGACTTGAAAAGAATGACAATTCTACCCAACAAGTAAACAAAGGCTTCGAACTTCCAAACCATGCCAAGAGTTTCCAAAAAAATCCGAATATGATTTGTATGAGTCCAAATAAGTCATATAATGGTCACAAAATAACTGATCAAGAGGCTCTAATTCAAAAAAATCGAAAATGTACACAAGGGATCAAGTTAACCCAAGGGGATTTCAATTTTCCAAGCACAAACTCCAGCTTCCAAACAAGGAAGAATGATCCCAAATCTAACCAAAATGGGTATGGAATTATCTAAATCAGTGTTAATAATATAATAAGACTATTGTACAAAAGAATGAAACTCAGAAAATTGAAACAACAAAGGAAGGGATCAAAGTTAACCCTAGGGGGTCTCAAGTTTCCAAGGTAGAACCTAGTCTTCCAAACAAAGAAAGAAGGTCCCATATTCTCCAAAACGAGGTTTGGAAGGGTTCAAACTGATTTTACATAGATACTAAAGCTACTGGGAAGGTACACTTGACTCCTAGAACTAGAAAATGGCTTAGAGGACTCAAAATTGATTAAATTGCCTTAAAGTTGCCAATGAAGGACTAGAGACAAAATGAAAAGAACTGAAAAGAGACTCAAATTTATTCAAAAATGTTTTGAAAAGAATCCAATGGACCATATGTAGGCACACCAAATGTTTGGAAGCAAAGAACCCAAGGGAACCCCTCCAAACAATCTCAAAAATTACCAAAATAAGGAATATTCGCCCCTGCACAGACCAACACATAGTGACAATTTGAGAATTTTTCTCCCTATAACACTGTTAAGGAGCGAAAATTTGAAAATTTTCGTGCCCTAGCACACTATCAAGGAGCGAAAAATTGGAAAGTTCGCTCTGTAACCTATTTTGAGGGAGTGAAAATTCTCCTGTAGGATTAAAAAATGAAAAGTTTTGCCTAGATCCGAGCAAGGATAAGGTCCTGAGTTTAAAATGGTCCTCAATGATGATAAAATAGGATCCAAGGTGATGAGAAACAACACTTAGAAGAGGGTTTAATTATCTAAACAAGAAATCCAAGGGTTAAATTAGGGAAAGGTCCCCAGCGGAGTCGCCAATTTCTGTTGTAGAACTTTCTTCCTACAGATAAAATTAAGTCCTATTCGGATCAATTAGGTCCCTAGACACCTACCGAAGATAGAAACAAAACAAATGGTGATCTACTCTCCTATATCAATCACTTACATGAACTTTTAACATGGAAGGAAAGGGAAAGAGATAGGTATTACCTCCAACTTGTAGGTTGTCTTAGCTCCAGCTCCAAGCTTGATCTTCAAGGCTCGAACCTATTAAACAAGACAAAGGACCAAAACTTCCAAGCAAGTAGATGTATTAAGCTAGATATAAACTACAACATATCATGCATCAATATAACAAGAAACAAGACATGGGATAATAGACCAAGCTATCATTAATAAATCCAAAGAAGCTAATTACAATGTTATACCTTGGTTTCTAAGATGATAGCATCTCCTTCCAAGGTCTCCAACATCACCCTTGCAAGACTTATGGGATCATAATGGCCTCCCTTCCGAGTGTTTCCCAATCACAGGATCATAGGTTTGGTGCTTACAAGAACTCCCATAGCTCATGGATGGCTCGCTCTCTTCTTATAGGATTTGAGAGGCCAACTACTTAGAGAAGATGATGGATCTAGGTGAAGGAGATGTGGATCAAGGATCTAAACCATACCAAGGAGGGAATGTAAGATGGGATTTGAAAGGGTACCTCATCCCAAGAATATGTCTGTGAGATCCAAGATCCAAAATCAAAGGGATAATCCTAAAACAAAATTTTCACTCCCCTATAACTGAGCAAAACGCAAAAAAATTCAAATTGTCGCTCTCTTATAACTGAGCAAAGCGCGAAAATATGAAATTGTCACTCCCTGATGAACTGTCATGGCGCAAAAATTTCAGTAGACGGAAGATTTGGAGGTTGGTAAGGTTGGATTTCGAGCCTTCATGAGTCGGATTGGTTCCCCAAGATGACCAAGGATTGGACCAACTCAAAATAGAGGTTCCTAACACCATTAGGAGGCATAAACAAAGTATATTTTCATGATGATGCAACCCCTTTCTTGTGGGAAGGTAGTTTTGACTATGTGTATATCGAAGATGATGAAGGAAAGAGTGTCATCAATTGGGTCATTTGGTCAAACAACGATTCCAATTTGGTAAGAGTGTCTTGGATGTCATCAATATTTTGTTGTGTAGACAAGTGGTTGTAGTCTAACTTGTTTTGCAACTCATCATAGAGTGTTTCCATGAGGGAAATTTGTGGGAGAGATCGGTACCTTGAGTAGCATCTATAGGGGAAATGGGTCCACCAAAAGCGGTTATAGAGGAGTGGTAATAATGCGATCAACTTCTTGCAAGGATGTTGTTCAAATGGGTTGGATAAGGGTTTGGAGGTGGGGTTCCACAAAAAGGTTTACTAAAGAGATGTATGAATGCGATCATTACGATGCAAGGAGTCGATTGAGATGGGTCTTAAATAAGGATGCAGGCATTACCTTGACCTTTGTTTTCTACTACTCCTGGTGAATTTGTACTCCCACCCAAATATTATTGCACGAACTAAATGCTCAAATTCTTAATGCTACAAATTATGTAGGAATTTCATGGACTAATAAGAGAGGACATCGTGAAGTAGAGTCGAGCTATTCATTCAGGAGATATACATATGAGTAAATTATAAATCAAGTTTTTTTTTTAATGTCGAAGCATGTTCATACAAACTCCACAATTGAAAGTTTTGTGTCCAATATGCAACTACCAAAATCACAGATCGTACACAAAAGGTGGTTCTGCCTTGTCGAGAAAATGGTTTCAAAAAAGTTCAATTCAAAAAAATAATAAGGAATCCCAAAAGGCGGGAAGTCGATGGAGTTGAAAATCTCTCCAAGAAACAAAAAAATACGAAGCTTGGCTAGGGTTTCAACTAGATGGAACTGGATCATGAGGGACAACCTCCACATGCACTTGATGAAGTTGCATTCATGTTTATGATAAAGTCCATGAAACAATTGGGAGCTAGGATGTATTCATCTCATTTTGTTAAAAAATCATATATTCTTGAAGTAACCTTATATGCTACTGCAGCAAGACAAAAATATTTGACAATGTCTGAGAGAGGACTAATAGGTCGATTTACTGGAATATGGCCATCTCCCAAATTTATGGATATTTGGATCCAAAAAAAATTGATGGCCCTAATTAGTTGAAGAATGACTCATTATTTTTGTGGTAGAGGATTTTGTGCTTTTATGTTTGAGCTAAAAGAGGACATAGATTTAATCTTTAGAAGTTGACCTTAATTTTTTGGTAATAGAGATATGTATCTTAATAGCTGGACCCCTGATTTTGATCTAGAATCAAATATTCCATCAGTTATTCCACTGTGGGTAAGAATGCCACATCTTCCTCTTCACTGTTGGGGAGATGATACATTGAAATATATTGGCAATAAACTGGGCAAATACATTGATAAGGTAAAATCTAAACAAGGTATGTTTCAGTGTGTAAGAATTCATGTGGAAGTAGATTTGGAGAAAGGACTTCCCGAATCCATACATCTCCTACTTGATAATTGGAGCCATTATCAACAATTAGATTATGGGAAAAATCCATTTTAGTGTAAATCATGTCATACTTATGGACATTTTGCTAAAGACTGCAAGAAAGCAGGGGAAACAACTACCATCCCCCAAAATCAAGAGGAAAAATGGAAAACGGTTAGCAAGTAGTCTAATCATGTTGTAGAAACTAAGTCTAGAGATATTCCTTCATTTTCTTCTCTGGCTAAAACTTTCAAGAAACCAGTAAATTCTAAGAATCGATTTGAAGTTTTAAGTCAAGAAATCCCTAGAAGCTTTAGCGATGTGGTGGCCCCTTCGATGAAAGAAATCGGTTCCTCCTTTCTTCCCATATTGTTGTCTATTATGTATGAACTGGATGCACCTCTTTTAGAAAGTGGCAGGGAGGATCAAATTGTTGAGGATGAAACAATTCAGGACGCAAAGACAATAGTTACGGGGGTTGTAACCAGGAAACACGCTAAATAAGTAATAATAGAGGATGATCATGACTTGACAGAAGGAAAAGAAAGAACTTATCGTAAGGGGAGAAAGCTAGATAAATAAGTTTGGGATGAAATTATAAATCAAGAAAAATGATGGGGAATTAGTCAACTTTAGATCGTAATATGATTCCCTTAGTCAAAATCAAGGGAGGTGGAAATTTGACAACTCCGAGTTCTAAAAAAGGAGGTTCCACCAAATCAATAGTTAAGTAACAAACCTAGTCTCCTGGAATTACAGAGGGTTGGGAAGTAGATGCAAGGAATAATTTGTTAAGATGCTATTAAAGATGGAAAAGCCTTCAATCCTTCTTATCTAGGAGACTAGATTGCAGGATAAAGAGATGCAAGCAATGGGGCAGAGGATATGGAAAGTAATTAAAGGTGTTGTAGTAAGCTCAAGAGGAGCATCAAGTGGAATTTGAACTCTGTGGAACAACCATAAATTAGAATTAATAATGACAAATCAAACTTAGCATTGGAGCTATACGGAATTGGTAAGTATTGAAACTAGAAAGAATTTTAAAATTTTCAACATGTCTGGCTAATGCATTATAAAGAAAAAAGGAAGAATGTTGGAAATCTATAATAAGTGAGAAAAACAAAATAGGTATGGATAAGATCATTTTAGTAGGAGATTTAAATAAAATACTCTCCTTGGAGGAGAAACGAGGAGGATCTAGTGTTAGAGATGCTTCCAGAGAATACTTAGAATAAATCGTATCAAACTAGGATTTAATGGATATATAACCTAAAAAGGGAAAATATACCCGATCTAATAGAAGATTAGGATCATGGAATATTTCATCTAGATTAGACATATTCATAATAAGTGATAATAATCTAGGGTATGATTTGGAAATATCATCTTTCATAATCTCCTCAGCCACCTCGGATCACAAGCCAATAAGTCTTTCTGTTCTAAAAAATAAAATTATGGGCCTTTACCATTTAAATTCAATCCTCTTTGGATAAATCACTCTATGGCCATTGAAGTAATTAAAAACAACTAGAAATTGAAAGTGGAAGGCTCCCCAAGCTACATATGGGAGTCAAAGATTGAATTTGTTAAGTATGCCTTAAAGGATTGGGATAAAAACAAATATATTGAGCCTTTTGTGGAAAAAAAACAAATTTATGATCAATTGATTTCAATTCAAGACCATATTGAAGAATAAAACTTAAATTTACAATTGAGACTTGATGAAAAAGAAGCTAATCTAAGATTTCATAACATATATTGGAAAGAGGAAGAACATTGGAGACTGAAATCAAGATGTTTGTGGCTGAAGCTTGGATATAGGAATACTACATTTTTTCACATACAAGCAAAAGCAAGACAAAGTAGAAATAATGTTAAAGAAATTACCAATCTACATGGAAGAAGAATAAATGAGCATAACATATCAAGGAAGAAGCTTATTACCATTTAAAAAAATTACTATCAAAACAGGAAGAGATGAACAACAAAGGAAATGCTACATATCATCCCAACATTAGTCACACAAAGAGATAATTCTAAATTGGGCAAAGAAATTGAGGAGAGTGAGGTCATCTCAGCAATTTGGGATTTAGAACCAAATAAAGCTCCAAGTCCAGATGGTTTTACAGTATCTTTTTACATAAAAATTTATGATTTAATAAAATTTGATCTATGCAAGATAATCAACTAGTCTTTAAAAAAAAAGGAAAATTGGGAGGCAGCACAAATTCCTCCTTGAATTCCAAAATAAAAGAACCCTGAATCTTTCTCAGGATTTAGGCCAATCTCGCTATGCAATTCCTCTTACAAAATAATAACCAAGATTTTAGCCAATAGAGTTAAAATTGGTTTGACTAAATTGATATCGAATATCAAGGGGTATTTATTCCAAAGAGACACATATTAGATAATATCATTCTTGTTCAAGAAGCAATTCATTCTACCACGACCAGGAAAGAGAGAGGGATGGTGATTAAAATGGATACGGCAAATGCTTTTGATAGAGTGCGATATTCTTTTATTCAATTTGTCCTTATTAAATTTGGCTTCTCGGAACTGTTTATAAAACGGATCAAAACCTGTCTAACAACCCCTTGGATAAATCCCTTGGTAAATGGAAGACCTATAGAATTATTTTAGGGTGAAAGGGGATTGAGACAAGGTTGTCCACTTCCCCCGTGCTTTATATTATTATGACAAATTATTTAAGCATAAGATTAGAGTATGAAAGGAGATTAGGCAGTCTTCCTAGAATCAGAATAGCCAGAGGGGTTACATAACTAAATCACTCTCAATTACTCTCAATTTGCCGATGACACACTGCTTTTAGGTGGTGCTCCAGGTGTGATTGCTGAGAGATTTAGAAATATTATGGATAAGTATATAACTGATTCAAGTGGAGAAACAAACAAACACAAATGTTGTGTATATGGTAGGAATTTGTCAACATCAAATCTCAAAATATTCCCGATAAATTAGGATTTGTAGCAAAGTATAAGTGGAATTCATTTATATATTTAGGAATTCCTTTTTTTGGGGAGGCCTTTGACGTTGGAGTGGAAATAAATTATTGATAAAATAAGAAAGAA
The DNA here is from genome assembly GCA_027924585.1 of Larix kaempferi. Classification (NCBI taxonomy): domain Eukaryota; kingdom Viridiplantae; phylum Streptophyta; class Pinopsida; order Pinales; family Pinaceae; genus Larix; species Larix kaempferi. The sequence goes on from BSBM01001815.1 coordinate 372,398, forward strand.
AATGGAACAATGGGGAACTCAATGGTTAAACCCAACAGGCAGGGTGGTGTTGATAAAATAATATTTATCTGCTTTCACCACATATCTCTATTTTGCTAACACTTGTCAGTATTACAAATCAGATTGATAGATTTCATCGAAAGTTTATGTGGCAAGGGGGAAAAGCTAATGAAACAAAATTTCACTTGATAAAATGCAGTCAGGTGTTGGATCCTATCAACAAAGGAGGATTAGTAATAAGGGAATCTAGTTTGTTAAACAAAGATCTTAGAGCCAAAATTATGTGGAATATTGCAACTAGAGATGAAGCCTGGTGGAAGAGTGCACTGGCAAGAAAATAATCCAATTGGGACTGAAGCAGAATGATAAATCAAAATTTTAAGAAGGTTAAGTGTACCACAATTTGGAACCTATGTAAAGCATCTTTAAGCATAATAAAGTCTCACTCTTGTTGGATGCCAAGAAATGGTAATAGCATACAAATATGGGAGGATAGAATCTTAGGCATGGAGGAGCTAAGTAATAAAATTGAATTGAAATCCCTGCAGAATTGGATGATAGAAAATTAGATTAAAACTTTAGCGGATATTTTTGACTGAGATACTAAAGGAATTTGGAAAAAAGGGAAAAACTTGAACCTTCTTCAAGATTTGAAATCGCAATGGGGAAGTATGCAAATATTGTTAAGTGGAAAAGCATTGAAATACATTTTAGACAAGGATAAGAGGGCATGGGGTCCAAAATTCTGCAATTACACAGTTAAGGCAGGGTATGTACAACAAAAATTCCGGTATTTGTGATTTTCCTTGAAACTCATTATGGAATATAATTTGGAAGAGTGACGCTATCCCAAAAATAAAACGCTTTATTTGGGTTTTATGCCATTGGAAAACTTTAACATTTGATAATCTATGCAAAAGAAGAATTTAATGACCATCACAATGTCCATTGTGTAAGATTGCAGAAGAAAGTGCTTTGCATTTATTTTTAAATTGTGAATTTGCAATTAAGGTTTGGAGGAAAGCTTTTGATGGATTGAATACATAGATAGTCATCCCAAGTACTTGGAGAGAGGTATTTATCACCCGACATTGAAATTATCCATTTAAAAAACAATTTAAATAAGCCTCTGCTAAAGTAGGTTTGGAAAGCATTACCCTATTTCATCTGATGGAAGATTTGGTTAATGAGGAATTCAATTATATTTAAAAATAAAATTAATAAAGAATAACAAGTAGCAGGGTCAGCATGGGCAACGATGCAAGAAGCAATAAAGGCAAAAGGTCAGGTTAATCAAAGAACTAGTTATTTAGATATAGAAGAGAGATTGTGGATCCAAGGTCTGTTAGATAAACCAAGACAAATCAATCAAGCAGTAAGGGGAAAAGGAAAGGGAAAAGTGAATTGGTTGTTGAGAGTAAAACCATCAAATGATTGGATAACTAAATAGAAATATCGTATATTGTTCTTGATGAAGCATCAAAGAATAACCCAAGGTTGGCAGGTGCAGGGGGGGTTCCCTTTGACCATGGAGGATTTAGGAAGCAGTACTACTCTTGGGGTCTTGGAGAGACATCAAATAATCAATCAGAATCACTTACTCTTGGCAAGGATTAAATCTCGCACTATAGAGCAAAATAAGACATATTATAATCTTGGGAGATTCCATGATAGTGATTCAATATCTCATTTTAATAAAAGTTCCAATATATGGACCTCTTTCTAGAACAATATGAAGAATTTCACATTTGTTAACAAAATTTGAAGAAGTTAAGCCTTTCCATGTTCTTAGAGGATTAAATACTTGATATGACACTCATGATAATGTAGCTTGTAACATTGATCAAGGAAATTTGATGATAAATGGTGTTGATTTAGGCCTATGTAGCATTCAATAACTCATTAGAGAATAATGAACGTATTAATTCACACTAAGGAAAATTTATCAAGGATTTGGCTTATCATATGAACTCAATGGGAGCATACGGAAGACTGTTCAAGTGGCAAAGTCAGCCCTGGCATTCGCATGCAATGCAAGAGACAAATTTAAATGAGTTGAGGAGCATAAATTTTGATGTTACTGGAATGGAAATCATGCATGAGAGAAGGCAAGTCAGGGTTAATCTTCGCATGATCCAGATGGGTATCATCATGAATTTAGTATGGGGAAGTCTAAATCAGTTTAATGCAAATATGGATGGATCTATATGCTCCTGGTTTTGAGCTAAATTGGACAATTTAGTCGTTATTGTAGCTATTAATGTGAATTGGAGTTCGTCTTCACAACAGGGATGTAATGGGATTCTGAAGTTTCATTCTATAAAGGAGTTCAATTCAAGTGACATTAATAGCCTGGAATATATCTACGTTCGTCCTCTTTCTCTTAGCGATATCGAGGTAGGTGACCAGTGCCAAGAATATAAGATTTTTGTTGAATGCTACCATTATCCTGAGATTCTGGACGATGAAATTTTATTAGTTGAAGATGGTTGAAAATATCTGGCTAGTATAATTCAGTATAGTGTTTTCTCCTGTGATAATTGGCCTGTTGCGTTGGATAAGAATTATTCTGATAAGTTGTTGCTGGATACTTCAAATATTTGTTGCAATGAAGAGTTTGTTTGTCATATTGCAAATGTTCCTATTTTAGGGCTTATGTTGTGTGGTGTGGTAGATGAATGTTTAATATCTGCAAAAGGTCAAAATTATCTAGATGGTACAATTCATTATAAAGTTTTCTCTTGTGATAATTGTTCTCCTGTGTTGGATAAGAATCACTCTGTTGACCGGTTGTTGGATAGTTTAAATACTTGTTGGAATGAAGAGCTTGTTTATCGCCTTGAATATGTTCTTATTTTAGGGCTTATGTTGTGTGGAAGCACATGTCTTAAACTTGATATTGTCTAGAATTTTGAAGTTTGTCGTTGTTATACTGACAAGGTTATAGAGTTCGGTTATTATGGAAGATACATCCCTTTTAAAATTGGTAATTTTAAAGGGAATAAAGATTGTAATTCTGATAAGAACCGAATTTTGGAGGTTTGTTTGTCATGTCCCAAATTTGGAATTGGGTCACAATGGCCTAATCACATTGGCCATATTCATTAGAGTTTGTAAAATTGATGTTAAAGGTCAAATAATTGCCAAGGAGGAAAATTACTAGTTTCCTAGGTTTGGGGTGGAAGCTTTGGGATTTGGAAGGGATAATAAATGATGTTTGAACATTAGAGTGGCATAAATATTTAATAAAGGAGCTAAATAAATATATACAGGTGAAAATCAAAGTGGCATTTGATCATGAAGACACCATGGAGGAAGTGAGACCCCACATATGGCTAGATTTCCCCACTACACTTGGCATCATTCTCTCACCAATTCGAATTCAAGGTGAATGGTAACATAATTGCACCATAATTGGGGTAGTCCAAAAGGTATTATTCATGGCATGACTCATCCAAGGTCGAAATACAGAGGAAGAGTAACTCCCATGGAAGAGGAAGAGGCAATTTGGAGCTAGTGAGACACTTGGGCTAGATTCCCTAGCTCTATGACAACAATGATGAAGATGCTATGACACTTATGACACAAATCAGACTTGAAGGCTGACATATAACATATATGACATGTCAGGGCTAAAAATAGACTCCAAGAGGGCGCTCAAGGGTGTTAGGGCAGCTAATATGCTTCCACATGTGGTTTGGTGGAAGTGGGAGGACTAGGAATTGTTGTACAAGTGGCGTTCTTTGGAATCTCTTCCCAACTTGAGTTGGAATGAGTCTCTTGGAAGGAATTCGACCCATGGAGGACATTAGAACTTTGTAAATGTCAATAACAAATAATGAAACCGAGCTTTTGATTATTTGTAGAATTTGCAATTGCATTTGTGAAGAGGGAGAGCTAGTGGATGACTAGTTTCTTTCCTTAGCCAATTTCGAGGGTGAAAGATTCCCATCCAAGTTGGTAATTTGGAATAACACACTAAATAGATCTCTAAAAATTGAATCCAATCACAATTATATGGAAAGAAGAAGTTTAAAACAAATGCAAGCTATTGGGACTTGAAAAGAATGACAATTCTACCCAACAAGTAAACAAAGGCTTCGAACTTCCAAACCATGCCAAGAGTTTCCAAAAAAAATCCGAATATGATTTGTATGAGTCCAAATAAGTCATATAATGGTCACAAAATAACTGATCAAGAGGCTCTAATTCAAAAAAATCGAAAATGTACACAAGGGATCAAGTTAACCCAAGGGGATTTCAATTTTCCAAGCACAAACTCCAGCTTCCAAACAAGGAAGAATGATCCCAAATCTAACCAAAATGGGTATGGAATTATCTAAATCAGTGTTAATAATATAATAAGACTATTGTACAAAAGAATGAAACTCAGAAAATTGAAACAACAAAGGAAGGGATCAAAGTTAACCCTAGGGGGTCTCAAGTTTCCAAGGTAGAACCTAGTCTTCCAAACAAAGAAAGAAGGTCCCATATTCTCCAAAACGAGGTTTGGAAGGGTTCAAACTGATTTTACATAGATACTAAAGCTACTGGGAAGGTACACTTGACTCCTAGAACTAGAAAATGGCTTAGAGGACTCAAAATTGATTAAATTGCCTTAAAGTTGCCAATGAAGGACTAGAGACAAAATGTGGATGAAAAGAACTGAAAAGAGACTCAAATTTATTCAAAAATGTTTTGAAAAGAATCCAATGGACCATATGTAGGCACACCAAATGTTTGGAAGCAAAGAACCCAAGGGAACCCCTCCAAACAATCTCAAAAATGACCAAAATAAGGAATATTCGCCCCTGCACAGACCAACACATAGTGACAATTTGAGAATTTTTCTCCCTATAACACTGTTAAGGAGCGAAAATTTGAAAATTTTCGTGCCCTAGCACACTATCAAGGAGCGAAAAATTGGAAAGTTCGCTCTGTAACCTATTTTGAGGGAGTGAAAATTCTCCTGTAGGATTAAAAAATGAAAAGTTTTGCCTAGATCCGAGCAAGGATAAGGTCCTGAGTTTAAAATGGTCCTCAATGATGATAAAATAGGATCCAAGGTGATGAGAAACAACACTTAGAAGAGGGTTTAATTATCTAAACAAGAAATCCAAGGGTTAAATTAGGGAAAGGTCCCCAGCGGAGTCGCCAATTTCTGTTGTAGAACTTTCTTCCTACAGATAAAATTAAGTCCTATTCGGATCAATTAGGTCCCTAGACACCTACCGAAGATAGAAACAAAACAAATGGTGATCTACTCTCCTATATCAATCACTTACATGAACTTTTAACATGGAAGGAAAGGGAAAGAGATAGGTATTACCTCCAACTTGTAGGTTGTCTTAGCTCCAGCTCCAAGCTTGATCTTCAAGGCTCGAACCTATTAAACAAGACAAAGGACCAAAACTTCCAAGCAAGTAGATGTATTAAGCTAGATATAAACTACAACATATCATGCATCAATATAACAAGAAACAAGACATGGGATAATAGACCAAGCTATCATTAATAAATCCAAAGAAGCTAATTACAATGTTATACCTTGGTTTCTAAGATGATAGCATCTCCTTCCAAGGTCTCCAACATCACCCTTGCAAGACTTATGGGATCATAATGGCCTCCCTTCCGAGTGTTTCCCAATCACAGGATCATAGGTTTGGTGCTTACAAGAACTCCCATAGCTCATGGATGGCTCGCTCTCTTCTTATAGGATTTGAGAGGCCAACTACTTAGAGAAGATGATGGATCTAGGTGAAGGAGATGTGGATCAAGGATCTAAACCATACCAAGGAGGGAATGTAAGATGGGATTTGAAAGGGTACCTCATCCCAAGAATATGTCTGTGAGATCCAAGATCCAAAATCAAAGGGATAATCCTAAAACAAAATTTTCACTCCCCTATAACTGAGCAAAACGCAAAAAAATTCAAATTGTCGCTCTCTTATAACTGAGCAAAGCGCGAAAATATGAAATTGTCACTCCCTGATGAACTGTCATGGCGCAAAAATTTCAGTAGACGGAAGATTTGGAGGTTGGTAAGGTTGGATTTCGAGCCTTCATGAGTCGGATTGGTTCCCCAAGATGACCAAGGATTGGACCAACTCAAAATAGAGGTTCCTAACACCATTAGGAGGCATAAACAAAGTATATTTTCATGATGATGCAACCCCTTTCTTGTGGGAAGGTAGTTTTGACTATGTGTATATCGAAGATGATGAAGGAAAGAGTGTCATCAATTGGGTCATTTGGTCAAACAACGATTCCAATTTGGTAAGAGTGTCTTGGATGTCATCAATATTTTGTTGTGTAGACAAGTGGTTGTAGTCTAACTTGTTTTGCAACTCATCATAGAGTGTTTCCATGAGGGAAATTTGTGGGAGAGATCGGTACCTTGAGTAGCATCTATAGGGGAAATGGGTCCACCAAAAGCGGTTATAGAGGAGTGGTAATAATGCGATCAACTTCTTGCAAGGATGTTGTTCAAATGGGTTGGATAAGGGTTTGGAGGTGGGGTTCCACAAAAAGGTTTACTAAAGAGATGTATGAATGCGATCATTACGATGCAAGGAGTCGATTGAGATGGGTCTTAAATAAGGATGCAGGCATTACCTTGACCTTTGTTTTCTACTACTCCTGGTGAATTTGTACTCCCACCCAAATATTATTGCACGAACTAAATGCTCAAATTCTTAATGCTACAAATTATGTAGGAATTTCATGGACTAATAAGAGAGGACATCGTGAAGTAGAGTCGAGCTATTCATTCAGGAGATATACATATGAGTAAATTATAAATCAAGTTTTTTTTTTAATGTCGAAGCATGTTCATACAAACTCCACAATTGAAAGTTTTGTGTCCAATATGCAACTACCAAAATCACAGATCGTACACAAAAGGTGGTTCTGCCTTGTCGAGAAAATGGTTTCAAAAAAGTTCAATTCAAAAAAATAATAAGGAATCCCAAAAGGCGGGAAGTCGATGGAGTTGAAAATCTCTCCAAGAAACAAAAAAATACGAAGCTTGGCTAGGGTTTCAACTAGATGGAACTGGATCATGAGGGACAACCTCCACATGCACTTGATGAAGTTGCATTCATGTTTATGATAAAGTCCATGAAACAATTGGGAGCTAGGATGTATTCATCTCATTTTGTTAAAAAATCATATATTCTTGAAGTAACCTTATATGCTACTGCAGCAAGACAAAAATATTTGACAATGTCTGAGAGAGGACTAATAGGTCGATTTACTGGAATATGGCCATCTCCCAAATTTATGGATATTTGGATCCAAAAAAAATTGATGGCCCTAATTAGTTGAAGAATGACTCATTATTTTTGTGGTAGAGGATTTTGTGCTTTTATGTTTGAGCTAAAAGAGGACATAGATTTAATCTTTAGAAGTTGACCTTAATTTTTTGGTAATAGAGATATGTATCTTAATAGCTGGACCCCTGATTTTGATCTAGAATCAAATATTCCATCAGTTATTCCACTGTGGGTAAGAATGCCACATCTTCCTCTTCACTGTTGGGGAGATGATACATTGAAATATATTGGCAATAAACTGGGCAAATACATTGATAAGGTAAAATCTAAACAAGGTATGTTTCAGTGTGTAAGAATTCATGTGGAAGTAGATTTGGAGAAAGGACTTCCCGAATCCATACATCTCCTACTTGATAATTGGAGCCATTATCAACAATTAGATTATGGGAAAAATCCATTTTAGTGTAAATCATGTCATACTTATGGACATTTTGCTAAAGACTGCAAGAAAGCAGGGGAAACAACTACCATCCCCCAAAATCAAGAGGAAAAATGGAAAACGGTTAGCAAGTAGTCTAATCATGTTGTAGAAACTAAGTCTAGAGATATTCCTTCATTTTCTTCTCTGGCTAAAACTTTCAAGAAACCAGTAAATTCTAAGAATCGATTTGAAGTTTTAAGTCAAGAAATCCCTAGAAGCTTTAGCGATGTGGTGGCCCCTTCGATGAAAGAAATCGGTTCCTCCTTTCTTCCCATATTGTTGTCTATTATGTATGAACTGGATGCACCTCTTTTAGAAAGTGGCAGGGAGGATCAAATTGTTGAGGATGAAACAATTCAGGACGCAAAGACAATAGTTACGGGGGTTGTAACCAGGAAACACGCTAAATAAGTAATAATAGAGGATGATCATGACTTGACAGAAGGAAAAGAAAGAACTTATCGTAAGGGGAGAAAGCTAGATAAATAAGTTTGGGATGAAATTATAAATCAAGAAAAATGATGGGGAATTAGTCAACTTTAGATCGTAATATGATTCCCTTAGTCAAAATCAAGGGAGGTGGAAATTTGACAACTCCGAGTTCTAAAAAAGGAGGTTCCACCAAATCAATAGTTAAGTAACAAACCTAGTCTCCTGGAATTACAGAGGGTTGGGAAGTAGATGCAAGGAATAATTTGTTAAGATGCTATTAAAGATGGAAAAGCCTTCAATCCTTCTTATCTAGGAGACTAGATTGCAGGATAAAGAGATGCAAGCAATGGGGCAGAGGATATGGAAAGTAATTAAAGGTGTTGTAGTAAGCTCAAGAGGAGCATCAAGTGGAATTTGAACTCTGTGGAACAACCATAAATTAGAATTAATAATGACAAATCAAACTTAGCATTGGAGCTATACGGAATTGGTAAGTATTGAAACTAGAAAGAATTTTAAAATTTTCAACATGTCTGGCTAATGCATTATAAAGAAAAAAGGAAGAATGTTGGAAATCTATAATAAGTGAGAAAAACAAAATAGGTATGGATAAGATCATTTTAGTAGGAGATTTAAATAAAATACTCTCCTTGGAGGAGAAACGAGGAGGATCTAGTGTTAGAGATGCTTCCAGAGAATACTTAGAATAAATCGTATCAAACTAGGATTTAATGGATATATAACCTAAAAAGGGAAAATATACCCGATCTAATAGAAGATTAGGATCATGGAATATTTCATCTAGATTAGACATATTCATAATAAGTGATAATAATCTAGGGTATGATTTGGAAATATCATCTTTCATAATCTCCTCAGCCACCTCGGATCACAAGCCAATAAGTCTTTCTGTTCTAAAAAATAAAATTATGGGCCTTTACCATTTAAATTCAATCCTCTTTGGATAAATCACTCTATGGCCATTGAAGTAATTAAAAACAACTAGAAATTGAAAGTGGAAGGCTCCCCAAGCTACATATGGGAGTCAAAGATTGAATTTGTTAAGTATGCCTTAAAGGATTGGGATAAAAACAAATATATTGAGCCTTTTGTGGAAAAAAAACAAATTTATGATCAATTGATTTCAATTCAAGACCATATTGAAGAATAAAACTTAAATTTACAATTGAGACTTGATGAAAAAGAAGCTAATCTAAGATTTCATAACATATATTGGAAAGAGGAAGAACATTGGAGACTGAAATCAAGATGTTTGTGGCTGAAGCTTGGATATAGGAATACTACATTTTTTCACATACAAGCAAAAGCAAGACAAAGTAGAAATAATGTTAAAGAAATTACCAATCTACATGGAAGAAGAATAAATGAGCATAACATATCAAGGAAGAAGCTTATTACCATTTAAAAAAATTACTATCAAAACAGGAAGAGATGAACAACAAAGGAAATGCTACATATCATCCCAACATTAGTCACACAAAGAGATAATTCTAAATTGGGCAAAGAAATTGAGGAGAGTGAGGTCATCTCAGCAATTTGGGATTTAGAACCAAATAAAGCTCCAAGTCCAGATGGTTTTACAGTATCTTTTTACATAAAAATTTATGATTTAATAAAATTTGATCTATGCAAGATAATCAACTAGTCTTTAAAAAAAAAGGAAAATTGGGAGGCAGCACAAATTCCTCCTTGAATTCCAAAATAAAAGAACCCTGAATCTTTCTCAGGATTTAGGCCAATCTCGCTATGCAATTCCTCTTACAAAATAATAACCAAGATTTTAGCCAATAGAGTTAAAATTGGTTTGACTAAATTGATATCGAATATCAAGGGGTATTTATTCCAAAGAGACACATATTAGATAATATCATTCTTGTTCAAGAAGCAATTCATTCTACCACGACCAGGAAAGAGAGAGGGATGGTGATTAAAATGGATACGGCAAATGCTTTTGATAGAGTGCGATATTCTTTTATTCAATTTGTCCTTATTAAATTTGGCTTCTCGGAACTGTTTATAAAACGGATCAAAACCTGTCTAACAACCCCTTGGATAAATCCCTTGGTAAATGGAAGACCTATAGAATTATTTTAGGGTGAAAGGGGATTGAGACAAGGTTGTCCACTTCCCCCGTGCTTTATATTATTATGACAAATTATTTAAGCATAAGATTAGAGTATGAAAGGAGATTAGGCAGTCTTCCTAGAATCAGAATAGCCAGAGGGGTTACATAACTAAATCACTCTCAATTACTCTCAATTTGCCGATGACACACTGCTTTTAGGTGGTGCTCCAGGTGTGATTGCTGAGAGATTTAGAAATATTATGGATAAGTATATAACTGATTCAAGTGGAGAAACAAACAAACACAAATGTTGTGTATATGGTAGGAATTTGTCAACATCAAATCTCAAAATATTCCCGATAAATTAGGATTTGTAGCAAAGTATAAGTGGAATTCATTTATATATTTAGGAATTCCTTTTTTTGGGGAGGCCTTTGACGTTGGAGTGGAAATAAATTATTGATAAAATAAGAAAGAAAATGGAACAATGGGGAACTCAATGGTTAAACCCAACAGGCAGGGTGGTGTTGATAAAATAATATTTATCTGCTTTCACCACATATCTCTATTTTGCTAACACTTGTCAGTATTACAAATCAGATTGATAGATTTCATCGAAAGTTTATGTGGCAAGGGGGAAAAGCTAATGAAACAAAATTTCACTTGATAAAATGCAGTCAGGTGTTGGATCCTCTCAACAAAGGAGGATTAGTAATAAGGGAATCTAGTTTGTTAAACAAAGATCTTAGAGCCAAAATTATGTGGAATATTGCAACTAGAGATGAAGCCTGGTGGAAGAGTGCACTGGCAAGAAAATAATCCAATTGGGACTGAAGCAGAATGATAAATCAAAATTTTAAGAAGGTTAAGTGTACCACAATTTGGAACCTATGTAAAGCATCTTTAAGCATAATAAAGTCTCACTCTTGTTGGATGCCAAGAAATGGTAATAGCATACAAATATGGGAGGATAGAATCTTAGGCATGGAGGAGCTAAGTAATAAAATTGAATTGAAATCCCTGCAGAATTGGATGATAGAAAATTAGATTAAAACTTTAGCGGATATTTTTGACTGAGATACTAAAGGAATTTGGAAAAAAGGGAAAAACTTGAACCTTCTTCAAGATTTGAAATCGCAATGGGGAAGTATGCAAATATTGTTAAGTGGAAAAGCATTGAAATACATTTTAGACAAGGATAAGAGGGCATGGGGTCCAAAATTCTGCAATTACACAGTTAAGGCAGGGTATGTACAACAAAAATTCCGGTATTTGTGATTTTCCTTGAAACTCATTATGGAATATAATTTGGAAGAGTGACGCTATCCCAAAAATAAAACGCTTTATTTGGGTTTTATGCCATTGGAAAACTTTAACATTTGATAATCTATGCAAAAGAAGAATTTAATGACCATCACAATGTCCATTGTGTAAGATTGCAGAAGAAAGTGCTTTGCATTTATTTTTAAATTGTGAATTTGCAATTAAGGTTTGGAGGAAAGCTTTTGATGGATTGAATACATAGATAGTCATCCCAAGTACTTGGAGAGAGGTATTTATCACCCGACATTGAAATTATCCATTTAAAAAACAATTTAAATAAGCCTCTGCTAAAGTAGGTTTGGAAAGCATTACCCTATTTCATCTGATGGAAGATTTGGTTAATGAGGAATTCAATTATATTTAAAAATAAAATTAATAAAGAATAACAAGTAGCAGGGTCAGCATGGGCAACGATGCAAGAAGCAATAAAGGCAAAAGGTCAGGTTAATCAAAGAACTAGTTATTTAGATATAGAAGAGAGATTGTGGATCCAAGGTCTGTTAGATAAACCAAGACAAATCAATCAAGCAGTAAGGGGAAAAGGAAAGGGAAAAGTGAATTGGTTGTTGAGAGTAAAACCATCAAATGATTGGATAACTAAATAGAAATATCGTATATTGTTCTTGATGAAGCATCAAAGAATAACCCAAGGTTGGCAGGTGCAGGGGGGGTTCCCTTTGACCATGGAGGATTTAGGAAGCAGTACTACTCTTGGGGTCTTGGAGAGACATCAAATAATCAATCAGAATCACTTACTCTTGGCAAGGATTAAATCTCGCACTATAGAGCAAAATAAGACATATTATAATCTTGGGAGATTCCATGATAGTGATTCAATATCTCATTTTAATAAAAGTTCCAATATATGGACCTCTTTCTAGAACAATATGAAGAATTTCACATTTGTTAACAAAATTTGAAGAAGTTAAGCCTTTCCATGTTCTTAGAGGATTAAATACTTGATATGACACTCATGATAATGTAGCTTGTAACATTGATCAAGGAAATTTGATGATAAATGGTGTTGATTTAGGCCTATGTAGCATTCAATAACTCATTAGAGAATAATGAACGTATTAATTCACACTAAGGAAAATTTATCAAGGATTTGGCTTATCATATGAACTCAATGGGAGCATACGGAAGACTGTTCAAGTGGCAAAGTCAGCCCTGGCATTCGCATGCAATGCAAGAGACAAATTTAAATGAGTTGAGGAGCATAAATTTTGATGTTACTGGAATGGAAATCATGCATGAGAGAAGGCAAGTCAGGGTTAATCTTCGCATGATCCAGATGGGTATCATCATGAATTTAGTATGGGGAAGTCTAAATCAGTTTAATGCAAATATGGATGGATCTATATGCTCCTGGTTTTGAGCTAAATTGGACAATTTAGTCGTTATTGTAGCTATTAATGTGAATTGGAGTTCGTCTTCACAACAGGGATGTAATGGGATTCTGAAGTTTCATTCTATAAAGGAGTTCAATTCAAGTGACATTAATAGCCTGGAATATATCTACGTTCGTCCTCTTTCTCTTAGCGATATCGAGGTAGGTGACCAGTGCCAAGAATATAAGATTTTTGTTGAATGCTACCATTATCCTGAGATTCTGGACGATGAAATTTTATTAGTTGAAGATGGTTGAAAATATCTGGCTAGTATAATTCAGTATAGTGTTTTCTCCTGTGATAATTGGCCTGTTGCGTTGGATAAGAATTATTCTGATAAGTTGTTGCTGGATACTTCAAATATTTGTTGCAATGAAGAGTTTGTTTGTCATATTGCAAATGTTCCTATTTTAGGGCTTATGTTGTGTGGTGTGGTAGATGAATGTTTAATATCTGCAAAAGGTCAAAATTATCTAGATGGTACAATTCATTATAAAGTTTTCTCTTGTGATAATTGTTCTCCTGTGTTGGATAAGAATCACTCTGTTGACCGGTTGTTGGATAGTTTAAATACTTGTTGGAATGAAGAGCTTGTTTATCGCCTTGAATATGTTCTTATTTTAGGGCTTATGTTGTGTGGAAGCACATGTCTTAAACTTGATATTGTCTAGAATTTTGAAGTTTGTCGTTGTTATACTGACAAGGTTATAGAGTTCGGTTATTATGGAAGATACATCCCTTTTAAAATTGGTAATTTTAAAGGGAATAAAGATTGTAATTCTGATAAGAACCGAATTTTGGAGGTTTGTTTGTCATGTCCCAAATTTGGAATTGGGTCACAATGGCCTAATCACATTGGCCATATTCATTAGAGTTTGTAAAATTGATGTTAAAGGTCAAATAATTGCCAAGGAGGAAAATTACTAGTTTCCTAGGTTTGGGGTGGAAGCTTTGGGATTTGGAATAATGGGGATAATAAATGATGTTTGAACATTAGAGTGGCATAAATATTTAATAAAGGAGCTAAATAAATATATACAGGTGAAAATCAAAGTGGCATTTGATCATGAAGACACATGGAGGAAGTGAGACCCACATATGGCTAGATTTCCCCACTACACTTGGCATCATTCTCTCACCAATTCGAATTCAAGGTGAATGGTAACATAATTGCACCATAATTGGGGTAGTCCAAAAGGTATTATTCATGGCATGACTCATCCAAGGTCGAAATACAGAGGAAGAGTAACTCCCATGGAAGAGGAAGAGGCAATTTGGAGCTAGTGAGACACTTGGGCTAGATTCCCTAGCTCTATGACAACAATGATGAAGATGCTATGACACTTATGACACAAATCAGACTTGAAGGCTGACATATAACATATATGACATGTCAGGGCTAAAAATAGACTCCAAGAGGGCGCTCAAGGGTGTTAGGGCAGCTAATATGCTTCCACATGTGGTTTGGTGGAAGTGGGAGACTAGGAATTGTTGTACAAGTGGCGTTCTTTGGAATCTCTTCCCAACTTGAGTTGGAATGAGTCTCTTGGAAGGAATTCGACCCATGGAGGACATTAGAACTTTGTAAATGTCAATAACAAATAATGAAACCAGCTTTTGATTATTTGTAGAATTTGCAATTGCATTTGTGAAGAGGGAGAGCTAGTGGATGACTAGTTTCTTGCCTTAGCCAATTTCGAGGGTGAAAGATTCCCATCCAAGTTGGTAATTTGGAATAACACACTAAATAGATCTCTAAAAATTGAATCCAATCACAATTATATGGAAAGAAGAAGTTTAAAACAAATGCAAGCTATTGGGACTTGAAAAGAATGACAATTCTACCCAACAAGTAAACAAAGGCTTCGAACTTCCAAACCATGCCAAGAGTTTCCAAAAAAATCCGAATATGATTTGTATGAGTCCAAATAAGTCATATAATGGTCACAAAATAACTGATCAAGAGGCTCTAATTCAAAAAAATCGAAAATGTACACAAGGGATCAAGTTAACCCAAGGGGATTTCAATTTTCCAAGCACAAACTCCAGCTTCCAAACAAGGAAGAATGATCCCAAATCTAACCAAAATGGGTATGGAATTATCTAAATCAGTGTTAATAATATAATAAGACTATTGTACAAAAGAATGAAACTCAGAAAATTGAAACAACAAAGGAAGGGATCAAAGTTAACCCTAGGGGGTCTCAAGTTTCCAAGGTAGAACCTAGTCTTCCAAACAAAGAAAGAAGGTCCCATATTCTCCAAAACGAGGTTTGGAAGGGTTCAAACTGATTTTACATAGATACTAAAGCTACTGGGAAGGTACACTTGACTCCTAGAACTAGAAAATGGCTTAGAGGACTCAAAATTGATTAAATTGCCTTAAAGTTGCCAATGAAGGACTAGAGACAAAATGTGGATGAAAAGAACTGAAAAGAGACTCAAATTTATTCAAAAATGTTTTGAAAAGAATCCAATGGACCATATGTAGGCACACCAAATGTTTGGAAGCAAAGAACCCAAGGGAACCCCTCCAAACAATCTCAAAAATTACCAAAATAAGGAATATTCGCCCCTGCACAGACCAACACATAGTGACAATTTGAGAATTTTTCTCCCTATAACACTGTTAAGGAGCGAAAATTTGAAAATTTTCGTGCCCTAGCACACTATCAAGGAGCGAAAAATTGGAAAGTTCGCTCTGTAACCTATTTTGAGGGAGTGAAAATTCTCCTGTAGGATTAAAAAATGAAAAGTTTTGCCTAGATCCGAGCAAGGATAAGGTCCTGAGTTTAAAATGGTCCTCAATGATGATAAAATAGGATCCAAGGTGATGAGAAACAACACTTAGAAGAGGGTTTAATTATCTAAACAAGAAATCCAAGGGTTAAATTAGGGAAAGGTCCCCAGCGGAGTCGCCAATTTCTGTTGTAGAACTTTCTTCCTACAGATAAAATTAAGTCCTATTCGGATCAATTAGGTCCCTAGACACCTACCGAAGATAGAAACAAAACAAATGGTGATCTACTCTCCTATATCAATCACTTACATGAACTTTTAACATGGAAGGAAAGGGAAAGAGATAGGTATTACCTCCAACTTGTAGGTTGTCTTAGCTCCAGCTCCAAGCTTGATCTTCAAGGCTCGAACCTATTAAACAAGACAAAGGACCAAAACTTCCAAGCAAGTAGATGTATTAAGCTAGATATAAACTACAACATATCATGCATCAATATAACAAGAAACAAGACATGGGATAATAGACCAAGCTATCATTAATAAATCCAAAGAAGCTAATTACAATGTTATACCTTGGTTTCTAAGATGATAGCATCTCCTTCCAAGGTCTCCAACATCACCCTTGCAAGACTTATGGGATCATAATGGCCTCCCTTCCGAGTGTTTCCCAATCACAGGATCATAGGTTTGGTGCTTACAAGAACTCCCATAGCTCATGGATGGCTCGCTCTCTTCTTATAGGATTTGAGAGGCCAACTACTTAGAGAAGATGATGGATCTAGGTGAAGGAGATGTGGATCAAGGATCTAAACCATACCAAGGAGGGAATGTAAGATGGGATTTGAAAGGGTACCTCATCCCAAGAATATGTCTGTGAGATCCAAGATCCAAAATCAAAGGGATAATCCTAAAACAAAATTTTCACTCCCCTATAACTGAGCAAAACGCAAAAAAATTCAAATTGTCGCTCTCTTATAACTGAGCAAAGCGCGAAAATATGAAATTGTCACTCCCTGATGAACTGTCATGGCGCAAAAATTTCAGTAGACGGAAGATTTGGAGGTTGGTAAGGTTGGATTTCGAGCCTTCATGAGTCGGATTGGTTCCCCAAGATGACCAAGGATTGGACCAACTCAAAATAGAGGTTCCTAACACCATTAGGAGGCATAAACAAAGTATATTTTCATGATGATGCAACCCCTTTCTTGTGGGAAGGTAGTTTTGACTATGTGTATATCGAAGATGATGAAGGAAAGAGTGTCATCAATTGGGTCATTTGGTCAAACAACGATTCCAATTTGGTAAGAGTGTCTTGGATGTCATCAATATTTTGTTGTGTAGACAAGTGGTTGTAGTCTAACTTGTTTTGCAACTCATCATAGAGTGTTTCCATGAGGGAAATTTGTGGGAGAGATCGGTACCTTGAGTAGCATCTATAGGGGAAATGGGTCCACCAAAAGCGGTTATAGAGGAGTGGTAATAATGCGATCAACTTCTTGCAAGGATGTTGTTCAAATGGGTTGGATAAGGGTTTGGAGGTGGGGTTCCACAAAAAGGTTTACTAAAGAGATGTATGAATGCGATCATTACGATGCAAGGAGTCGATTGAGATGGGTCTTAAATAAGGATGCAGGCATTACCTTGACCTTTGTTTTCTACTACTCCTGGTGAATTTGTACTCCCACCCAAATATTATTGCACGAACTAAATGCTCAAATTCTTAATGCTACAAATTATGTAGGAATTTCATGGACTAATAAGAGAGGACATCGTGAAGTAGAGTCGAGCTATTCATTCAGGAGATATACATATGAGTAAATTATAAATCAAGTTTTTTTTTTAATGTCGAAGCATGTTCATACAAACTCCACAATTGAAAGTTTTGTGTCCAATATGCAACTACCAAAATCACAGATCGTACACAAAAGGTGGTTCTGCCTTGTCGAGAAAATGGTTTCAAAAAAGTTCAATTCAAAAAAATAATAAGGAATCCCAAAAGGCGGGAAGTCGATGGAGTTGAAAATCTCTCCAAGAAACAAAAAAATACGAAGCTTGGCTAGGGTTTCAACTAGATGGAACTGGATCATGAGGGACAACCTCCACATGCACTTGATGAAGTTGCATTCATGTTTATGATAAAGTCCATGAAACAATTGGGAGCTAGGATGTATTCATCTCATTTTGTTAAAAAATCATATATTCTTGAAGTAACCTTATATGCTACTGCAGCAAGACAAAAATATTTGACAATGTCTGAGAGAGGACTAATAGGTCGATTTACTGGAATATGGCCATCTCCCAAATTTATGGATATTTGGATCCAAAAAAAATTGATGGCCCTAATTAGTTGAAGAATGACTCATTATTTTTGTGGTAGAGGATTTTGTGCTTTTATGTTTGAGCTAAAAGAGGACATAGATTTAATCTTTAGAAGTTGACCTTAATTTTTTGGTAATAGAGATATGTATCTTAATAGCTGGACCCCTGATTTTGATCTAGAATCAAATATTCCATCAGTTATTCCACTGTGGGTAAGAATGCCACATCTTCCTCTTCACTGTTGGGGAGATGATACATTGAAATATATTGGCAATAAACTGGGCAAATACATTGATAAGGTAAAATCTAAACAAGGTATGTTTCAGTGTGTAAGAATTCATGTGGAAGTAGATTTGGAGAAAGGACTTCCCGAATCCATACATCTCCTACTTGATAATTGGAGCCATTATCAACAATTAGATTATGGGAAAAATCCATTTTAGTGTAAATCATGTCATACTTATGGACATTTTGCTAAAGACTGCAAGAAAGCAGGGGAAACAACTACCATCCCCCAAAATCAAGAGGAAAAATGGAAAACGGTTAGCAAGTAGTCTAATCATGTTGTAGAAACTAAGTCTAGAGATATTCCTTCATTTTCTTCTCTGGCTAAAACTTTCAAGAAACCAGTAAATTCTAAGAATCGATTTGAAGTTTTAAGTCAAGAAATCCCTAGAAGCTTTAGCGATGTGGTGGCCCCTTCGATGAAAGAAATCGGTTCCTCCTTTCTTCCCATATTGTTGTCTATTATGTATGAACTGGATGCACCTCTTTTAGAAAGTGGCAGGGAGGATCAAATTGTTGAGGATGAAACAATTCAGGACGCAAAGACAATAGTTACGGGGGTTGTAACCAGGAAACACGCTAAATAAGTAATAATAGAGGATGATCATGACTTGACAGAAGGAAAAGAAAGAACTTATCGTAAGGGGAGAAAGCTAGATAAATAAGTTTGGGATGAAATTATAAATCAAGAAAAATGATGGGGAATTAGTCAACTTTAGATCGTAATATGATTCCCTTAGTCAAAATCAAGGGAGGTGGAAATTTGACAACTCCGAGTTCTAAAAAAGGAGGTTCCACCAAATCAATAGTTAAGTAACAAACCTAGTCTCCTGGAATTACAGAGGGTTGGGAAGTAGATGCAAGGAATAATTTGTTAAGATGCTATTAAAGATGGAAAAGCCTTCAATCCTTCTTATCTAGGAGACTAGATTGCAGGATAAAGAGATGCAAGCAATGGGGCAGAGGATATGGAAAGTAATTAAAGGTGTTGTAGTAAGCTCAAGAGGAGCATCAAGTGGAATTTGAACTCTGTGGAACAACCATAAATTAGAATTAATAATGACAAATCAAACTTAGCATTGGAGCTATACGGAATTGGTAAGTATTGAAACTAGAAAGAATTTTAAAATTTTCAACATGTCTGGCTAATGCATTATAAAGAAAAAAGGAAGAATGTTGGAAATCTATAATAAGTGAGAAAAACAAAATAGGTATGGATAAGATCATTTTAGTAGGAGATTTAAATAAAATACTCTCCTTGGAGGAGAAACGAGGAGGATCTAGTGTTAGAGATGCTTCCAGAGAATACTTAGAATAAATCGTATCAAACTAGGATTTAATGGATATATAACCTAAAAAGGGAAAATATACCCGATCTAATAGAAGATTAGGATCATGGAATATTTCATCTAGATTAGACATATTCATAATAAGTGATAATAATCTAGGGTATGATTTGGAAATATCATCTTTCATAATCTCCTCAGCCACCTCGGATCACAAGCCAATAAGTCTTTCTGTTCTAAAAAATAAAATTATGGGCCTTTACCATTTAAATTCAATCCTCTTTGGATAAATCACTCTATGGCCATTGAAGTAATTAAAAACAACTAGAAATTGAAAGTGGAAGGCTCCCCAAGCTACATATGGGAGTCAAAGATTGAATTTGTTAAGTATGCCTTAAAGGATTGGGATAAAAACAAATATATTGAGCCTTTTGTGGAAAAAAAACAAATTTATGATCAATTGATTTCAATTCAAGACCATATTGAAGAATAAAACTTAAATTTACAATTGAGACTTGATGAAAAAGAAGCTAATCTAAGATTTCATAACATATATTGGAAAGAGGAAGAACATTGGAGACTGAAATCAAGATGTTTGTGGCTGAAGCTTGGATATAGGAATACTACATTTTTTCACATACAAGCAAAAGCAAGACAAAGTAGAAATAATGTTAAAGAAATTACCAATCTACATGGAAGAAGAATAAATGAGCATAACATATCAAGGAAGAAGCTTATTACCATTTAAAAAAATTACTATCAAAACAGGAAGAGATGAACAACAAAGGAAATGCTACATATCATCCCAACATTAGTCACACAAAGAGATAATTCTAAATTGGGCAAAGAAATTGAGGAGAGTGAGGTCATCTCAGCAATTTGGGATTTAGAACCAAATAAAGCTCCAAGTCCAGATGGTTTTACAGTATCTTTTTACATAAAAATTTATGATTTAATAAAATTTGATCTATGCAAGATAATCAACTAGTCTTTAAAAAAAAAGGAAAATTGGGAGGCAGCACAAATTCCTCCTTGAATTCCAAAATAAAAGAACCCTGAATCTTTCTCAGGATTTAGGCCAATCTCGCTATGCAATTCCTCTTACAAAATAATAACCAAGATTTTAGCCAATAGAGTTAAAATTGGTTTGACTAAATTGATATCGAATATCAAGGGGTATTTATTCCAAAGAGACACATATTAGATAATATCATTCTTGTTCAAGAAGCAATTCATTCTACCACGACCAGGAAAGAGAGAGGGATGGTGATTAAAATGGATACGGCAAATGCTTTTGATAGAGTGCGATATTCTTTTATTCAATTTGTCCTTATTAAATTTGGCTTCTCGGAACTGTTTATAAAACGGATCAAAACCTGTCTAACAACCCCTTGGATAAATCCCTTGGTAAATGGAAGACCTATAGAATTATTTTAGGGTGAAAGGGGATTGAGACAAGGTTGTCCACTTCCCCCGTGCTTTATATTATTATGACAAATTATTTAAGCATAAGATTAGAGTATGAAAGGAGATTAGGCAGTCTTCCTAGAATCAGAATAGCCAGAGGGGTTACATAACTAAATCACTCTCAATTACTCTCAATTTGCCGATGACACACTGCTTTTAGGTGGTGCTCCAGGTGTGATTGCTGAGAGATTTAGAAATATTATGGATAAGTATATAACTGATTCAAGTGGAGAAACAAACAAACACAAATGTTGTGTATATGGTAGGAATTTGTCAACATCAAATCTCAAAATATTCCCGATAAATTAGGATTTGTAGCAAAGTATAAGTGGAATTCATTTATATATTTAGGAATTCCTTTTTTTGGGGAGGCCTTTGACGTTGGAGTGGAAATAAATTATTGATAAAATAAGAAAGAAAATGGAACAATGGGGAACTCAATGGTTAAACCCAACAGGCAGGGTGGTGTTGATAAAATAATATTTATCTGCTTTCACCACATATCTCTATTTTGCTAACACTTGTCAGTATTACAAATCAGATTGATAGATTTCATCGAAAGTTTATGTGGCAAGGGGGAAAAGCTAATGAAACAAAATTTCACTTGATAAAATGCAGTCAGGTGTTGGATCCTCTCAACAAAGGAGGATTAGTAATAAGGGAATCTAGTTTGTTAAACAAAGATCTTAGAGCCAAAATTATGTGGAATATTGCAACTAGAGATGAAGCCTGGTGGAAGAGTGCACTGGCAAGAAAATAATCCAATTGGGACTGAAGCAGAATGATAAATCAAAATTTTAAGAAGGTTAAGTGTACCACAATTTGGAACCTATGTAAAGCATCTTTAAGCATAATAAAGTCTCACTCTTGTTGGATGCCAAGAAATGGTAATAGCATACAAATATGGGAGGATAGAATCTTAGGCATGGAGGAGCTAAGTAATAAAATTGAATTGAAATCCCTGCAGAATTGGATGATAGAAAATTAGATTAAAACTTTAGCGGATATTTTTGACTGAGATACTAAAGGAATTTGGAAAAAAGGGAAAAACTTGAACCTTCTTCAAGATTTGAAATCGCAATGGGGAAGTATGCAAATATTGTTAAGTGGAAAAGCATTGAAATACATTTTAGACAAGGATAAGAGGGCATGGGGTCCAAAATTCTGCAATTACACAGTTAAGGCAGGGTATGTACAACAAAAATTCCGGTATTTGTGATTTTCCTTGAAACTCATTATGGAATATAATTTGGAAGAGTGACGCTATCCCAAAAATAAAACGCTTTATTTGGGTTTTATGCCATTGGAAAACTTTAACATTTGATAATCTATGCAAAAGAAGAATTTAATGACCATCACAATGTCCATTGTGTAAGATTGCAGAAGAAAGTGCTTTGCATTTATTTTTAAATTGTGAATTTGCAATTAAGGTTTGGAGGAAAGCTTTTGATGGATTGAATACATAGATAGTCATCCCAAGTACTTGGAGAGAGGTATTTATCACCCGACATTGAAATTATCCATTTAAAAAACAATTTAAATAAGCCTCTGCTAAAGTAGGTTTGGAAAGCATTACCCTATTTCATCTGATGGAAGATTTGGTTAATGAGGAATTCAATTATATTTAAAAATAAAATTAATAAAGAATAACAAGTAGCAGGGTCAGCATGGGCAACGATGCAAGAAGCAATAAAGGCAAAAGGTCAGGTTAATCAAAGAACTAGTTATTTAGATATAGAAGAGAGATTGTGGATCCAAGGTCTGTTAGATAAACCAAGACAAATCAATCAAGCAGTAAGGGGAAAAGGAAAGGGAAAAGTGAATTGGTTGTTGAGAGTAAAACCATCAAATGATTGGATAACTAAATAGAAATATCGTATATTGTTCTTGATGAAGCATCAAAGAATAACCCAAGGTTGGCAGGTGCAGGGGGGGTTCCCTTTGACCATGGAGGATTTAGGAAGCAGTACTACTCTTGGGGTCTTGGAGAGACATCAAATAATCAATCAGAATCACTTACTCTTGGCAAGGATTAAATCTCGCACTATAGAGCAAAATAAGACATATTATAATCTTGGGAGATTCCATGATAGTGATTCAATATCTCATTTTAATAAAAGTTCCAATATATGGACCTCTTTCTAGAACAATATGAAGAATTTCACATTTGTTAACAAAATTTGAAGAAGTTAAGCCTTTCCATGTTCTTAGAGGATTAAATACTTGATATGACACTCATGATAATGTAGCTTGTAACATTGATCAAGGAAATTTGATGATAAATGGTGTTGATTTAGGCCTATGTAGCATTCAATAACTCATTAGAGAATAATGAACGTATTAATTCACACTAAGGAAAATTTATCAAGGATTTGGCTTATCATATGAACTCAATGGGAGCATACGGAAGACTGTTCAAGTGGCAAAGTCAGCCCTGGCATTCGCATGCAATGCAAGAGACAAATTTAAATGAGTTGAGGAGCATAAATTTTGATGTTACTGGAATGGAAATCATGCATGAGAGAAGGCAAGTCAGGGTTAATCTTCGCATGATCCAGATGGGTATCATCATGAATTTAGTATGGGGAAGTCTAAATCAGTTTAATGCAAATATGGATGGATCTATATGCTCCTGGTTTTGAGCTAAATTGGACAATTTAGTCGTTATTGTAGCTATTAATGTGAATTGGAGTTCGTCTTCACAACAGGGATGTAATGGGATTCTGAAGTTTCATTCTATAAAGGAGTTCAATTCAAGTGACATTAATAGCCTGGAATATATCTACGTTCGTCCTCTTTCTCTTAGCGATATCGAGGTAGGTGACCAGTGCCAAGAATATAAGATTTTTGTTGAATGCTACCATTATCCTGAGATTCTGGACGATGAAATTTTATTAGTTGAAGATGGTTGAAAATATCTGGCTAGTATAATTCAGTATAGTGTTTTCTCCTGTGATAATTGGCCTGTTGCGTTGGATAAGAATTATTCTGATAAGTTGTTGCTGGATACTTCAAATATTTGTTGCAATGAAGAGTTTGTTTGTCATATTGCAAATGTTCCTATTTTAGGGCTTATGTTGTGTGGTGTGGTAGATGAATGTTTAATATCTGCAAAAGGTCAAAATTATCTAGATGGTACAATTCATTATAAAGTTTTCTCTTGTGATAATTGTTCTCCTGTGTTGGATAAGAATCACTCTGTTGACCGGTTGTTGGATAGTTTAAATACTTGTTGGAATGAAGAGCTTGTTTATCGCCTTGAATATGTTCTTATTTTAGGGCTTATGTTGTGTGGAAGCACATGTCTTAAACTTGATATTGTCTAGAATTTTGAAGTTTGTCGTTGTTATACTGACAAGGTTATAGAGTTCGGTTATTATGGAAGATACATCCCTTTTAAAATTGGTAATTTTAAAGGGAATAAAGATTGTAATTCTGATAAGAACCGAATTTTGGAGGTTTGTTTGTCATGTCCCAAATTTGGAATTGGGTCACAATGGCCTAATCACATTGGCCATATTCATTAGAGTTTGTAAAATTGATGTTAAAGGTCAAATAATTGCCAAGGAGGAAAATTACTAGTTTCCTAGGTTTGGGGTGGAAGCTTTGGGATTTGGAATAATGGGGATAATAAATGATGTTTGAACATTAGAGTGGCATAAATATTTAATAAAGGAGCTAAATAAATATATACAGGTGAAAATCAAAGTGGCATTTGATCATGAAGACACATGGAGGAAGTGAGACCCACATATGGCTAGATTTCCCCACTACACTTGGCATCATTCTCTCACCAATTCGAATTCAAGGTGAATGGTAACATAATTGCACCATAATTGGGGTAGTCCAAAAGGTATTATTCATGGCATGACTCATCCAAGGTCGAAATACAGAGGAAGAGTAACTCCCATGGAAGAGGAAGAGGCAATTTGGAGCTAGTGAGACACTTGGGCTAGATTCCCTAGCTCTATGACAACAATGATGAAGATGCTATGACACTTATGACACAAATCAGACTTGAAGGCTGACATATAACATATATGACATGTCAGGGCTAAAAATAGACTCCAAGAGGGCGCTCAAGGGTGTTAGGGCAGCTAATATGCTTCCACATGTGGTTTGGTGGAAGTGGGAGACTAGGAATTGTTGTACAAGTGGCGTTCTTTGGAATCTCTTCCCAACTTGAGTTGGAATGAGTCTCTTGGAAGGAATTCGACCCATGGAGGACATTAGAACTTTGTAAATGTCAATAACAAATAATGAAACCAGCTTTTGATTATTTGTAGAATTTGCAATTGCATTTGTGAAGAGGGAGAGCTAGTGGATGACTAGTTTCTTGCCTTAGCCAATTTCGAGGGTGAAAGATTCCCATCCAAGTTGGTAATTTGGAATAACACACTAAATAGATCTCTAAAAATTGAATCCAATCACAATTATATGGAAAGAAGAAGTTTAAAACAAATGCAAGCTATTGGGACTTGAAAAGAATGACAATTCTACCCAACAAGTAAACAAAGGCTTCGAACTTCCAAACCATGCCAAGAGTTTCCAAAAAAATCCGAATATGATTTGTATGAGTCCAAATAAGTCATATAATGGTCACAAAATAACTGATCAAGAGGCTCTAATTCAAAAAAATCGAAAATGTACACAAGGGATCAAGTTAACCCAAGGGGATTTCAATTTTCCAAGCACAAACTCCAGCTTCCAAACAAGGAAGAATGATCCCAAATCTAACCAAAATGGGTATGGAATTATCTAAATCAGTGTTAATAATATAATAAGACTATTGTACAAAAGAATGAAACTCAGAAAATTGAAACAACAAAGGAAGGGATCAAAGTTAACCCTAGGGGGTCTCAAGTTTCCAAGGTAGAACCTAGTCTTCCAAACAAAGAAAGAAGGTCCCATATTCTCCAAAACGAGGTTTGGAAGGGTTCAAACTGATTTTACATAGATACTAAAGCTACTGGGAAGGTACACTTGACTCCTAGAACTAGAAAATGGCTTAGAGGACTCAAAATTGATTAAATTGCCTTAAAGTTGCCAATGAAGGACTAGAGACAAAATGTGGATGAAAAGAACTGAAAAGAGACTCAAATTTATTCAAAAATGTTTTGAAAAGAATCCAATGGACCATATGTAGGCACACCAAATGTTTGGAAGCAAAGAACCCAAGGGAACCCCTCCAAACAATCTCAAAAATTACCAAAATAAGGAATATTCGCCCCTGCACAGACCAACACATAGTGACAATTTGAGAATTTTTCTCCCTATAACACTGTTAAGGAGCGAAAATTTGAAAATTTTCGTGCCCTAGCACACTATCAAGGAGCGAAAAATTGGAAAGTTCGCTCTGTAACCTATTTTGAGGGAGTGAAAATTCTCCTGTAGGATTAAAAAATGAAAAGTTTTGCCTAGATCCGAGCAAGGATAAGGTCCTGAGTTTAAAATGGTCCTCAATGATGATAAAATAGGATCCAAGGTGATGAGAAACAACACTTAGAAGGGGGTTTAATTATCTAAACAAGAAATCCAAGGGTTAAATTAGGGAAAGGTCCCCAGCGGAGTCGCCAATTTCTGTTGTAGAACTTTCTTCCTACAGATAAAATTAAGTCCTATTCGGATCAATTAGGTCCCTAGACACCTACCGAAGATAGAAACAAAACAAATGGTGATCTACTCTCCTATATCAATCACTTACATGAACTTTTAACATGGAAGGAAAGGGAAAGAGATAGGTATTACCTCCAACTTGTAGGTTGTCTTAGCTCCAGCTCCAAGCTTGATCTTCAAGGCTCGAACCTATTAAACAAGACAAAGGACCAAAACTTCCAAGCAAGTAGATGTATTAAGCTAGATATAAACTACAACATATCATGCATCAATATAACAAGAAACAAGACATGGGATAATAGACCAAGCTATCATTAATAAATCCAAAGAAGCTAATTACAATGTTATACCTTGGTTTCTAAGATGATAGCATCTCCTTCCAAGGTCTCCAACATCACCCTTGCAAGACTTATGGGATCATAATGGCCTCCCTTCCGAGTGTTTCCCAATCACAGGATCATAGGTTTGGTGCTTACAAGAACTCCCATAGCTCATGGATGGCTCGCTGTCTTCTTATAGGATTTGAGAGGCCAACTACTTAGAGAAGATGATGGATCTAGGTGAAGGAGATGTGGATCAAGGATCTAAACCATACCAAGGAGGGAATGTAAGATGGGATTTGAAAGGGTACCTCATCCCAAGAATATGTCTGTGAGATCCAAGATCCAAAATCAAAGGGATAATCCTAAAACAAAATTTTCACTCCCCTATAACTGAGCAAAACGCAAAAAAATTCAAATTGTCGCTCTCTTATAACTGAGCAAAGCGCGAAAATATGAAATTGTCACTCCCTGATGAACTGTCATGGCGCAAAAATTTCAGTAGACGGAAGATTTGGAGGTTGGTAAGGTTGGATTTCGAGCCTTCATGAGTCGGATTGGTTCCCCAAGATGACCAAGGATTGGACCAACTCAAAATAGAGGTTCCTAACACCATTAGGAGGCATAAACAAAGTATATTTTCATGATGATGCAACCCCTTTCTTGTGGGAAGGTAGTTTTGACTATGTGTATATCGAAGATGATGAAGGAAAGAGTGTCATCAATTGGGTCATTTGGTCAAACAACGATTCCAATTTGGTAAGAGTGTCTTGGATGTCATCAATATTTTGTTGTGTAGACAAGTGGTTGTAGTCTAACTTGTTTTGCAACTCATCATAGAGTGTTTCCATGAGGGAAATTTGTGGGAGAGATCGGTACCTTGAGTAGCATCTA
This sequence comes from Larix kaempferi, assembly GCA_027924585.1. Classification (NCBI taxonomy): domain Eukaryota; kingdom Viridiplantae; phylum Streptophyta; class Pinopsida; order Pinales; family Pinaceae; genus Larix; species Larix kaempferi. Next base: position 400,311 of record BSBM01001815.1, read on the forward strand.
TAGGGGAAATGGGTCCACCAAAAGCGGTTATAGAGGAGTGGTAATAATGCGATCAACTTCTTGCAAGGATGTTGTTCAAATGGGTTGGATAAGGGTTTGGAGGTGGGGTTCCACAAAAAGGTTTACTAAAGAGATGTATGAATGCGATCATTACGATGCAAGGAGTCGATTGAGATGGGTCTTAAATAAGGATGCAGGCATTACCTTGACCTTTGTTTTCTACTACTCCTGGTGAATTTGTACTCCCACCCAAATATTATTGCACGAACTAAATGCTCAAATTCTTAATGCTACAAATTATGTAGGAATTTCATGGACTAATAAGAGAGGACATCGTGAAGTAGAGTCGAGCTATTCATTCAGGAGATATACATATGAGTAAATTATAAATCAAGTTTTTTTTTTAATGTCGAAGCATGTTCATACAAACTCCACAATTGAAAGTTTTGTGTCCAATATGCAACTACCAAAATCACAGATCGTACACAAAAGGTGGTTCTGCCTTGTCGAGAAAATGGTTTCAAAAAAGTTCAATTCAAAAAAATAATAAGGAATCCCAAAAGGCGGGAAGTCGATGGAGTTGAAAATCTCTCCAAGAAACAAAAAAATACGAAGCTTGGCTAGGGTTTCAACTAGATGGAACTGGATCATGAGGGACAACCTCCACATGCACTTGATGAAGTTGCATTCATGTTTATGATAAAGTCCATGAAACAATTGGGAGCTAGGATGTATTCATCTCATTTTGTTAAAAAATCATATATTCTTGAAGTAACCTTATATGCTACTGCAGCAAGACAAAAATATTTGACAATGTCTGAGAGAGGACTAATAGGTCGATTTACTGGAATATGGCCATCTCCCAAATTTATGGATATTTGGATCCAAAAAAAATTGATGGCCCTAATTAGTTGAAGAATGACTCATTATTTTTGTGGTAGAGGATTTTGTGCTTTTATGTTTGAGCTAAAAGAGGACATAGATTTAATCTTTAGAAGTTGACCTTAATTTTTTGGTAATAGAGATATGTATCTTAATAGCTGGACCCCTGATTTTGATCTAGAATCAAATATTCCATCAGTTATTCCACTGTGGGTAAGAATGCCACATCTTCCTCTTCACTGTTGGGGAGATGATACATTGAAATATATTGGCAATAAACTGGGCAAATACATTGATAAGGTAAAATCTAAACAAGGTATGTTTCAGTGTGTAAGAATTCATGTGGAAGTAGATTTGGAGAAAGGACTTCCCGAATCCATACATCTCCTACTTGATAATTGGAGCCATTATCAACAATTAGATTATGGGAAAAATCCATTTTAGTGTAAATCATGTCATACTTATGGACATTTTGCTAAAGACTGCAAGAAAGCAGGGGAAACAACTACCATCCCCCAAAATCAAGAGGAAAAATGGAAAACGGTTAGCAAGTAGTCTAATCATGTTGTAGAAACTAAGTCTAGAGATATTCCTTCATTTTCTTCTCTGGCTAAAACTTTCAAGAAACCAGTAAATTCTAAGAATCGATTTGAAGTTTTAAGTCAAGAAATCCCTAGAAGCTTTAGCGATGTGGTGGCCCCTTCGATGAAAGAAATCGGTTCCTCCTTTCTTCCCATATTGTTGTCTATTATGTATGAACTGGATGCACCTCTTTTAGAAAGTGGCAGGGAGGATCAAATTGTTGAGGATGAAACAATTCAGGACGCAAAGACAATAGTTACGGGGGTTGTAACCAGGAAACACGCTAAATAAGTAATAATAGAGGATGATCATGACTTGACAGAAGGAAAAGAAAGAACTTATCGTAAGGGGAGAAAGCTAGATAAATAAGTTTGGGATGAAATTATAAATCAAGAAAAATGATGGGGAATTAGTCAACTTTAGATCGTAATATGATTCCCTTAGTCAAAATCAAGGGAGGTGGAAATTTGACAACTCCGAGTTCTAAAAAAGGAGGTTCCACCAAATCAATAGTTAAGTAACAAACCTAGTCTCCTGGAATTACAGAGGGTTGGGAAGTAGATGCAAGGAATAATTTGTTAAGATGCTATTAAAGATGGAAAAGCCTTCAATCCTTCTTATCTAGGAGACTAGATTGCAGGATAAAGAGATGCAAGCAATGGGGCAGAGGATATGGAAAGTAATTAAAGGTGTTGTAGTAAGCTCAAGAGGAGCATCAAGTGGAATTTGAACTCTGTGGAACAACCATAAATTAGAATTAATAATGACAAATCAAACTTAGCATTGGAGCTATACGGAATTGGTAAGTATTGAAACTAGAAAGAATTTTAAAATTTTCAACATGTCTGGCTAATGCATTATAAAGAAAAAAGGAAGAATGTTGGAAATCTATAATAAGTGAGAAAAACAAAATAGGTATGGATAAGATCATTTTAGTAGGAGATTTAAATAAAATACTCTCCTTGGAGGAGAAACGAGGAGGATCTAGTGTTAGAGATGCTTCCAGAGAATACTTAGAATAAATCGTATCAAACTAGGATTTAATGGATATATAACCTAAAAAGGGAAAATATACCCGATCTAATAGAAGATTAGGATCATGGAATATTTCATCTAGATTAGACATATTCATAATAAGTGATAATAATCTAGGGTATGATTTGGAAATATCATCTTTCATAATCTCCTCAGCCACCCTCGGATCACAAGCCAATAAGTCTTTCTGTTCTAAAAAATAAAATTATGGGCCTTTACCATTTAAATTCAATCCTCTTTGGATAAATCACTCTATGGCCATTGAAGTAATTAAAAACAACTAGAAATTGAAAGTGGAAGGCTCCCCAAGCTACATATGGGAGTCAAAGATTGAATTTGTTAAGTATGCCTTAAAGGATTGGGATAAAAACAAATATATTGAGCCTTTTGTGGAAAAAAAAACAAATTTATGATCAATTGATTTCAATTCAAGACCATATTGAAGAATAAAACTTAAATTTACAATTGAGACTTGATGAAAAAGAAGCTAATCTAAGATTTCATAACATATATTGGAAAGAGGAAGAACATTGGAGACTGAAATCAAGATGTTTGTGGCTGAAGCTTGGATATAGGAATACTACATTTTTTCACATACAAGCAAAAGCAAGACAAAGTAGAAATAATGTTAAAGAAATTACCAATCTACATGGAAGAAGAATAAATGAGCATAACATATCAAGGAAGAAGCTTATTACCATTTAAAAAAATTACTATCAAAACAGGAAGAGATGAACAACAAAGGAAATGCTACATATCATCCCAACATTAGTCACACAAAGAGATAATTCTAAATTGGGCAAAGAAATTGAGGAGAGTGAGGTCATCTCAGCAATTTGGGATTTAGAACCAAATAAAGCTCCAAGTCCAGATGGTTTTACAGTATCTTTTTACATAAAAATTTATGATTTAATAAAATTTGATCTATGCAAGATAATCAACTAGTCTTTAAAAAAAAAGGAAAATTGGGAGGCAGCACAAATTCCTCCTTGAATTCCAAAATAAAAGAACCCTGAATCTTTCTCAGGATTTAGGCCAATCTCGCTATGCAATTCCTCTTACAAAATAATAACCAAGATTTTAGCCAATAGAGTTAAAATTGGTTTGACTAAATTGATATCGAATATCAAGGGGTATTTATTCCAAAGAGACACATATTAGATAATATCATTCTTGTTCAAGAAGCAATTCATTCTACCACGACCAGGAAAGAGAGAGGGATGGTGATTAAAATGGATACGGCAAATGCTTTTGATAGAGTGCGATATTCTTTTATTCAATTTGTCCTTATTAAATTTGGCTTCTCGGAACTGTTTATAAAACGGATCAAAACCTGTCTAACAACCCCTTGGATAAATCCCTTGGTAAATGGAAGACCTATAGAATTATTTTAGGGTGAAAGGGGATTGAGACAAGGTTGTCCACTTCCCCCGTGCTTTATATTATTATGACAAATTATTTAAGCATAAGATTAGAGTATGAAAGGAGATTAGGCAGTCTTCCTAGAATCAGAATAGCCAGAGGGGTTACATAACTAAATCACTCTCAATTACTCTCAATTTGCCGATGACACACTGCTTTTAGGTGGTGCTCCAGGTGTGATTGCTGAGAGATTTAGAAATATTATGGATAAGTATATAACTGATTCAAGTGGAGAAACAAACAAACACAAATGTTGTGTATATGGTAGGAATTTGTCAACATCAAATCTCAAAATATTCCCGATAAATTAGGATTTGTAGCAAAGTATAAGTGGAATTCATTTATATATTTAGGAATTCCTTTTTTTGGGGAGGCCTTTGACGTTGGAGTGGAAATAAATTATTGATAAAATAAGAAAGAAAATGGAACAATGGGGAACTCAATGGTTAAACCCAACAGGCAGGGTGGTGTTGATAAAATAATATTTATCTGCTTTCACCACATATCTCTATTTTGCTAACACTTGTCAGTATTACAAATCAGATTGATAGATTTCATCGAAAGTTTATGTGGCAAGGGGGAAAAGCTAATGAAACAAAATTTCACTTGATAAAATGCAGTCAGGTGTTGGATCCTCTCAACAAAGGAGGATTAGTAATAAGGGAATCTAGTTTGTTAAACAAAGATCTTAGAGCCAAAATTATGTGGAATATTGCAACTAGAGATGAAGCCTGGTGGAAGAGTGCACTGGCAAGAAAATAATCCAATTGGGACTGAAGCAGAATGATAAATCAAAATTTTAAGAAGGTTAAGTGTACCACAATTTGGAACCTATGTAAAGCATCTTTAAGCATAATAAAGTCTCACTCTTGTTGGATGCCAAGAAATGGTAATTAGCATACAAATATGGGAGGATAGAATCTTAGGCATGGAGGAGCTAAGTAATAAAATTGAATTGAAATCCTGCAGAATTGGATGATAGAAAATTAGATTAAAACTTTAGCGGATATTTTTGACTGAGATACTAAAGGAATTTGGAAAAAGGGAAAAACTTGAACCTTCTTCAAGATTTGAAATCGCAATGGGGAAGTATGCAATATTGTTAAGTGGAAAAGCATTGAAATACATTTTAGACAAGGATAAGAGGGCATGGGGGTCCCAAAATTCTGCAATTACACAGTTAAGGCAGGGTATGTACAACAAAAATTCCGGTATTTGTGATTTTCCTTGAAACTCATTATGGAATATAATTTGGAAGAGTGACGCTATCCCAAAAATAAAACGCTTTATTTGGGTTTTATGCCATTGGAAAACTTTAACATTTGATAATCTATGCAAAAGAAGAATTTAATGACCATCACAATGTCATTGTGTAAGATTGCAGAAGAAAGTGCTTTGCATTTATTTTTAAATTGTGAATTTGCAATTAAGGTTTGGAGGAAAGCTTTTGATGGATTGAATACATAGATAGTCATCCCAAGTACTTGGAGAGAGGTATTTATCACCCGACATTGAAATTATCCATTTAAAAAACAATTTAAATAAGCCTCTGCTAAAGTAGGTTTGGAAAGCATTACCCTATTTCATCTGATGGAAGATTTGGTTAATGAGGAATTCAATTATATTTAAAAATAAAATTAATAAAGAATAACAAGTAGCAGGGTCAGCATGGGCAACGATGCAAGAAGCAATAAAGGTAAAAGGTCAGGTTAATCAAAGAACTAGTTATTTAGATATAGAAGAGAGATTGTGGATCCAAGGTCTGTAGATAAACCAAGACAAATCAATCAAGCAGTAAGGGGAAAAGGAAAGGGAAAAGTGAATTGGTTGTTGAGAGTAAAACCATCAAATGATTGGATAACTAAATAGAAATATCGTATATTGTTCTTGATGAAGCATCAAAGAATAACCCAAGGTTGGCAGGTGCAGGGGGGGTTCCCTTTGACCATGGAGGATTTAGGAAGCAGTACTACTCTTGGGGTCTTGGAGAGACATCAAATAATCAATCAGAATCACTTACTCTTGGCAAGGATTAAATCTCGCACTATAGAGCAAAATAAGACATATTATAATCTTGGGAGATTCCATGATAGTGATTCAATATCTCATTTTAATAAAAGTTCCAATATATGGACCTCTTTCTAGAACAATATGAAGAATTTCACATTTGTTAACAAAATTGAAGAAGTTAAGCCTTTCCATGTTCTTAGAGGATTAAATACTTGATATGACACTCATGATAATGTAGCTTGTAACATTGATCAGGAAATTTGATGATAAATGGTGTTGATTTAGGCCTATGTAGCATTCAATAACTCATTAGAGAATAATGAACGTATTAATTCACACTAAGGAAAATTTATCAAGGATTTGGCTTATCATATGAACTCAATGGGAGCATACGGAAGACTGTTCAAGTGGCAAAGTCAGCCCTGGCATTCGCATGCAATGCAAGAGACAAATTTAAATGAGTTGAGGAGCATAAATTTTGATGTTACTGGAATGGAAATCATGCATGAGAGAAGGCAAGTCAGGGTTTACTCTTCGCATGATCCAGATGGGTATCATCATGAATTTAGTATGGGGAAGTCTAAATCAGTTTAATGCAAATATGGATGGATCTATATGCTCCTGGTTTTGAGCTAAATTGGACAATTTAGTCCGTTATTGTAGCTATTAATGTGAATTGGGAG